>JACBWW010000047.1:2553952-2781204 GCA_020086605.1 Lanius collurio
AGAGAAGAGAGAGAAGAGAGAGAAGAGAGGAGAGAGAAGAGAGAGAAGAGAGAGAAGAGAGAAGAGAGAAGAGAGAAGAGAAGAGAAGAGAAAAGAGAAAGGTCTTATAATGAAACAACCACGTGCTAAAGGTGAATGGGTGGCTGGGGTGAAAGAGAACAAGATGAAGACACTTGGACTCCAACACAGGAGCAAAGCTGCCTGTTAAGCACAGTCAGATCCCAGGTTTGCTGGGATCCCTGGGAGAAATGTCTGCTTGGCTATCACTGCATGCAAACCACGGAGTGATCCAGCAAATGCTCTTGGACAGAGGGCAAATGGGTTTCCCACTGACAGCCCCAGTTTAAGGGATTGTGGTTGGCCTCCCCCTCGCACTTAGGGAAGCAGCACGTCCGTCCTACCTGTCCTCCTGTTCCTCCTACCAGCCTGCCTGGTTTATTGCCTCTCTTTGAAGAAGGCAAACCTCTGGGGAAGCATATCAGGAACAAATCACAATCAGTCTTCATAAAAAATAACAACAATAAAGGGAAAAAAGCGTGGCTGCCCACAGCAGCTGGCAGCTTTGCCTCCTACGGTTACTTCCATGGGCTGCTCTTCCATGCACTCGTCTGATCATGCAAAGCAAACCAGAAAAATGAGGAGACATGGAAAAGGAGGAAGGAGAACCTCAGAAGCAATAATAGGCTATGAATCTCAAATTCCAACAACAGCCTTTTTTTTTTTCTCCTGGTAATATTGTTCCAAGCAGCATGGGCTTGTAAAAGTCTAATCACTTCCCATCTGGCTCATCAATCACACGAGGGAACCGGTGCCTTGCACAACACAGTGAGTCTCAAATTGGCTCCCACCAATAATAAAAGATAGTGAGGAAGGACAATCCCTTCAGAGGATTGTTTAATAAATCACGGTTAGACAGGGAACACAAGAGAAATGGAAAAGATCTCTTGGAAAACCAGGGCCATTCAGTTCCACACAGCTTACATTATTGATACCCACTTGCTTCGACCAATACTCCTTAGTGAATTTCCATATTTTGATTCTTGTTATTCAACATCATCCAAAATTAAACATGAAACTTTAAATATTTAAAACCGGGCCAAGGTAGTAATTGGAGCTGATGGAAATTGCACGCTGGCACTATTCCTGCTGTGTGTGCTTGCCTGGCTGTAAAAATGCCAGAGACACACTGTTGCTACTCCTCCATTTGCAGCAGTTGCTGACATTTTACTGTAATTTATTCTCATTTTATCCTCTTCTTCTTAAAAATAACAACAACAGTACTGTCCTAATAATAAACCAACAGCTCTGACGTCCAAAAGACCTTTTGGCAGAGGAGTGTTTCTGCCAGTAAAGGGTGCATTGTGGAGCATATGCTGCCTTTAGTCACACACTTTCCTTTCAGTAGCCTTTCCTTTCCAGTGCAGGGGCACAACTGTCAGCCACCAGCAAGATCCCATTCCAGCCTGTATGTGGTGCATTTTTTAATGGCCTCCTCCTCCACTTTTATCTGTCAGAAGCACTAAAGACTCTCACAAGCCATAAAGTGTTTCTGACATTCATGGCTTTTAGATCCTGGGTTTCAAAGAACCGCTGAAGGTTATGTTGATTAAGCCCAAAGATGTATTTCTAGAAAGCTGTAGCTTAAATAAAAAAAAAAGGTGTTTTTCTGTCACAGTGATCAGCCAAAACTGTTACTGAAGGAGAGCATATGGGAGACGAAAGCCATCAGAGAAACGTGTGATGTTCCAGGCTGCTAAGATTTGCTCTCCAGCAGAGATCAGAGGCAGTGGGAAAGCAGAGGAGGCATTTAGCTCAATTAAAAAATAAACAAATAAAAACAAAGCCTTACGTTGAGCGAGATGATGGCCGATTACCCGCCAGTTAAGTGAGGGCTAAGAAAAATCACTGCCTCTTAAAAGTGCTATCAGATAAGAGTCCTTTTTCTTTTGTGAGAACCCCAGAGGGGCACTTGGAGAGGCCTCTGGAGGATGGAGCTGGAGATGTTTATTTAAGGCAACAAAAGAAACCTTTACTGGGAGCTTTCCTGATGCCAGGATGAAGGCCAGCTCCCTTTGCTTCTGAGAAGTCCCTGCTAACCATGCACAATGGGATTCATCCTTCTGGCAAATTAACATCCAGTGGATGCTGTCTGCAGCAGATCTGATAAACGTTTGCATTCACTATGAATTCATGCCATGATGGAGCATTAAAATTTCGTGGGAGAAAAATTGAAAATTGCTTAAGGAGCTCTTGGGTTTATGCTTCTCAGAGTTGCAGGGATAGTTCAGTCAGCAGACATTGTAAAACTACCAGTTGCTTCATCTAGCAAAATTTCAGCCCTTATTAGATGTAAAAAGATATGTAATTTCCTTCCAGAAGGAACAACCCAACACTTTGGGTACAGCAAGGGCTTTAACCAACGACTGAAACTTTAAAATAAAAACCACGATGAGGCCTCACAATCTGAAGGCACATTTGGAGAAAGGTGACCTTTTACGAGAGGAGCTGAGGTGCAGAAACATAGCCAAAATGATTTCTTTTTAAGCTGAAATCTCAGCGAGTAGGTGAACTCTATTCAAAGTCATTTAAATAAATAGGATTTTTATAACTCCTGGCTGCAGGCTTAGCTGGCTCCAACGTGTTTGTGCACGTGTGTGCAGATTACCTTATTCGAAATGCTTCCCTTTCAGAGATGGTATTTTCAAATTCATCTTGTTAGATGGAACTAAGGACACCAACCCTGGGAATACTGAGTGCTCTGAGGTCCCTTGGGAACAGCTGCTCCACACCTCCCAACACAGGGCTGTGTAAAACCCTGTTTACAGTGCTCCCCTCTCCCACCACTCTGCCTACAGAGGGGCAGAAAGCTTCCAAATGCTACCTGAAAAATCCTCTTTTTCAGAAAACAGAGATTTGGGTGGGTAGTTTACTCGCCCCCAGTGGCACACTGGGGAACTTTCCAATGATAACCACCGTGTGACACCTGCATCCCTGCAATCCACCAGGGGAAAAGCACACTAATTAACTACTCCTTCTAGTAAATAAATACTACACAGCTTGGTCAAACACCAGGCTCACAAAGCCAAAGCAAAAGCAGTATTTTAACATTTTACTACCATTTTCTTGGTGAATACTTGCAGCCAGCTCTATTTAGCCACCAGCATAAGTTGAATCAATCCCAAAGCAGGGGATGGCAAGGCTGCTGTGAAAGATGCCAACATATCCATGTTGGTATAGATTCACATTTGCTGGACCTACTCTGCCCTAGGAAATGCTGGCTTGCCTACTAGGAATACCTCTAGCTATGGTGTTATTTGATGATTTTGGGACTTTGCTGTTTCATTAGCATAGTCTGGGTGTGTGCTGGCCAAGCACGCTCCATATTGATTTGCAAGGTGAGGAGCCTTCACTGCAAATGAAGCAATTCTCAATTTCACAAGAAACTTTTGCTTAAAAGGCCAATAACATCAAGTAAAAGACCATGTGAAAATACTTGCTTTGCAAGGACTGATCTCCTCTCACACAACATGCAGTGCTTCCCAACAGGCTCTAAGCAGATGTATTTGACTTTACATTTGATCACTTTGAGTGATTAAGGTGTCCGCTAACCAGGGACACTTACAGGCAATGCAAGAAATAAATGCCCTTTTAAGCACAGTTTATTCTTATATATGCATTGTTCTTCTAAAATAATTCACTGCCTCCTAATGAAATGAGCATGACTGGCTCCAGGAATGAATGAAAGCTTACTCCCTGGTGATGGGTATTTATGTGCAGGGACAGAGGGTCTGTAATACAAGATCCATCCTTAACGCCTGAACCCATTTTATCTTCGTTTCGCACCATACAAGTGAACTGAGTGTTGTTTTGGGCCATAATTGACCTATAGCTGAAACAAATCAGCTCTGCAGCTCAGTGAGGAGACGAAAGAGTGGATAATCTGTAGTCTAAAACCAGCTGTTCTGCTGAGATCAAATTATTACTTTGGCACTGAAATGCTGAGCTGACAAGGGAGCGTGTTCCTGCACCTGCCGTCATTACCGGGCACCGCTGCCGTGACCTCCGGCCACACTGCTGCTGGCCACCAGAGCTAATTGACAGCACAGGGGGGGCAGCTCCCACTTCCTAAACTGATGGACCTCACCTGGCCTCAATTCCGAATGTCAGCATTTTCAGGAAGAAAAACAGGCAGAGGAGGCGGGCAAGGAGGAGGCCCAGCACCAGCTGGAGAGCTGGGACTGCACAGCACCAGCAAAACGTTGTAGGTTGAAGCTGAGCAGCTGTCTCCACTCTCTACAGTAGCTGTAACACAGCAAAAAACATCTGCAAAGATTTTCACCTTATTTCTCTCTGCTTGCATACCGCTGACAATGATTTGGAACTGAGGTTCACTGCATCCCTTCCTGCAATGCCCTTCCACAGGAATGGGACAGAAGTGCAGGGAGGACACAAGTTTGCAGTTGCCTTTTCTTTTTCCTTCATCATCTTCTGTGCTTCCCTGATACTCAGAATGGATTTTGCTTTCTTAGGCCTTCACTCTGCATCACAGTGTTAAGAGTGAACTGTCCTTATTATTCCTGGGGTATGTATTACACCAGGAGGTTGTTTTTGGTTTACAGAATTTGAGCTAACCCTGTTGCACGTCTCAAGCTCCCCTGTCTGGAGGTAGCAATATACAGATATTGCCACCATCACCATCATCATCCTCAATTAGACACGTCTCAAGCTCCCCTGTCTGGAGGTAGCAATATACAGATACTGCCACCATCATCATCCTCAATTAGACACCAAGTTTTACTGCTGTACAGGTTTTTTTTGCTGGCACTTTAGGATCTGAGTCAATCCCAAAACATCAGAAATCAGAATAAGTGGTAACATCAGGGTTTTGGCACCATTCAAGGTCTTGGACCACTTGGCTACGAATCTCTCACCATATTCAAACTGAATGCCATTTACTTTGAGGGTTTCAGCTCCATGTTGTGCTCATTAAGGTTGTTTTCTTAAAGCATGAGCATAAACTCTCTCACAAAATGCATTTTTGGTATAACCACTCTCCAGTGAGCAACATTAAGCTATCAGTATTATTTTTCCTGCACAAAACAGTGAAGGTTTGTCAAAATCAGCATGATATTTCTGCCTTGCCTTTTGACATTTTCAGGTTTATTATGTTCAGACGTTACCTCAAAGCACTTCATTCTTTCTCTCTGGAAGGACTAATGACCACCAAAGGGGGAAAAGAAACACTGCATGCTATTCAGTACAGCATGCAGACTCTATTACCCTTTGAGTTAACTTCAAACATGAGTACCAGTGGATGAGACCAGTTGTGCTTACCCTGTGGAAATACTGCCTTGAATAGAACTAGACCCTCAACTTTTTAACCAAACCTGTCCCATTCCACCTTTCCATGATGATGTATGACCCTGGGCACACCTCCCCTGAGAAGTCAGTGGTACCTGGTTTCATACCCTGCAGGGTTCAGCACTCAGAACCAGCTCACGTGTGGTTAACAGAGATATTCCTGCTGGCTGCGTGTTGGGGTGGGCAAACCCATCCTCAATCCCCCAGTCCCACAAAGACACGTCCTCTATCACACCCTGGCCAGCTCCAGTCCCTCAGCTCCTCACACCCTGCACAATGAAGCAGCTTTCACCAGCACACATCCATGAAAATGCTCCCTTGACATGCTGTTTTTGAGGAGGATGCTCAGGAAGGCCAGCTTCTCCCTACCTGCCCCAGCCTTCCTGGGCACCCACACAGGATCTGTGTGAGTGTGGGGCTGTAATTTGTAATTAGTGGCCAGGTTTAGGGTGGGAGCATTGCTGCTGAATTCTGCAATCTGCACAATTGTGCTGACATTTCTGAACTATAAAAGCCCTACAGCTGGCATCTACAGAGGAAACCTTTAAAATTGATCCAGTTTAGCACAAATACTGTTGGCTAAGCCTCAATTCATCCCTCTGCTCCTCCACCCCTTGACACAGCTTAGAGCAAAAGACTTTGCTTTTCTTTTTGTATGGATTTTAACAGTAATTCAAGGCCATTGATCCAGGAGTCTTAGTCAGTGTATTACAATGCAAGATTATTCAGCTCTCTCGCAGTTGGCTTGTCTAATTTCATTTTATTCCATAATAAAATGGGATTGGAGGGAGGGAGGGTTAGAGGAAAAATTGGCAATGTATTGCCTAAATGCTCAGGAAAACAGAAAAATGTTACTCAAAGGAAAGTGTAACACAATTCCACTTGGCACAGGCTGCTATACCTCAATCACATTTATAGCCATATCCCTCTCCATGCCTCACCTGTACTCCTCACTTCCAGCTCTGTTCCACTGAAGGATTTGAGAGGGTGGGTGGGCAAAGAGGAGAAGAGATGAGCCTTAATGACATCTGAGCAAAGCTTGTCAGTGAACAGCCTGAAATGGTGGATTTTATACCATCTCCTAGCTGGGGTTAAGACTTCAAATCTCATTACACTCACCATTTACACCACATAACCTTTCTTTCTATGCTTCAAAGTTAACTGCTCATTTGCTTTACAACCTAACAAATCCATTTATAATTTAGAAGTGTTTCCTACCACAGTTGTTTTAGGTTTTTTTTTCCATTGGTTGGTTTAACTTTACTCTGCTGTTTGTTTTTCTTAAGCTTCAGTAGAAAGCCAGCATTTCCAATCACATCGGTATGGGAGAGGTTTACATTTAAAGAGTAAGATCATTAACAACGTTAGGTGTTTGAAAGAAAGGGTATAATTGGTTTCACTGGCCTAGAGGGAAGATCAGCTTCGAAGAGAAACAACACCTAATTAAGAAGGTTTGCACTGTTTTATTTTTAATAATGTCCTCCCCTCCACTACCAGCATTTTTATAGCACTCATCCCAGCAGCTTCTGCAGTCTGGCTTAGCCACATGTATTTTGCAGATACCCAGGCATCAGACCCCTTCATGGATGGACAGAAGGAAGACTCTGATGAGGCACTAAACAATTGGAAAAGAAATAAATTGATAGTCTGTATTTAATTTTTAAAAAGTAACAAGCCTAGACAGAGCCATAAGTCCAAACAGTTATTTTTGTTCATGTTAAATATTTGGCTCCTGGTCTGTATTTTCATTCTCCACACATGACTCCAGCTGAACTGCTGCCAGCCTGCACCCATCCTGCAGGTACCTCTGCAAAACTGGCAAACACTCCACCTGAAGCAGTGATCCTTATGTCCTGGGCATATTTTTGATCCTGGAGCCTCTTGCACCTCATAATTTCCCAGCAAGGTGTTGGGAGCACTGTGGAATGGCACGCTGTCACAAGCAGGAGCACTGCCACGCCGTGCATCCCACACCCACCTGGGCACCCCTGCTGGGCCCAAAAGCTGCCAGAGGGGCTTGTGAGGTTCAGCAGGACCAGTGAGAAGGACAGACTTCCACCTCCCATCCCAGGCAGGACTGATGCACACCCTGAGCATGGGGGAGCTACTCCCCATCATCTCCCCAGTGCTCTGCTCTGCCTAACCAAGGGCAGCTACCACAAAAATGGGATAGTGAGTGCAGAGGATATTGTTGATCTCGAGCACGTGTGTGGGTCTGGGATACTCTGAATAATTTAAGTCAGGCTTCTTTTATCTCCCTCCTGCTCCAGAGTGGCTACCACTGCCTTGCACATGAATCAGACAGGCTTCACAAGCAGCTGGGGATGAGGCACCTGCTGTACAATAGGAGCTGAATGGGAAATGCTAAAAGACAATTTAAAGAGACTCCTTAATCAACCTGGACTTCAAATCTTGACCTCTCCTCTCCACACACGATACAGCTGAAGGATGCTCCCCCTTATTGAAGGAGACTCGGGGAAAGGAAGGCTGTGGGAGAGCTGGGGAAGCTCTTGGCTACTGCCAACCCAGAGAAGGGGCAAAATAAACCCCATGTTGGGGTCCATCCCCAAGTCCCCCAAGAGCTCTGCCAGGGGAGCCTCTCTGAACTCCTCCTTCATAAGGGAATGCATAACAAAGGGCAGACTGGTACTGCCTACTCGTCACTCCATGAGAATGATGGCATGAGTTTTATACAGCACATCAATCATGGGGACATGGACACGGGGATGTGGCTACTACTGCCCCAGTGGCTTTGGCAGCACTCATAAGGGCAGCCTTGCAGTAGGTGGGATGTGAGGAGCAGCCCAGTGCCATCCCCAATGCCATCCCCAGCCGACTCAGGCTCTTCTGGAAATCTGCAGCCATCCTCCACTACAACCTCCCCCCCCCCAAAAATGCTTCCTGGGGACCCTCAGAGCACTCAGCAGGCACAGACACAAATCTTCCCTCCACACTCCATCACTGCACCGAAACAGGAGCCTGCATTTCCACAGCACCAAATCTCCTCCCAAACACAACTGGTTACTTCAAACGCACCTTTCATACCAAGCCACCAAAAATAATTGCTAAATAATATATGCTAATGACTTTGTATTTGGTTACAGCTTGGCAAACTCAGCTTGAGGATTAATTGTATACTGACCCAGCCTTTTGGGGAGAAGGAAGGGGAGGTGTGAGCAGGGTCCCTGAGCTGCCAAGTTGCATGCAGCAGCAGCAGCCAGAGGCTTAGACTGGATGCTTCACCACAAAATGAGCAGCATCATGTCCTGTGTCTACAAAAAATGGGTTGAAACCATGATAGGCAGTGCTAAAAAGGGGATTTTGAGCATCCAAGGGAGGCACAGGGGGTGCTAAGGGCAGCCTGCAGAGCTACAGGGACATACCTGAATTAGGGACACCTGTAATGGACACAGGGACAGCACAGGAAAGCAGGTGATCTGTCAGTAAAACACAAGGGGGATAAGCAACCAAAGCACAAAAATAATGTAACACCTCTGAAGACATTTGGGTCAGAAAGTGCTGGATGCCTTTTCCCAACCAGTTGGGGAGCTCTGGGAGTGGTGAGGTGGGGATGGAGCTGGGTCACTCTGTGTTAAGGACTATGGGGAGTGTGGTACCAGCATAAAGGGATGAGGGCCATGGGCACACCAGTTACTGCAACAGTGCCTGGTATTTAGCTACTCACTGTGCCTGCAGCATTTCCATACCTGCTTCCAAGCACAGGACAGGCCTGGAAGACCATGCAAATCTGTGGCATTCCTCTCCTTGGCAATCCAAGCTTCCTAGCCATTTTGGGAGGAGTTTAAACGGTTGTGATTATTTTAAGCTGCTATTTCCACACAAGCAATGGGAAATGGCAGAGGAAGCCATTCTCCTGGAGCAGAGCTGTATCACAGATGCCTTCTGCAATTAGCCTTTGCTCCCACTCCACCCTCCGAGTCTGGGATGCAGCTCACTTTAAACTCAGCTCAGGTTCACCCAGCACAGCTGGCAGCTGATCACAGACAGTGTGAAACATTTTGTCTATGCCAGAAGCGTGGTCTGGCATGCAACTGGTCTCTTGTAACCCACCCAGCACAGCACTTGTGTTCAACAAGTTGGAGGTGTCCTCTTTCCACCTGGATTTGTGTGGCGTGCAAAGCTCTGACCATCACATCACTGCTGTTTATGTTTTCTAACAGGTAAGGTCCTGGGAGGGCAATTATGAACACATAAATACATGTACTCCATTTCCACATCTGTAATTACCTGGAGGCCACTTTGCCTCTTACCAGCCAAGGACAAAACACACACTGGCAAGTGACTTAACTCACTGTATGACAAATGCTACAGGGCTGCCTTGCCCAGCAAACCCCTCCCAAAAATCCCCATTCTGGGATAGGGCCACACTGCAATGCTTTCCCAGCACTTCTGTGGAGAACCTACCTCCACAGAGACACAGCTACCCCTACAGCCTGTCCTTCTGGGAACTCCTGACAGGCACAGTACTCCAGTGCCCTTTCTGCTCAGCAGGAACCCTCCTGAAGCCTGTCAGCTGGGCAGTCAGACACCATTTTGCTGCAGAAGGGATGCAGAGCTGCACTGCCAGGCCTCTGGGAGCCACACACATCACCACACTGCCAAGCAATGCCCTCCCATCTCTGCACACCCCTCCCTGACACGTCTGTTCAGATGCAGACTCGCTCTGTGCCAGCGTCTCCTCTCAGCTCTGCCACCAGAGCTTTCAAAAGGGTCTGCTTAGCCCTGTTTTGCTGTAAAAGACCAAAAAGCATTAAAAATAACCCCACTGCTGTTTATTTTAATGAGAAGCAGCTCCAAATGCCATGGGGCCAGGCAGCATGCTTTGCAACCCAACTCTTCCCCTGCCTCTGTGGCAGTCCTCGCCCCTCAGCAGGGTCTGTTTCACCAAAACTTCCTCCAAAGATTAAACACAACCAATAACAAAGAATATAAAGCCCAAATGGCCAAATCTTATCTGCCACAGAGTCTAAACGTGACTGCAAGGAACAGGCTAAGGTGGGGCTGGCAGGGGTTCTCACCAAGCACAGGGCAGTGTGTGCTGACAGAGGGGAGAGGGGGCCCTGCATCTCTGCAATAACTGTAAAAGTGCCCCCATGAAACATCCACCCTGTTAAATGTCAGCCAGCTGCCCTGCAAGTGTGGCTGGAGGTGCTACACAAGCACTGCTGAGGTAAATGAAAAAAGAACCCATAAAGCCGTGCTAGATAAATTTTGAAGACTGTTGATTGTGGTTAAAAATGAGTTTCATAATCACTTGGGAGAGTTATGGCAGAGAACAGCACAGAACTTTGATCATGTCTTTAAAAATAAATAATCTGAATTGGTTAAATAAAATCCAGGCACGAGAAGACAATTTACTGACTATGAATTGCTAAAAGCCAGGGGATTAGTCAAAGATAAGTCTCATTTACCAAATGTGTTTAACAGAACAGAAGTACTTGCAGAAGTGTGTTTTGTGATATACTAATTGTGTATTTTATTTTGAAAATTGAATATGGAGATGTTATTAAGAAATAAGAACAGCCCACAATAGGAACTGTCAGCTCTGCCAAGTGCAACTAAAATAGGTTCCCCCTTCTGTTTTTCAAACAGTTGTTTGCAATATGAACCAGTGAACAATCTGAGCTTTACTCAAGGGTGTTTTTTTCTGAAGTCCAAAGCAGGGAAGTAAATCTCAGCTCTTGCCAGGACGAGACTCAAGACATGCACCAGCTCAACCAGCTTATCTGGTTTCATGGAGCAAATCCCAGTGCAAAAGCCTGGCCTGTGCAATTAGGTGAAGCATTCTGGTGGGCTGGGAAGCAGTGGAAGATGGGGCCCAACTCCTCACCACTGTCACTGCTGACTTGCTGGGTGAGCCTGGACACATGACAGGGACAAGGGAGCTCTGAGGAACTGTTTTCCACCCAATTATTTGTCCTGCTCGGTTCAATCACGCTCTTGGCAGCACCTATGCCAGTGGGGAGCCTGCCTTGGCTGTGACAGGGAGGAAGGACTGCAGCAGACATGGGCTGAATTAACCTCAGCCTCATTTCATTGCCAAAGCTGGCAGAGGTCGGACTTCAAAAACTGAATAACCCCTTGTACATTTTTTGTGAGTAGGTTGAGCCTCAGAAAAAGGACAAAGCAAGCCAGCTACCAGCCCAGAGATGTCAGAAACATCTTTCCTTACCCAACACTTAGGCTTAGACACAACTTTTCCTGCTACTAAGTGCTCCTTTCCTCTGCCATGACTCCTTGTGTGGCCACAGCACACAGAAGCAGCAAGCAGCAGGAACAGAGCTGGCAGAGCTGGAGGGCAGCACACGCAGAGCACAAGGTCATACTGCAGTTGCTCACAGGAAAGCAATACCAAGACTATAACACAACCAGGAACCAAAATAAAATATAGTTAAGTAACACAGAAGATTTGTACTCCTGCTCTGCACACATATAAGAACAGCAGGAAAAGAAACAACTGGTATGTGCAATCCCTTGCAGAAATCAAGCTCCTCATGATCTGCAGGCCTGGAAGTTGAAGTGGCTGAGCACTTCATTCAGGTGACAGACAGCCCCTTTTAGTCTTCATCAGCAGATATCCAGAAAGCTAACTCACAGACATAAAGCAAATCTACTTAGGGAATAAATGTCTAAATAAATATGAGAGATGGGATGCTGATCTTTTAATGTTCCTCCGCAGGGTAAATAAAATTATGGGGTTTTTTCACTTCAATTCATTTATGCTATTTGTTTATTACTGCACGATGAAAAGGCTCAGCATGCCTACAGCTCACTGGGTCTTGCCTCTGTCCTGGAGCAAGAAGCTGCCCAGTTAACCTGAGCACTACAGAGAGGGCAGGTGGGCACACAGAGCCATGGTCATCAGCAGCAGGGGACACAGATAACCCAGGGCTGCACCAGCATTTACCTGAAGCATTTTTGGTGGAGGAAGAGGGCAATTACTGCAACAGAGACTAAAACACTGGAGCAGGCTAAAGGAGCGTGATGTTGCACGGCAAGTTCACCGTATTTAAGTCTGAGAGAGACAAACAGCCTTTCTCTTAGTTATGTCCCATCTGCCACCTTCATTTGGCCATTAAAACCATTTTTAATATGATAAAACGGGTAATACTGCCTAACTAATGAATGTCGAATTATCGGCGTAAATGTGCCAACATTTATTTATTTATTTGCCTCACTGAGAACATGTTCTCTCCTGTTTGGTTTTCTACTTTAATGACTACAATTTATCATACTAACTAGGCCTTCCAGTTTGCTGAGTTTTGTCTCAAGTTCTGCTTTTTTGCTGAGACATCTGGGAGGGGGCAGATGCAGGTAAGAGAAGTAATAAAACTAATAAAAAAGCAATAGTAGCTGTCACCAAAAAAAGCACAGGTGACCAATCCACCTTCATTTTCTGAACAGGGCCTTTCCTTCTTGTTCTCATTTGATGATTTTACTGCCTTCTTTCCACCAATATTTCACGCTGCTTATGGCAGCCTTCTGTGAGGAAAGCTAATTCCTTAATGTCCAAGTAATTTGTTTTCCCTACCTCCCAGCAGGCAGCAAAAGAAGGAAGAGGAGCCAAAGCGGAAGGACTATCTGTGATGAATTTGAGCCATGCACAATGGCCCACTCAGGGGTTTCAGGAGGCATCTGAAACTGCAGAAATGCTCCAATCAGTGCAGGGATCCTGCCCTCACAGGAGGAGGATCTGACACCCTTCCAGCACGTCGGTGAATGCTGGTCCAGCTGCACCAAGGCTGTATCTATTTCAGAGCAAAAGCATATGTGTTTTTCCCACCTGTCACAACTGTGAAATGTATGGATAGCATTTACTTCCGAGGCATTAGTCACTCAAATTAACAGGCAATCTGTTAGAGTGAGTGCAATTAGCACCCCAAACTTTACTCCAGACATGTCTGGTAGCTGAATTTTGCTTGCAGATCTTTCAGCAGCCTGGTGTACACTTAAGAGTAAATACACGCCAATGTATGGATTGGCAAGGCTCTGAAATCCCAAACAAATTCAATGTGAAGCAAAGCTAAACACACTGCTGGAGAGTTGGCTTTGCCTTTGCTAGAAACTGTGGTGGAAAGTTCACAGTTTCACAGACTGGAATTGAGCACTCAGCTCACCCCAGACCCAGCAAACAGAATGAGAGTAACCCAACCAGCTGGGGCTGCCTCCCACTGCCTCTTCCTGCTGCCAGATTTAAACTCCACACTCCTGCCACGTGAACATGCCACTTACACACAGACACACATCCTGGAACATGACATCAGCATTTTTCAGAGGTACAGGCGAGCAATGCCAGCAATGTAAACCCTTATCTGTGTCATGGAGAGCACAATCACAGCACAGACTGCAATCATGCTGCCACGGGCTGCCTTTTCTACCCTGGCACTCAGACCTACCTTCCATATCACAGCCACATCATCTGCAGCATCCTCAGATGCCCACCTGGATCATGCTTTTAGTGGGATATTTCTTTAAACATAAAGAATGTGAAATGCCAAAAAACAATGGGATTAAGTTCTTTGAACTCGGTGTTCACCCTTCTCTCTTGTGGTTGCCAGCATGGCAACAGGGAATCTGCAAACCACACTGAAATGTTCCTTCACAAACCCAAAATCTGCTGTAAAGAGGACTGAGGGACAGCACAATCCAGGCTTCCCAGAAGCAATACAGCCTTCATCTACCACAGACTTCCCCTGGATGCAGGGGATTCAGTTAGGTTCATAGCTCCAGTCTCATATCTGAAGAAGGTTTTATGTTCATTCAGCAATCCCTTTTTTTTCTTTTTCTTAAATGCTCCACAAAAATCACCCAGAGTTCTTCTCTTAGTCTATCAATCAGTCCATATCTAGCATTTTATTAGGATTAGCTTCTCCAGTCCTCCAGTGCTTATCTGCATGATCCTCTGACCTTCCTAAACCCTACCTAACCTGCCCTATACCTGCTGGCAACACAAAGCAGGAGACCTGCAAGGCGTCACCTTCCAGTGTCACAGCTTTCTCCTCCACATCCTGGATAAATCTAAATGACTCACACTCAGAGCACCTGTCACAGCAATGACATTGCTCTTGTTCTCTGCACATCCCTGACATTTTATCATCCTCTTGCATCACAGCTGGTGGGAGAGATGTCTGGTCCTTTCCAGCCCAGCAGCCATCGCTGCTCCCTCAAACACAGAAGCAGAGGGAAGGAGAACAGCAGCCTGCTTACCCTCAGGAAGGAGAGGTCTCTGTTGTGCTCGATGCTGGTGATCTCCAGGTTGCCCATCACTACCTCACAGTTCTCATAGTACTTGCGCAGGGCCCGGTACTGCTGCTCCAGGTCAGAGAGGGAGCTCAGCTTGTTCTCGGTGCCAGCACACACTGCAAGAAACCACAGCACAATCAGAGTGGAAGAGAGACATTGGAGCACAGAAGGAAATAAAGTCTGTACACAGTGATACAGGCAGTTGCAGTAAAAATCTGTAATGATTCACGGGACTGGGTCACACAAGTCACACTTGAGTATCAGCAGTAGAGATAGGAAGGTAGAAATACAGCCCATGATCATCTCAGCAATTTAAACACCTTTCCCCAAATGGGCTGAAGTACTGGTATTTACCACCAAATGCAGAAAGGTTGAAAAGGCAGAAGTGCAAGAAAAAGGCCAAGCAGGTTGCCCCCAGCACCTAAAGGGTCAAACCCACGTCTCAGTAAACCCCTACCAGTTCTGCCAGTGACAGAATGAGACACTGGGCATCAAGGGTTGAAGGACACGAGGCTGGAGAGACCTGTGTAGCCAAGCTGACCTGAGTAATTCAACATTTGTACTATTCTGAACAGTATTTTGGACAAACTAAGAGCAACCTGAGCAGAAGACTTATACCCAATATTGTTTTCCCCATCACTTTCCTCAAGTCCCCCAGCTCTTCCCAGTTGCCTTATGCAATTAAATAGGAGAAAAACAACAGCAAAACCCAGAGTCTTTCCACAAGTCCCCAGGCTGAATGCACAGTGGAGATATGTCAGGAAACACCATCCTAATACAGGTTTCAAAGTACACCCTTTAATATTACACTGCTCTGTTCTACATTTTGAAGCCCAGTTCAAAGCCACCACAGAATTCCAGTCTATCAGCCTGCCATGCATCATGTAATGACAAAAAAAAATGAGAGAAACAAACACAGAAGCAGCATTTTACACGATCAGCTTTTCACACATTGCTCAGCCTGCCAGGACAGCAATGCTGCCTAAATAGTCAAGTGTGGGGCTGGGCTGGTTTTGGTTTGTCTTTTTCAATGCACTTACTTTTCTTCTTAATCAACAGCTTGTGTGTTGTTCTTATCTGTGAGCAAATTAATCTGGGTATATCTAAACTTCTGAAATGGGCATTATATTATGCAAAACAGGAGCCTGACAAGAATGGCATTTCTGGAGCCATTCCTACTTCTGGATCAGATCAATACAAACAAAACCTTCCATGACTGGAGGCATAATCAGTAAAATTGGCTAAAACACACTCTTTTAAATGATGCAGGTTCTTTTTATAAATACCAAAAGTAATTAGGTTTCAGAGTACTACAACTATTGACTGTTTACTTACTATACACCCCCTCCCTTTTTTTTTTTTCTTAATAGAAATGGGAACAATTCTCATCTCTGTTCCCTCTGTGGTCTCTCTGCTTCAGAGCTATTGGCTCTTGTGCCAGGGCAATTCGAGTTTCCAGCAGCCTCTTGGCAAAGGGCTTCAGGAGGCAGCCAGGAGCCTATGACCTGCTCAAAGCTTTCTCCCAAGGAAACTCCCTCTGCCCCAGAAATGGCAGCAGAAATCTGTTCCTGCTGCACTGTGACTCCCACAGGGAGGGCAGGCATGGGCTGGTTTCATTGCAAACCATTCACAGGGTGAAGGGCTGATCACATCATTTTTGGATTGTGTTTCCAGGGGCTTAAGAGCACGGACCAAAGCTGAACAGGCATTGCAAGGCCTGCTTCTCTAAATCCACACTGGGTCTACCCACCATAGAAAACACTGGAATATTATTTCTTTCTATGACCTGGTGAAAGTAAAATGTCACTGTTCTTGCTACAGTAAAAAACTTGAAATATTTGACATTTGTTCATTATACTGTGTTGAAGAAAAACAAAACTGCTTGTTTTGCTCAGGTTTTAAAATAGAAACTACTGCCTCATTTTGAGGCTTAACTTAAAAGCATGAACATTCAAATTTTTAATTTTTCCGGTAAAACCTTACAACTTAAGAGTAAATCATATCTTAACAAGACTTTATTCACATTATTCTTAAGAGCTATTTTGGGAGATTCCCAAGATGGAAAGACATGACCTCACATAGCTCTGGTGCACTGGGAACACCTGGAAGGATTAACCACTGCAACTAGGAGATGGCATATCTTTCTTTTTGAATTACAAAGCCCTGTCCTAGCTCATGTATAGATTTTTATTCAGAAAAACCTCGAGATCTGCCCCACAAGTGTACTAACCCTTCAGGGAAACACATGCCTGTGCCTGCCAGGACACCTAAAAATTCTTGCTTACCAATTACAAAATGGGTTTGTGTGTTTCTTCCTTAAATACAGGAGTACCTATAACAAGACTGATCCTATTTCCAGCCAGGTAAGTATTTTTCTGTCTTATGGCTCCCAAGGACTAATAAACACCTTCCATTCCATTTTGCAAGCCGTGCAAAGGACCAACACAACTCAGAAAACAATTCCTGCAGCTCAGCTAAAAAAGCTATGTACTGCAACCCTGATATTCTACCTTGCCTGCCCATTAAATGTTTCTTGAAAGCTAAAGCAGCCACTTGTTTGCTGTGAGGAGGCAGAAACACCTGGAGTCTGTTCTTGCAAGAGGATTTGGCAGGGGTGAAGCCAGCCCAGATGTCAGCTGGGGCTATGAGTTTTATTTGACTGAGATTAATTTTGTACAGCCAAACCACTCTAGCAACTACTCTGTTTTTGACATGGCTACTAATCAATTCTTTTGGATAAAAAACTCCCCTTTAAAGCTAATTTAGAATAAATCATGCTGATCCTTTAAATTTATCTCACAGCAATTCCAAGTACTTAATATCTATCTTTAAAAGAGAAGTTTCCTCTGATCCTCTGTTACACAGAACATCTCCTTGTTGCAGCTCACACCTGGGCCTTTGCTGCCTGCCTGATCCGTGCCAAAAGATCAGGGCAACCCAGGTGCTGCCAGCCTGCTCTGCCACAAAATTTGGGAAACCAGGGAAAGTGACTGTCCAGCATTAATCCTCCCAACCCATTGCATGGCCTTGGTCTGGCTTTTGTAGCCCTGTGCTGACCAGAATGGTCATCTCCACTCAACAACAACAAAAAATTGGTCACAGATTGCCTGAAATCAAAAGCGATTATCCTACATCAACTGAGCAGTGTAGAAGTGCACTTTTTTTCCACTGGTACCCAACCAGAAGAACAAGTTGATGCAGAAACAGAACTCAGAGCAGGAGACAGCTCTGACCTGCACAACAAGCTGAAGTCACGAAGCAAATGTGGGGATAATAATGGATCATTAATAATCCATTATTACAGTCAGTCATTAATCTCTCTGTCTCAGCTTTGCAATGTATACTTTTGATGCACCTAATCATTATACCACATTCAAAATACAAAAGAGCAAACGATGCCAGTATGTAAGAAAAGCAGGTTAGGTCCTTCCCCACTTGCAGGAGGAAGGGCTGGGACAGTCCCTCCCATCCTTTACAGAGAATCCCTTAAAACAAAGAGATGAGATATTCTCTTGACAGGTTTCTTAAGGCAAATAACAACTAAGACGGTAAAAAGGCATTCCTGCCACAAGAGAGAAATGCTGCTGCCATGGACAATCACAAAGGTGCTCCTGGTGGCCCACTGACACCAGGGAGCCAACCCTGGGAGGGACACAGGCCAGAGAGCAGGCTGTGAACAGGTACTTAACAAGTTTTATGCCCTATTTTGAGCCATATGAGGCAATTCCCAGCTGCTCCAGGGCAGAAATAATTGTTCTGGGTCTGATTTGCCAAGGTAGTTAAAAAGCACTAAAGTAACCATGTGTGAAGTGGGAGCTGAGCAGGAGTCACACAAGACTCCCAGTACCTCTGAGCTCAACACAAAGCAGGAACATGTCCCACTCACCTCCTGCTCCTCTCCTGAAACAGCAACAGGCATCTATGTGTTGTAGAAGCCCTTTAAAATTAGGTGCCAAAATAATATGTATTCACAGGGATGTTCCAGCTGTACTCAGGCTTAAACACAAGCACAACAAAATGTATTTCCTTATCATGCCATGCAAAACCACCATAATCTGTATTTCATGAACCTTCTTCAAAGCACATGGTTGTATATTGTTGTTTTATACAGCCCTAGAAACAGAGGAGCAACAAAAAAACCAAGATTGTGTGCTTTTAACTGTTCCTGCAGCAGAACCTCTGCTGATTAATAAAAGATAGTCATTCCCTGTCACTAACACAGGGCAAAGAGTAGCAGCTTAAGATGTGCCTCCAGTCTGAAGCTGCTCTCGTTGTTGAGCATCCATGGTCACGAATTCTCTGCCTTGCTCAGGGGAGGCTGCTGTAAATATATTGGTGTTGGCTTTGTCTTATATTAAAAAATTGTACCTAAGTTTTATCATGATATAGAATGTCTACAGTTTAAGTAGTCAATTTAGAAAAGGTAAGCAGAAAAAATCCTCCCATTCCTAGATTATCTTACCAGAGAAGAAGAAAAACCAGAAACCGGAGAGTTTATGGAAGAAAAGCAGAGGTACCAAAGAAGACTGCAAATCTGATGGAATGATCCACAGAAACTTCAAGGATTATATGAATAACGCCTGACTGTGATGAATATGCAATCAGAGATGTATTTTTAAAGGCTATCCTTTGGATGTAGAGGGGTGCTTATGGTTCTTCACCAAAAGCACCCAGCCCCATAATAACTTTTTGTGGTTGTCTCCCCATTTGTCCTATTTAATTTTATTAAACTTTTCTTAAATTTCATAAGTGGACTTTGTTTTTCACAAGGCCTATCAGGGGCATTTCATGAGGGAAACCTTCCAGTGCTCTGTCGCTGCACACCTAGGAAAATCAGACTTCCCCTACATTTTGCCCAAGTTTGTGGGGAAGCTCCAGTCTGACCTGATTTACTGACATACCACGAATCTCTCAAACCCATCTCTCCACCTACACGTGCTTGGCCATTCCTGCTCTCTCCACATTCTGATAACAAACCCCACAGAGTGTTCATGTGCAGAGTCACCCACTACTAATGTTATCCCAAAGCTCAAGGACTTTTCTTCCACCTGAGAAGTCCCAAACCAGAAGTGACAGCACCAAGCCAGTGGCCATTTCTCACCTACACCTCAGCCATGGGGGATTTTGGGTGGGTCCTGGAGCAGAGCACTTCTTAGCCATCATAAAAGTGGATTTCAGGCATTACTCACACATTCACACTTCACATTCAGTTGTTTACTTATGACCAGCCACCTAAAGTGACAGTTTCAGCTCCTAATGGCTCCAATTACAACAGTAATAATCGTCTGTATTGAAATGAATTTATGTTTTTCATCAATATTCATGCACACGACTTGGAAATTAATTTCCCATTGACATTTTTTCATAAAACAGCCAAATCATTCAAACGCCCACTCAAAGGTGGAAAATAATGGAGACATTTAAAAATGTCCATTAGATTCTGCTTTTTAGCCAATTATTTTGCCCTGCTCTGTTGATGATAAATCTATACGTTAAATTAAGAAATCACACTTGCCTCCATCTAGTTCTCCTTCCTCTAATACTAATGGATTTTACAATCCTCCCAGCTCAACTTTTGGAAAGAGATAAACTTGTTTCATTTCTTATTTAACCCCTTTCCAGATCAGCCTACACCTGGAATACTAAAGAAGAGTGGAATCCATTATATCCACCACGGTCACCGCCACCTGAAATCTTGGTGTCACACTCCTCTCCCAAAGCACACTCCAAGAAGCAGTGATGAGGCATCCTCATCACTAACTCCAAGGGAGTTATCTCAAGCATCTGAATATATTTTCCTTTGAATCATAAAGCATGTATTATTATCTCTTTGGCAAGGATGCAGGAGAGCAGTGAATTTGCCCTGCACCAGCCTCTGCCTGAAGGCAGCACAACCTCCCTTTGTCAATCAGTTTGTCAAGTGCACCAAAAACACAAAGGGAGGCTTAAATTCTTGGACTCACTGTTTTCAGGAATGGCTTTATAGAAAGCCAATCACACATTCCTTCACCCCAGAAAAGATGAGCCCAAAACCAGTCATCATCTCTTTCTAACACATTCTGCTCCCGTACTTCCCACTTAATTAGCTGTGTTTTTACAGACAGCACCATTATCAGGGTTTCTTGAAAGGCAGCTAACAGAACTGTTTATTAATAATTGCAAACACTCGTGGCAATTTGTTAAGACCCCCAGATGGGGGGAATACTCGAGCCCCTTAAGGAACAACTAATTACCAGCAATGCCGTGGCAATCCCCATTCACTTCTTTCTGCTTCAGCTCTCAGCAACAGCCCAGGCACCATGTCACGTAGGCACACAGGAAGGGGAAACACACTTTTAATCCTTCCATTATTATTTTACAGTTCTCCTTGAATGAGCTGCAAAAGCCCTGCATTTTCTTGCAATTAGGCACGTTCTAATGAAGCGAGGGCTGTCTGCACTTAGAGTCTTGCAGATGTTTCCCGTGAGAAGGCAAAACACTCCTGAAGGTCACCAGCCATTTTCCTGTAAACCCAGTGGTTTGGGAGAGAGCTTTAGAATTGGAGCCTTTCTTTCCCTAGGTGGGAGACTGTAATGAAGGAGAGCATAATTTTCTCTGTACTCCTAATTAAAAGCTCAGCTGGCACAAGTGTTTTCCTTCTGTAAGGTCTGCTCTACACTAGAAAATTATCATCCCATTTGAATCCAGTTGCATGCAATCAACCTCACTGCCATGAACCCCTGGACAGACACATGGCCACGAGAAGAGCTCAGCATGGCCTCCCAGCTGCTGCCCAGCCCATCAGGGTGTCACTGGCATGAGGTGACACAGTACAGGCTGCTCCATGGCAGCACCACTACAGTTTTAACCCCTTGTACCTGCATTCAAAATTCCAAAGGGCCCAGAAGCACAATCCTGGAGTGCTATGTTGGAAGGGACCTTAAAGATCCCCCTGAAAGTTCCACCCTCATGACATGGGCAGGGATACCTTCCATTAAACCAGGTTGCTCCAACCCTCATCCAGCCTTGAACAGTTCCAGGGATGGGGCAGCCACAGCTTCTCTGGGCCTTACCACCCTCACAGTGAAAAATTTCTTCCTAACTTTTTAGCTGTAATATTAGCTATTTGATTTTCAAGTTAAGCTCTCCACACCTACTACATTAAGTCAAATTTTAAAAATTACCTATCATTTTCATTCAGACTTTCATTCACAATACCAGAAGAGCACTCAAACGCTTCCCCCAACAGCCTTTCTTCTCCATGACATGGAGAAGTGATCCCTGAGGTGGATAGTACCAGGGACCAAAAGCATTAATTCCCTGAAATTTGGTCACTAAAATCTCAAATATCATTTCATATGCCATTGCAAAAGCTTTCCAGCACTTCCAGAAGAGTTGCAAGGATGTGTGTTACCAGCACGGTCCCACTTCCCAGAGAGGCTGTTCGTATGCCACCTACTCATGGAAGCTCATTCCCAATTTTATGAACAGAAACAGCTGGGCACAGTAGAGACTGACAGTGATTGTGACTCCATCAAGAAGGATTAGCTATGTGTGATAACACTTTCCCAAGCTGATGGAACCCTCTCCTTGTGCCAAACTCTCCAAAATCCCTTTGGTGGATGCTACACAGAATATTTCACTTGTGTGCCTTCCTGTTCATACCAACCAAAAAACACCATCAAAATGTCAACCAGATTTTATGCCATGACATTTCAATGATATTGCTTGTACTGACCATGTCAAGCCATCATCACCAGCTTGTTTTATGTCAGTATTTCCAGCATTGTTTCTCTTTTAATTATGTCACCTCTACGTGATGGTGCAACAGCTGGAGAGGACAAAACAGGAATGATGTTGTGCAGGACCTGTATCACACAGCTACCACTAAAAAAGGGCAGAAATTAATACAAGAAGTTTTACCAATGGTTCTTCCTCCTCAAGCCTTGGTACCAAATTTTTTTCTCTGTGTACTTTTTCTCCCTACTCTTCACGAACACACACACACACAAACACTTCCTTCCTCATTTTGTTCTATTTGAGGGTAAATAGTTGCTTCTTAACTATAATGTAGGTACTGGACTTGACAAGCAATTAAAGCAAACAATTTCCACTCATCTAACTTTGCCAAATTAGTCATCTACCATCTGCTCTATCATCTGGCTCTCCTTGAGGCCTTGCTGTGAATCTGGAAGCACTCACTCTGACAAGGAGGCAACAGATAAGCCTCCAAGCTGGTGGGGAAGCTGAGGGATGGAGGTGACATGGGGGTGACACTTGGCACTGTGCTGCTGACCGCTACCCCCACCAGGATGGCTTTGAGGAGATGCTTGTGGCTCCAGTGGTCAAATTGACAAATTACCAGCACACATGTTGTGATAGGAAAACATTCAAAATCAAAATATTTCTCTTACAGCCACTTACGCAGTAGGGTAGCTTAGGAAGTCTGTGGGATTTTTATACCAGATGTGAAAAAATAACTTAGTTTATCGAAATATCTTCAGCATTTATAAGCTACTTCCCAATGAAGTACCTACCCCAAACAAGCAATTAGAAGACACAATCCAAGGAAGATTTGAGTAGTCTCTGCTCCCAGCACCTGGCTTAGCTCAGGTAAGGCTGCATTTTGAGACAACAAAATCATTTTCAAGCAGCTCTGAAATACAACACTGGTCTCCTCTGCTCTCCAGCTTCTGAGAACTGGCAGGACCTTCTCCTTTTAGCAAGCTTCCTAACTGGGCCTCGAAGTGAAATATCACCACCATTCCTTTTCCACCTGACCTACACGTCCCCATGAAATCCACTCCAGAGTACAAGTTAGTCCACGCAAACATTGCTGCTCTGAACCATCCCACAGAGCAATCACCCTCCCTGTTGCTGCTGAAGAACATTACAAACTGTTCCTGCACTAGCCAGGCACTTGAGTGCAGCACCCAAGTTAAAGTGTGATTAACTCTTAATGACACGAACCAAAATTCTTACCTACAGCACCAAAGTTCAGACCATCACCAACACCTTCTAAGACTAATAAGCCTGCAGATAAATTACTGTAATGCAAGGCCATGTGTTCTCCCAAGTGCCAAGCTGAAGGTCTAAGAGTGTCCAAATATTGCTCTCCTTGCTTTCCAGCCCTCACTCTTCTCAAGCCCTGCTGCAGTGCAGCAGCAGCCCAGCCTGTTTCCCTCTATCCCTGCACCACAGCGTATCCTGGCTCCCTACCAGGGCAAAGTGGTGGAAGTCTCTACAGGTCCCAGCAGTGAGAAGGATTTGGGTTGTTCTTTCAACACCAAGGGAAGGACTGGAGGGAAGATGATGGAGCACAAATGCACAAGCACCAGGGGAACACAGGGGAACTGGGCACTTGGTCTGGTTTTTTGTACATGTGCCTTCAATGAAAATCAATTTGGCAAGGGATGCCAGTAACATCTGCTGTGGGGTTGGACCAAAATAATTTCCCAGCTCCCAAACCAGGCTGCTTTGCTGAGACACAAAGGGCTCTTTCCCCCTGGCAGTGCTCTCCAGGGTGCTCAGCTGGCACAGAGCACTGCCCTGGTGCTGCAGTGGTGGCCACGCTCCCCGGCAGCCGCTGCCACTCTGCCAGGACCCACACAGCTCCCGCCAGCCGCAGGCCTGTCTGCCTCCCTCCCTGCTTCTGCCTTCCCCAGAGGGCCCCCAAATACTGCAAGCACTCACTCAACTTAAATGCATTTTAATTAACACTGTGCAAACACGCGGAGTTTGTGCGTGCACAGGGGAGCGCGTTCATTCAGCTTCCGCCTGGTTCTCAGCCTGGGAAATCCGCTGGGAGCGCCGGCAGCCGCTGTGATGGGAATGGGATTGCAGCCCTCGCTGCCTGTACAATATTGAAAAAATACTGGCAAGATGCTCACAAGCCCTCAGATCCTCCTTCCTAGTAGTTAAGCATCGTTTATGTAAGAGATGCAGCTCGGAGCGGGTAGGTGGGACAGGTGCTTTTATGTCTCTACTGTAACTGCGGGTAATTAGTCACCACTAAAGCACACAGCAAGAGGCACCTCATTACAGCTTAAGCACAAGCCACTTGTGACATGTAAAAGGTATTTCCCCAAGATCTCCCACAGAAATCTGTCTCGCATTACATTAGTAATTATCACATAGCCCAAATACCAACTAATAAAATGATTAAAGTAACTGGGAAATTTCAACACCTGAAGAAAAGGACTGCTTTGGTGAGAACAGCCTTGCCAAATTCTGGCAACCCGACAAGGCAAAACTGCAGGGGGACTTAAACAGTCCGTGGAAAAACACTTGGGAATTGAAGAAAAACAGTATCTCATGGGACAGACCTGAAAGGGCCAAGCCACAGTTTGGGTGTCCCCATTACCAGGCAAGAACAGACCCAACACTTTGGAGCTGTTTTGCCCAAGTGCTTCAAGGTGACTGTGCCATGCAGGAGAATGTGAGATGACAGAAATACCCTATTTTACCCAATACACACACATCTATTAAGTTGAGACGGAATGCAGTTTATTTTTCATTAATGAAAATAACAGGTTCTCAAGCAACACGATAACCTTGTCAAGCAGGCAGGAGAATCCAGCTCACATAAGACAGCTGAAACTGTAATTACTTAGACTTGGAGGTGGTGCAGGTGAGGGGAATGGCACTGCAGGCAGAGGGAAAGGCAGGGGCCGTGCTGAGGCTTTCCAGACCCCCAGGTGGACACCACACCTTGACTGGAGACCAAATATGCTGGGCTAGGAACAGAGACCACGTCCTGGTGTCTGTGGGGGTCGTATATGTTATGGTCATGAAGTCAAAGAATTAATGTGCTCTGTCACACAAGACATCCTCACACCAAAGGTTCTATTTGCCTAAGTGCCCATGGCTGCACTAAGTACCAAACCTGTATGTTCTATTAAAACAGGTGCTTTCAGACAGCAGTCTACAGGCAGGAAAAACAAACTTTCAGTAAATAAAGTCTAGGCAAGAACCTTTTTTTTTTCCTTCTATATGCTGTGCATAAGAACATACAGCCCAGTGTGAGGGCAGCACCTTCTGCACAGCCCATCCCTGACGTGCTGATAACCTCACTGGACATGAGCAGAATACTCAGGGCAAACTCCTGCAGCACTGAAGCTTCTGCCTGTTTTACCTGGGAGGGGAGGACTGTGTGTCTGCATGAGGAGCTTCTCAGTGTTTGTCATTGATTCTTTAAAAATGAGCGAGGCAGCAGCTGAAATCACAGTCGGGCTTGTCCCTCTTCACACAACTCCTCCTGAGCCTTTGTAAATGGTTTCTCTTCCCAAGGCTGGAGGGAGCATGGGGTTTGAGGTCCTCACTGCACCTCAAATGCAGTTACTGTGCAGTTGAATCTCACAAAGCAACCTCAACATCTCTAATTGCTTCCCTCACCCAACCTATTGCTGCAGTGCACCAACCTAAGGCATATTTATCTGTTATTTTTAGTTTCATATACTTTCAGAAATCATCTCAACAGCTGAGTTCTAACTAACCATTCTTAGAATCAGGTATTATAAATTCTTTACAGAACAGTTCGTTCAAATATACTCCGTTAATACTTGCTGTTATGTCTGTTGGGCTTTTTAAAACACACTCCATATATATTTTATAAATGTTTGGGTTCATTCCTGCCTCCCCACCCCAGAGACTGCCCTTAAACTTCTGTCCATTGATTGTGACGGTATCAATTTGTAAAGGTCAACAGAAAGCTGCTCTGACAGCTGAACTCAGAAAGCAATTTTTAAATGAGCTCTTTCTCTTCCTCTACAAAGCAAGATGCCAACAAAATCAAAACCCAAGGTCTTTATTTCACAGGTCTGACCAGTGGCTTTGATAGGCTTTGGATCCCCGATGGCCACTGAACACTCCTTGGAAATAAGAGCTTGTTTGAGGGTCTTAAGAAATAGCAACGTCTGGAATAGCAGGTTTACAAAGAGAAAGGGATGAAAAAGAGAAAGGTTTATTGAAAGAACAACATTAATTTGCTGCTTCTCTGAAAGCCTCTGCAGACCCCGGATAACAGAGCTCCAGGGACTGCCACACAAACAAAACTGCTCTATGGGTTTGGCCTCATGCATTCTTTTATCATACATGAGTAACTTATATTTTACACTAAAAAATCCCACAAGCAGCTGGCCAGTCAAGGAACAGACTATGCCAACTCATTTTGATGCTTGCTTCTGATTTCTTTTGAGAGAATAGGTTATTTTATTTGGGATTGGGATCAAAAGCCTCTTCAAAAGGCATCTGCCCTTTCCCCCATGCCATAGTTTACTGAATATCTCAAATTCATAACCACTTAAAGGAGGGCTGTGCAATTTATGACACTGTTATACATGAAGAAAATCTGCTGTAAATCAAAGAAATCAGTTATATAAATGAGCATAAAAGTGCAGGGAAATGTCACAAGATAGCAATAAAGTATCTTCCAAATGGTAAATCCCGGGAGCAGAAGCACCATTAGTTTAGAATCCTCCACTCAGCAACAGCAGGACTAGTTTATCACTGGAGCCACAAATACAGCCGTCCTGGGAGGAAGTTATTAAGCACAGGGTGAGGGGGGGGTTACCCTGCAAACAGCCATAATGCCTCTCACTGACTTCCCAGGTCCCAGCCCAGGTTGCTATCTGAGATTTGGTCATTTTTCTGCAAATACTACCAGCAGAAGAACAGACTTGTAACTGCAAAACACCGAGGAGTTTGTTAGGATGAGAGAAATGCAATGCCTTATATAACTCTGCAGCTGCCCCCAGCAAAGTGGTGGCAGCACCAGGAGGATCCAGGGACAGATTAAAGCTGCAGTTCAGTGGCATGTGGAGACAAAGCCAGGAGAAAATCTCTCCAAACTAAGCATGGTGCAGAAGAGTCCCACCCCACCCACCGGTGATGATTCTCCCAGGCATTCCCTTTCCACCGTGCTTGCTCCAGCAAGGCTTTAAAGTGAGCAACCCCGAATAACCACCAGACTGTGCCCTTGGGCTTATTTCTAAAGTCTGTACACAAGCCATTCCCCATCCTTTTGGACTTGGAGAAGTCCCAAGACTATTCCTGCCCTCTTAAGTGGACATTTATATGCACCTTTATCCTGCACAGGGTAACCATTAGCTCACTGTTAAAATAACACCCTGCAGTGATTGCTAAAATCATCTGTTTTCTGGTTCTTAATCCAAGGCAAGGGGGGGGACAAAAAGAGAAGACACAACAGAGGGCAGGTTGCTTTTTTTTGGAGACATGGACAACGCGTTCCCACAGACCAAAAGCAGCTTCATATTGCTGCCTCTCCCGTGAAGATGACAGCATTTCTGCCCAAAGTCCTCATCCCCTGACTTTATTTTCACAAGCAAACATGGAAGAAGGCAGATAAATGCCAGCTGCCTCACTGCTCCTCCCCGGGCAGACAGCAACAGGCACGCTCCTCAGCAGCCCCACTGAGAAGAAAAGCCAGAAAACAATTTTCCCAACACAGTCCCTCTGGGGGGAGGCTGCTCCGGGGGTCCCCACTTCATTAATCCCTTCCTCCCGCTCGCTCCACTCCATGATCCAGTTCAGCTGAACCTGGGAACAGAGGGGGAGGCAGGAGGGGGAGCACAGGGCACCTGCCATGTGATTCCTGGCCAAACCTTGTGCCGGGGGCTCTGGCCAAGGCCTTGTGCTTAAGTGATGCGGGAGCACGTGCGGCCGGAGCGGCTCCGTGCAAATTCACCCGCTGCAAAATGTCCTTGGAGCTGCCTGGCTGTGACAGGGAAATGGCAGCCAAGGTCAGCAGAGCTCCTCGGATGGGAACGAGCCTGAGCTGGTGGCCTCATCCTTAAAAACACCCAGACCCTCCCCAAAAGCATCTCACAGGGTGCAGAGACATTCCCAGGAGCAGGGCTCCCTTGTTCTTCCCCCACAATACTGTGCTTACTAAATGCCTTCGTTTTTTATTACACCCACAGAACAGCAGAATCCAGCTTGGACTGCTAGGAACAGCTTAATTAATAACAATTAGCTGCAGCACAATTGTGATTCAGGTGGCGTTTTGGAGCATGAAGGAGAAACTTGACACTTCTGCTTGTGTGCGTGGACATAAGAAATTCCAGGCGAAATTAATGGAAACTGAGCGGCTGAACAATGCCAAAATTCAAATGTACTGTAAAATTACTAAATTATTTCAATGTCACAGGAAGGCGTCGCACTACTTCCAGGATTATGAATCCTTGGAGAGTTTTAATAATATTTGGTCAAACACCTCAGGAGCACATCACTGGGATATTATAAAACCACTGAGATAATATAAAATCCTTTCTCTTATTTTAGGAAAGGGTGGGGTGGAAATCCCTGTTTACAAAAGACAGGAGGCAACAGTCCCGAAGAGCTGGGTGCTCCATGCTTCCTGAGGCCACCTGGTCCCTGCCTGGTGGTGGATGCCTCAGAGGGGGCCTGGCTGTCCCCTCCCTGTCAAGGAGAAGGGGAAGGACACTTTATGAAATTGCTGTTGTCTAAAGTGGTCAAAACACCTGCCAGTCACGGCAGGTTTATTGGCCACGCTCCCCGCAAGGGGGGCTGCATCTGAGTGCCTCCGCCTTAATTAGTGTCACCGCAGTCAGATGCAATTTATGTTTAAATATACATGGGTAATAAGAAGACAGTCAAAGTGACTACTTTCAGACAACAGCAAAAAGGTGGAGGCTTCAAATCTTTCTGCTGGAAATCAAGAGAAATTCTTAGCTGGAGAATGAATTGAGCTGCCAATAACAGAGTCTTTGCTGGGCTGGCGTCATCTTAGTAAAAACAGGCAAACAAAGCACAAAGTGACTGTACAGGATCATGTTTTGAGAGCATGAAAAAGCACAGAAATGTGCACCCAGTGTGCTAAATGTGAACATATGAGGGCATTTGTGCAAGGCAAGTCAGGCAGCCCATGACACTCTGTGAAAAACTGCACACACGTGCGGACGTTGATTTTCACAAAGCTTCTTGTGGCTTTGCAGGAAGCCATCACCCATATCTCAGGAAAATAAATGTTCTGTATGGACCAGCAAAGTACACTTATTTTCTGGCAAAAAAAAAAAAGAACATATCACAGCAGGCAGAGGGAACTCCAGGTGGTAATGCCTGGCCTGGAGGGAGTATGTTTGGAAATTGTTCTGATACACATGTGATGCAGCTAGAAAATCAAGTGTTTCAGACGACTTTCCAACAGTAAAACAGGCATTTTCTTAACTAGGTAGACATGTGGGCGAACACTGGAAATGAAAGCAAATGGCTCCTGCCCAAGACTTGCCACAAATCCTGCCTGAGCAGAGCCCCACCTCCCAGAGCAAAGTCATATGCTCAGTAACGTACACCTCCCTCATCATTTACAAAATCTAAGCCATATTGTTGTAAAAATGTGTCTGAAAGTATGAAAACTGTTCCAGGGCTTCTGGCAGAGCCTGCAGATACATGGGCCAAAAATCTGCTTCCCAGCAGCACAAATCCACCCTGCTTGTCCCTGGCATCCCCATCCAGAGAAACAGAGAGCTGCCTCAATGCCCTGGTGCTGATGTTCAGCAGCCAAGGAAATAGAGATCACCATGCCATGAGCCTGCCAGCTTATCCTCACACCTGCTTCTGTCAGGTGCAGCTAGAGCACACCACCAGACTTATTTGCTCTTAAGCCTCTGCAAGATCTCTCACTTGACCATGACAGATTTCCATCAAACTTACATTTGACAAATTTGGTGTAATTAGGAGAACTGGTTGGTTATCAGTCTCTTTTCCACTGGTGGTGCTGCACGAGAGAAAACAGTGTTTGATGAACAGCTTTGGGTCCTGTTGTGTTACCTACATCAGGCTGAAAGACCTGTGGCTCTCCATATCCACAGGTCATTTGGACTCAGCAAAAACCTAAGAAAACCTCTCAAGCACACCTAAAGCTCAAACCACAGCCTTCTGTGAACATACTACTTGTCTGTAGTCATTAATGCAGGTAATAATCCTGTGCTTAAGAAAAGCACTACTTTTGGTTTAGCTGCCTTGGTTGTCCTCACTCATATTCCTAGAAAGGTACATTGGGCTTGAACTCAAAGCTAATTGTCCCTGTAGATTTGGTTCTGCATGGCCCCATTCCTCCTGGAAGGTGGCAGAAATCCCCCCATACATACCCCACCCACCACCCTCTGCAGATTTGCCTCTGGGGAGCTACAGGCACTTGCTGCAATTAATGGTTCTCAGTCACCTTTGTCTCTAGATGAAAGGAGGCAAATCTCTTCCACTGGTTTTTGAGGTAGTGGCAGCACCACCCAGAAAAATACAGGGCCTGTAAAACTCATCTGAGTGTGGCACCCCAGTCTAGGGGTGCAGAGGATGTCCCCACCTTGGGGAATGGGGTACTCTTTCCCTGCTCCAGCAGGAAACACCTCCCTAAGTCACACACATGCCATGCTGAATCCTTCCTCTCCCTCTCCTCTCTGCACCCACTGGTGCTGCATGATTAATATCACATCAAATTTGTCTTTGTACACTATCCCACCAATCTTTCTTTGTGTAATGTTCGTTTTACACCAGGTGACAGTTTTAGTGATTCCTCCTTTATTTGCATGTCCCCTTGAAGAAGCTTCATTTCTCCTTCTAATCAAGTCATTAATTTTCAAGAAAATCGTTCCCACCCTGAGATGGCTGGATTCTAATTTGTCTCTGTCACACAAATGACAAGTATCACCTCATTGTCATGCTGTGATGTACCTCCACATACCTGTATTTGAGTAGGAAAAGCACCAAAATTATTTTTCCACAGCCACAACTGCTTTTCTCTGTCGCAGTTTGATTCTATCACGATCCTTCCTTCAGGTACTTTGTAGCACTATTATACAACTACTTGTATTTTATTTCAAAATACATCTTGTTTGTAATTTCCTTGTAATGGGAGAAGTAGAAATGATGGTGGCAAAATTACTTTCTTTTTTATCTTCTTTGCATCCTGTTTACCAACAGAGCTGACCACCTGGGATGCCAGTGCACACTCCCCTGCTGTCAGACTGATGCTTCTTTCCAAAAGTTCTTTCCATGATGCTGTCAGCACATGGATTTTCACATAACAAAAGCTGAATGCATAATGGTAAAAACAGAGTTTATGCAATCTGAAATCGCACCAGGCAGCTCCTCTTTTTCCTAGTATTCTTCCAATTACACCCCTTGCTTTTCCTAGATCTCTTTTTCTTGGATCCCAAACTGCCCCCACTAATTCTGGGCCACCAGCCAGGAGAATCATGAAATGCTTTTAGGAAAGACAACCTGTGGTGTGGCTGGAAAGGACGATGGAGGACCCCACAGTTTGCAACTCACACCTGCCTTCTTTTATCAAAACACCAAAACTACTGACTACATCTCAGCACTTGCACATCTCAGTCTTGAGTGTACCAGGAATATTTGGCAGAAAACAAAGGCTGAGAGCCAGAATTGTGGCCACTGTGGCCACTGTATGATCCTTACTCTCATGTCCATGAAACTTGCTTCCAACAAAGACCACTGTGCCACCAATGAGCCTGCCTGACCACAAACAGGGGCTTTTCCAGAGGAAAGATCTTCCTGATTTCCTGTGATTTTCTTCTGCCATTTACTACAAGGCACTAACTTCATATTAAAATCAAAAAGCTGGCTTCTTATAGATCTTTAAGAACACTGATGGAATTCTTTCTCACCTCATGCTACTTCTCCTTGAGGAAATGTACTTGAGTCTCAGAACCACTCCTGAAATCATATTTGGAAAAAAGCTGGAGCTGCAACTCCTTCACTAGCTATTCCCAGCACACAGGATATTAGATATTAATAAATTTCAGTCCAACATAATTGAATAAATAAAATCTTTTTCTTGAAGATAGATTACTTTTGCTTCATTAAAGCATCAAGGTTGTACACAGACCCTTGAGGATTGTCCTGTCTTTTTGATTCCCTTTCTGTTGTGCTTACTGTACCACCTGGTGGAGAACACCACCAAAAGTGATGGGAAATCAGAGGTAGAATTATTCATAGAGGAACTGAAGACCTTGTAAGGGCTTCTTTTCTTATAACAGACAGTTCAGTAAACAATTTCTGCTGATGGGCCTGGACTACCTGGTTATATATTCACATGATACCCCAAGTTCACATGGTAAAACTGAGCACAGCACCTCAGGGAGAGGATTATTCACCAGGGAAGTAGCCTGGTCCTTGCCCTCAAGGTTTTCCCTGGCAATGCTGCTCCTCCCTTATCTGTCCTTCTCCCTTATCACCTTTCCTTCTGCCCTTGCTCTCCCAGAAGTGCCTCAGCAGCAGACTCAACCCTACAGCACATCCCTTTGCTCACACCTTTCCCCTCTTGGGAGCCAAAACCAGCCAGGGGAGGTGAGAGAAACCTGCAAAGAGCAGCATCTGAGCCAAAAGCTGCCAACCCCAGCCCTGTGGGGTGGGAGCACCCTTCCAGCAGCCCCCTTCCTTCGGGAGGGAATTCAAATAGCACTGGGCTGATTGCAGTGCTGGCAGGAGAAGGGCTCCCAATTCAGCAATTCCAGAAGTGCCTCTGCAAGTGTTCAGGTCTCTGAACACCCTGAACTGTGACTGAAAGGATTGATTTTGTGCACTGTCACCTCCCTCCCTCTCCCACTCTTACAGGCTGTTGCTGAGTTGTGTGCAAACACTGGTCACATTTTTCCAACCTTATAATTGCAAAAATCAATGAAATTCTCAACCATAAAAAGGCAAATTAGCAGCGGGGTTCCCCCAACACGTTTCATTGCTGCTGAAAACACCAGAATAGATAAAATGAATCATTGCATTTGGGCACCATTTCAAAGCCCAATTTCAGGGAAGAAATTAATTAAATACCTATTTTAACCTCAGAATTAAACTGACAACAAAAGTTGTGGTTCGCATTTCCACTGCGAAATTCTCCAAATGCATTTCAGTGTTTGATTTGAGAGGCAATGCAGGAGATGTAAAGCATGTGTGCAGGGGGAAAGCACGTGTACTTTTTCATCATCCTGAAATAAAACCTCTGCAAGTGACAGCTCAAAGAACCTATTTCTAGATCTGGAGGTAATGCCATTATTTGAAAAAGTTCGGTTGGACTTGGAAAAAAAAGCAAATGTATGAACTTAGAGGATTTTTTTTTTTCCCCCAGCTGGGAGAAATAGCTACAACTCTTATAAAGTCATATATATATATAGTAAGATATATACATAAAGTAAGAAATAATGTGAAGCAATATCAAGCAACGCTATCCAGCAAAAATTCAGATTCATTTTGTTTGATGAATTCATCTTGTTGGTCCCCAGACAAAAAAAATCAACTTTTCATTCAGTTCTAATTTTCTCAGCCAGGCTCCTGATGTTACAGACACACAGCAAACTCACCACAAATAGATCACCTTGCAAAGAGCAGACCTGGAGCACCCAACAGACCTGAAGCCTTTGCTCTGGTGTAAAAGCAAACAGAAAGAGAGATTTCCATGTTTTGCATTTTGTAAGAAAGAAGCTTAACTGAAACCTCAGGCATCTTCTCTTCCTTTCCCATCACCTATTGCCAGATCACTTGATTCTGAAGGAATCTGTAGCTCAGGGGAAAGCACCCCCTGGCAACACTTTTAATTTTGGGTATTTTCTGGGTGTAACAATATCTGCCAATTTTGCCTTCAGTCTTCAGGTCTGTGTCTCCAGATCACTGTGACCTGCTGTGTGTTAGAGCAGCCTCACCACCTGCCAAGGGATGGATGTGAGAAGCCAGCACCTCACCTGGGGCCAAATTTCGTGCTGAATTCAAGCTCACACTTGAGCCCCACCCGCTCAAATTCACCTCTGCCTCTGGAGCAACACTGGTGAGATCCCAATTTCGAGTGCCCTGAATTCAAGAGGTCTCAAACATACAAGAAAAGAGAGAAAGCTCCTCAAAGGGAAGACTCACAGATCCAAAATCATCACCAGGGAAGGAGTTCACAGATAACTGAATACCAGTATCTCAATACCAGAAATCCAAAGATGTGGGAATGTGCCAAAACGAGGCAGAAAACAAAAGCCAGTGGAGGAACACATGATAAAGCAAAATGGCAGCATGGTTTCAAGGTCAGGAAGGCATAAGGCACCACAAGTCTGAAGTGAGAGCATTTTCAGCACTGCTTTTGAAGTCTTTAATTTAGAGGCCTGGCAATCAGCAAGAGCAACAGGGTTTCTCTTTGTGTTTTAAACAACATCGGCTAAATTAACCTCTCTGTAAGAATTTACACCTAATTTTAAAACTTCCAAGCCTTTCTCAATGTACTTAAGGACCAGGCAGGCATTTAATCACTGCCTGATTTCAGGTAGCCAAAGAGCTGAGTGCCACAGATTGAAGCGTTGCTTACCTGGAAATACATTTTGACATGAAGCACACCAAAATATGGATTTTTAATCCTGTATTTAAAGTATGTGCTTCACAGGGTCAGATCTTAGAGAGTTATACAGATATAAGCATTTTCCAAATGTGATGGAAAATCTCAGCAAAAGAAAGACCTCTGAGAGAATCTGGGTATCAACACATTCCTGAAATAAAAAAAGAATAAAACCAACCAACCAAACAAAAATCAGCCTTACAACATTAAGTCTTACTCCCTTTTAGGAAAGCAACAGAATTAAGTAAATTCCTGGAAATATCCATTTGCTGAAACTAGTGAAAAACCCAAAAAGACCCAAAATGTATCCCTCAGAAAAAATCCTCCTTGAATAAAAGCCACAGCATCTTATGTTCAGGTCAGTAAGACATTTCTTGGGGATTAATGTTATGTTTTACTGTGTGTTGTGTCAGTTCCCTCCTGCATATCATATGCACAGCATTGCTGCAAACATCAGATAAGTAGGATCCCCCCTATTTTATTTTAACTTCAGTTTGTCTGGTAAGTGGATAGAATAAGCAGTTTTTCCTCCACTGAGGATAATAATAAGAATACAAAAGTTTTCATCTTTGCTTGTGTCTGCATTTATGGTTTTTTACTTGCTTTTGGGATCGCACAGCAGTAACACTGCCTGAGATGAAGTTGCAAGTCCTTTGTTGTGGGTCATGATTGATTTTTAACTCCACCACCTTCCAAATTCTCACGCCCTAAAGCCACAGCTTTTATGTTTTTTCTCTCTTCCTCAGTAGAAGTCGTCTGGGGGAGAGAGTAAGGACTGGATTGAGATTGATCATCCTCTCAGTGGCATTTGAAGATTCAAGCTGTGCCTTATCACCAGGCACAGCAGGGAGGACGAAGCAGCAGCAGCTTTGCAGACGTCAGCGGGGGCTACCTGTTCAGCTATTGAGCTTCCAAGGGGCTTAAATGGCTTCTGAGCACCACTCATTAGCAGAGCAAGTACCCTCCACTGCAGTCCCTCTGGAGTCAAATAAAACCAACAACTCAAGGAGACATGGAGCAGCACTTGCTGACTCTCACCTGTTTAGGAGGGGATGTGAAAAGGAAAAGAACAGACAATTGAGATTGCTTTGTTGCTCAGACAAGGTTACCAAAATGATTTGGGGATACTGAGAATGCAAAAAATGCTGGGTTTGGCTTTAAAGGAAGACTGGACACCAAATATGCTCAAATAAGGTAATAAGCTTTTACAAACTTGCTCCCAAACTAAAAATTGCACATTATTTTCTGTGTTTCCAACTGAGGGAGAAAAGATCTTTTTCATGTAGTTAGGAATGGGCAATGCCTGAAGCCAATCACGCTGAACTGTCTGGTCGATTGGGTCAGACACCTTGACCCCAAGTCACACAGAGGTGAGCTGCCCTTCCCAGACACTGCTGAGAGTCTTTGGGGAGATGGACTGAGAACAAGTACAATACAAAGTGCACAAAAACTTTCTACTATGAGTTTGCTTCACATTATTTCCTCATAAATCACAGCTCCCACCGCCTGTCCTGTAACTTCATTAAGCAAAAGGCTCTGTCTAGCTGGCAGATGTCCACTGTGAACTGCCAGAGCCAGGGTTCCAGTGCTAGTCTTGAATAAACTGTACATCTCCCATCTCTCTTGGACTTGAAAACAAAATGCTCCTGCACCATTTATAGTCAAGGATACAGTTTACAGTCAGCAACAATAATTCTGCAGCCTCCAAGTCAGAGACACGAGAAAATAGTATCTCACTCATCTCTGCATCAAGGACAGAAGTCAATTTGTTTTGGAACAGCATGTATTTTCATTTGGGGAATGTAACAAAGGTGAGCACCCTTGAACCGTCATGAACAAACCCCTTCCATTTTGAAATTCAGATTCAGACAAAACCCAAAGTGCAAGACTGCAGTATCTGCTGAATGATCCTGAAGTTCACACAGACTCCATAAGAGTAGGAATATCTCAGCCTGTGGCTCCTTGAGCTGGTACCTTGGTGAAACAGAGTAGACAGAGGCAGTCAGCACTAAAGCTAAAGAGGCTGTTTGGGTGGTCACAGAAATGCATGTAAAGCAGTAAGACAAACCAGGGAATTCTGCAGCAAAATACTCTTAGAAAACTTCCCATCAGAAAATCAGAACAGCAAGTCTAGAGGATGCCTGGGTGGCCACAGAGCCCTTCTCTCTGCCAGGCCACATAATCTTACCTAATATACTTTAAAATTCTCTCTGTACTTTCACATACTGCCAAAGACTGTGATGACTATTGGATATGGGCTTGTTTTATGGCCACACAACTTCCTGAGGCCACCAAGCCCCTGGTCAAAATTAACAGTTATGCCCATGTGTCTCTGCTGGAATCCTGCCACTTTCTTTTGCTGTCTCCTTTGTCCCCATTTACTTGTTGCTGTCCAAATACTACCTGCGAGATCCTGAGGACTTGTGCTTTATCTACATTATTTGCATAGCACCTGTGACACCTTCAATCAGATTTCAATGTTCCACAGCCTTAGAGGAACGGTAACCAAACTGCTTCTCTTCCTTCTGTACATGGGAAGGAGAAGGCTGCCTGTTCTTCCCTTCCCCACACTCCCATGCCTTTTCCACAGCTGACTTCCTACCAGTGTGAAAATAACTTTCTCCTGTGTTTCTCCTTCCTGCATTTTGTACAGGTGACTCATTACTGCAGGTCATACACAACAGCTAAGGACAAAAGGTGTCACATGCTTTTCACTGATGGGGCATGACAGCATCCCTCACCTCTCTGCAGCCACCCCAGCTGAACACACAGCATGACAATCTCTTCTACAGGGTCAAGACCAGCTCCCTGCTTGAGGTGGGCAACAGCAGCAGACCAGCAGCAGGCTGTGCACCCAGCCCCACATGCCCAAGTGCCCCCTGATGACTTTAGGGTCCATCAAGATACGCAATGACAGGTTTGTGGTCCAAAATAATGCAGAACAACTCAATTTTTCCTCTCTATTTTCAAATAGCTTAGTATTTAATAGCTTCAAATCCACAATAATTAAATTAAATGCTGATATGGCATTCAGTGACAGCCCTATCCAGGGTCCCCATCAAGGTTTAGACAAGGCTGTGGATGCAAAAAGGGCTAAAGCAGAGAAATTCTTCAGCTTTCCCTCACAAGTATGTGGGAAACTCTTCTTTCACATGCAGCCTAAGGAAAACAGATAGGATGTTAAGTAAACTACTTTTCTGTCCTTGCACCTGTTGTTGTTCATGGTACTGTTTTGAGAACACTAAGATATGTTTTCAATATGGGTGTCTTACCATCTGACCTGTCACCTTTGAGAGGTGGTGGGTCAAGAGGCCAATCATGAATTTACTCTAGTGAACTTTGTTATAAAAGGGAGATTTTTCATTAAACTTGGCTTTGGCCGTTCATTCCTGACCTGAGTCTGCAGTCTCTTTTTCGCCGCTGTCTGGGGTCCACAGTGACACAAGGCAAGTTCAGCCTGCCCAAACAGCTCATCTGATTCTTTCCTTTCTATCCACTGAAAACCAGAAAAATTAATCCCAGCTAAAAACCATTTGGGTAAATGTAACCAAGATGTCTCAGCATAGCTGCATGTGGCTCCCAGTGCAGCCTGGTGCAACGCTGTCACAGCTAATACCTGAAATGCTTCCACACTAGGCCAGGATTTTTCCAGGCTGGAACCTTTTTGGGGAGTAAGAAGGGTGGGGAATCTCACCCGTATAGCTGACATTCACTGCTATTTACCCAAACCACCTCTCTTCACCATTCACTGCTGTTATAAATAAGGGACCAGATTATCAATTTAACAATTATCCATTTATTTTGTACTACATTGTAGCTTTGTTTGAATGTAATTTTGTGCTTTGTTGTAGCTTTGTAAGTTAGGATTTCTCTTGCAGTTTAAGAAAGAAACCCCCACTTAGTTGTGAAGAAACCGACCTCTTATCAGGGCTTGCATTTACAACCCCCTCCTTACCCCTTTCGAAGCTGGCCTGCCTGGAGAGTAGTAGATAAAGAAAAAAGACAGAAAGAAAAAAAAGAGAAGAAAAGGGGCTGAATATGCAAACTAGAGCCGAAAAGACCCTTGGGAGTAAAAAATCCCTAGAAAATAATAATTTAAAAACGAGCCAACAAACTTTTAAGAAAAATGAACCAGGTTGCTCTATCGGCAACTACTACCTGGCCAGCTTTTGAGTTTCTTCAAGTAGTCACCCTGATGAGAAAGTCTGTTGGAGCCACTGCCCTGAGGACGGCGAATCAGCACCATCCCCTCCGTATCCACCTTCGTGCACAGCCACGGCCCGTGAGGAACACTCGAGGGCCCGGCTCTATCACAGGGAGTGGCAGAGCCGAAGTTCCTCCTCCTCCAAGTCGAAGCTGGGGCAACGAAGCTGGGCAGGGCCCCCACCCGAGCTGATCACTTTTAATAAAGGCTTAAAAAGGACCATCAGTCCTGCCCTTTTTTATTTCAACTGCAATAATGGAAAACTACACAAATCACCTCTACTTGAGCTAGAAGAAAACAAACCAACAACAAAAGCGAGTGACAGGCCACAGCCAAGCAAATCACTTGGAGCCAAAGGATGCATTTCTGGGGGAGCCTCTGGGAACTCCCTGGGGCAGCCAGCCCCAGCCTGTGGTGCCTCCATCAATGCAGAGGATGGAGGCTCAGCTCTGAAGGAGGCAGGCACGAGTGGCTGTGCCTTCCATGTGCACGGCAGCTGGCAGAGAGGGGGAGCAGCAGGGAGATGTCTGAAGCCTTTCCCTGATAGCTGGGCAGATAAAAGACGACAACTACAAAGCGTGCAGCCTGAGCAGTGAAGGTTAAATATGGGCTCCCACTGCCATCATTTATCCCCTGAAACAGCTGGGAAACTTCTGAAGTAGTTAATATATCACGGGAAGAGGAAGTGAGACTGACTGTATAAACACACCTCGGGGCCTGCTACTGTTCCCATTCCTGCCTCTCGCCCAGAAGGGCTCTGCTCTTTGCCAGACTCCTGTGCAGGACTGAATGCTGCAGGAAGGCAAGAACTGGAGTGAAATGCATCCTAAAAATTACTCGCAAGAGCTTTTTCAGGGACATTTATGTGGTGATTTTGGGAGGAGCTGGGGCCATCGCCTGCTCGAGCCCCCATTTTCTGTCCCACTGCAAGCTGCCTCTGTCCCAGCAGCTCTCACAGATGCAGAACAGGACACAGTTGTGCATTAAACAGGAGGAAAAACACCATCCTATTCCAGTAAGGTTCAATTTGCAAAAGGCAACATGGATAAAATCAAATGGTAAGGAATACATTCGATTTCACAGCAGACACAGGTGAAAAATTACCAAGAGTTGATCTCCCAGGGGGCAGAATATGTCACAGAGAAGTGTGCTGAGGCTAGAAATATACTAGAAAAGTTTTAGGGGTACAAGAATCTGAGACAACTGAAATACCCTTTTTTGGTGTTACCATCATAATGTCTACAATGAAAGGGGGGGCAAAGCTTCAGAGCAGCTCTCACTTCAGCTTTGCATGAGAGGAGCAATAACTCCTGCAAGCTGGAGCTGGGGACTCAAACACTGAAGTAAAACCAGTTTTATGTCCTTTGGGAAGGAAGCCTGGTAAAACTATTGAAAACTATCTATTTTATTTCATACCATAGTCTACAGGAGGTATCCAGTATCAGCAAAAATGCCCATCCCAATCTCACTTTTGTGGGGTTTCTTGTACCCCGTAAACTTTTTGTTGAGTAGTTTGAGAACGAGTGAGTCCACGGGTTCATTTGACCAAAGCGCTTTCTAGAGACAGAATACATGGTAGTAATTTATTTAAGAGAAGCAAAAGCAAATCAAATGATGTCTGGAGATGCCAGAGCTCTCTGTCTGTGCAGTCCCTTGCCCTGGGCAGCTCCCAAGCAGCACAAACCACACAGACTTAAGCAAGCAGGTCTGTATCCACGTCAGCTCTCTTGAGGGCAAACTGGCAATTTGACTTGCCCAGAAGAAATGCCTGAAGCAATTCAGGCTAAAAAAAAAAACATGCTATGGCAAGGTTCAAAGTACTTGAAACGAGCAGAAACGTCCCTCCAACCTTAACAACCACTGTCACTGTTATCTTTGGGAATAAAATGTAATGCAAATGGTAACACAACGTATCACGATGAGGGTGCGTCAGACAGATGCCTCTGAATTGAAGAAATGGTGATAATTACAGTGCATAAGCAAAAAAAATTGGTTTTACTGTTCAGAAATCTTCTTCCCTTTTATATGGGGGAATGTAGCATCTGCTCCTAATATAATGCACCAATAATTGAAGCATATAGTGTATACTCACGGGAACCATAAGGCTGTTTTATTTATTCTTGGCCAATTGCGAGGATAAACAGATTTCACCAAAAGCGGTGCATATGGAATCCTCTCTTCATGGAGAGCCCATCTATTTCTGCAGGGAGACTGAAATGCAAGAGTCTCACTCGTGAATGCTAATGGAACTAGCACAAAATGAGGTAGTACCATCAAGTTTGACCTTGAATCCTTCCCTCTGTGTCGAGGAGTGCCATCCAGGTTAGAAAGTACCTCTGGAGGGAATGGTTTTTAAGGGGAGTTCAAGCTCACTGAAACAAAAAATGAAGCTGCAAAGTCCAAAACTACGACAGGCGCTTGCTTGAAACATTAGCAGAGGGATCTAGATTAAAGGTAAACAAGCAAAGAGTGAATACAACTCCCATTCCCTGCCACACCTCCTTATGCACAAATAACACATCCACAGACTGCCTGACCTTTACTACAGATGACCCAGGGAAAAAAGAAACAACAAACAAATTACAAATAGGTAACAAATATCCACACACAAAAATAACTGCAAGTTCCTAAAGCCTGGCAGGTGGTCAGGACCACAGACGACCAGTTAGCACTCTTCTTCATGAATTTATCTTGCACGCAGGTGTTTCATTTTGGATTTGACAGCCAGCCAAAAGCAGACATATTTCGGGGGCTTCCCTCACAGTTGCTGTTTGGAGAGACTGGAATGGAGTGCTCTCCGTGTCAACCTGCACTCATTACAATCATCCTCCTTCCTAATGGTTTTAGTGTTGCAGCCAGATAGCTCACTTTGCACTCTTGCAAGGTGATTATAAACAAATCAGCCTGCCAAGGTGCCCAGATCTTTTGGAAAATAACCCTAACACAGTATTTGCTCCTTCTCCTCGCTCTGCTAAGTTAAATCCAGCTGCCTTCATCATTTAGGGAGAGCTGAAGATGATGACAGGAACTCCATCAAGTTCAACCTTTTGATTAACTCCAGAACATAACATTTAGCTTCTGGTGCAGTTTGTAAGCAGAGAGGAAAGTGACAACATTGCCTAGGAAGATGCTAGATAAAAAAGCCCTAAAAAACAACATTTCCATTGACTCCATAAAAGAGCTGTTTGGCTTTGCACAATCTTGAACTCCACTGAGTGCAGTGAATTGAAATCTGTGGTAGAAGCTTTTCAAGTACACACAAGAGAATATCCATTTCTCTTCCTGGGTTGTAAGCAAAAGATATATATCAGCTTGAAGAAGAAGAAACTGCATCTGCTTGTGAATGAGTACAGAGTACAAACAAGGGGTTTTTTTTAAATCCTAACTAGTAACTCAGCTTCTGTCACCAACTAGATGAAGGAGAAGTAAATCCTGTCTCCTAAAAATATTCATTGGCTACATTAGAAGAAGCTCAAAAATGATTTTACTGACTTATGATGACTCTTAAGCAACTTTAAAATGGTTACCAAGGACTGTGCCTGAAGGGAGAAGCAGTCTTTTCTAACTCACATGTTGCTTAGGCTGTGTGTAGCCAGACCTAATACCCCTCTACAGCTTTCTGACACAGATATGCTGCATCTCCGAGACAAACACACAGCCCTGTGGAATGATTTATGTTCCCAGCATCTTCCCGTGATGAAGAACCCATGAACTCTCCATTTTAAGTAAAGAACAGGAGATAAAGAGTTTATCAGGTGAATCCCCCTGTGAGTGCTTCAAAAACGAGTTTGAGCTGCCCTGTTTAGAGATGGTGCATTTGTTTACTCCAGCCTCACTGGAAAGTCAGCAAGCTCCCTGTTGGTCCCAGAGCTGGAGAGGGAAGAGAAGGCAGAGAGCAGCCACCACCACAGCCTGTCCTCTGCACCAGCCCTCCAGCCCCCACCAGCAGCTCTGCCTGTTTACTCATCCGTTACCAATTTATATCAGGAGCTTCTCCAGGACAAAATTGAAGTCTGCGTCTTCATGAAAGGCTATAAAGAAGCCCACACACATTCAAAATCATTACAGAGTGATTATTTTACTCTGTTATCCCATTAAACAACAGATGAGATAGCAGGCTCCTGGAATCACAGCAGTGCTTGTCGTTTCTAAGACACAGCCCTTGAAAGACTACAAATCTTTTATTCTCAGGATTCTCAGAAAGAGTTTATTTTTTTTTTATATATTTCAGAAGCCATCATCTGCAGAAAAGATTTTATCTTATTGCTTGGCACTGGCAAATCTATTTTCAATAAAGAATGGGTGTTCAGAGGCTACTAGTATCACTCACTACTGCTTGCAAATGTTGGCATTACAACTGTAATTTCTTCTGAGTGGAAGGATGAATTACATTTAGATTAATAACTGTGAAACCAAAAAACTTTGAAATGTATTTACCAGGCATTAGTTCCAAACTGAGTATGCAGCTTGGATTTGCTCTCCAGTCCCTGGAGTTGTGCATCAAGGTCTGGCTATGCCGAGGCAGCGCTGCACAGTAAAGTAGAAATAATTTAATGCAGCCTAATTGTTTCATGAAAGCATCTTTAAAATGATGCATAGTTTGTTTCCCAGAAGTTCTGGGAAAATAGCTCAAGATAAATTGCCCTGCTGTTGTCAGTGCAGAGCAGACAGGCCCTGTGCTGCTCGGTGCCAGGCTCACTTCTGCCACGGCACTGACGGAGCCCCTGAGCCCACGGGGCACTCACTCGGTGCCTCCCTGCACCCCTCAGCATGGGGGGCACTTTGGGATGCTGAGGGGGACCCACAGAACACACAGAATTTATGCAGCCTGTGAAAATCAACAGCAATTTTGGCTGCAAGCAGCCCTAGGCCTGAAAAATGTTCTTAATGTCCCGTGGCACCCCCCTGTATACACTGAGCCTCCAAGGAGCTGGATATCTCTGCCCTGCTTGGAAATTGGAAATATTTCCCATTGAAGGCAGGACTGGTTATATCCACAGTCAACCCAAACCATAAATGCATCACTTTCTTCACCAAATTCCTCCTGACAGAGGTCCTGAAGCTTCTAAGCTGCTGATTTTACACACCAAACAAGGTATCTCCAGGAATGCTCAATTACCTCCAGGAAGGATTTATTTCAATAAGTTTTTGTACAAGCGACCTTTCTGCATTTTTTCTCTCCCTGCTTCCTGGAAACTTTTGTCTGCTTAGATAAGTTACAGCAGTTATGTTTCGTGACTGACAATTATCTCATAATGAAAAACAAGTCACAATTAATAAAGCTCAAAACTAATACCTGCTAAACTCATTTAATGATTTAATGAAGTAGGAGAGAGTCTTATGAAAAGATTTTAAAAGCAAGGGACTCAATTTCCAATTAGAGCCCACAATCATTTGAGAGCCTGCAGGCTCCCACACTAAGAGATGGGGAAGAAAGGAATGGGGAAAAGCCCAAACAGACATTTTTTGGGTGTTTTCCTTTGCATCCTTCTGAAGGGAAGATTGTGCTCTGCTGTTCATGCTGAACCAGTCTCTCCAGGTGCACGTAACTCCAAAGACAACCCAAGTTCAATTTACAGCCCCACATTTGATTCTTGAATGATGATACACCTTTAAATATTTTTGCACTCGACCAGCTCTGCTATGAAGCCTAAAACTAATTTAATGTTGTGCTATTCATTAATCACTATTATGAAAGAAAAATGGTGAATGCAGGGTACACCCTATAGAGGAGTTTTCACAGTGTCAGACTTCTACCAAGTGTACACCACCCCAACAACAGCCTAAATCAAAAGAAAATCCATAATAATTTCTAAAACAAAGGACTAGAGGAAAACACCCCTACCAGGCTTTCAAACAACAGCAAAACAAACAACAGGTGTTTAGGGAGAGTGTTTACCCCATATCCAGTTTTCACACAAATTACATCAGACCCCAGTTTAGTTTATAAGGCACTTAAAATTTTGGGGGGGAGAAGGAAAATTCTCAGCAACTTCAACAAGCTTTGCCAGAAGCTGACAAGTGCAGGCAGTGAAGAGAAGGGCAGACAGTGGAATGGGGAGAAGTCAGTGGATGTGGAGAAGCCAGACCCAGCTCAGCACCCAGATTTAATACAGAATGGGGTCACTTCTCTTTTTCAACCTGTTATATCTGCAAGCACACTTGATTTGGGATATCCCTTCTGCCATCTGCAGTAATAATCCTATCATTTATCTACTTATTTTCCCCCCAAAAATGGTGACTGAGTAGTTCTGCTAATTAGACTGTAAAGTCTCATTTCTGGCCCTGTCAGGTGGCACCTCTCTGACGTCTCCAGCTCTAGGGAGAGTGACTTTCCAGTCAGGCTCCAGAAAGCTCACCTAAGGCTGTACACCCACGGGGCTCCCCTGGGATTTCAGAGCACCTAAATACCTGAATCCCTCTCAGTTACCCGAGAAACTCTCTACTGCTGGGAGTTTTTTTTTAGGTGAAAAATCCTCTAGTTTATGCCCAGGTAACATTAATTTAAGTCCAAGAAGATCTACAGAGGAATTGTAGGATTTTACAATGGCTGAAATAATGAATACACAAATCTGCAGAGAGCTGGATCAAATCTCACCTTTCATTCTGAATACACTCACAAACATCTCTCTATTTACTATCGAGCTTACTCTGCTCTTATCCATCACTGTCACAGCTTCTCCCACTGTCACCCTGAGTGTAGCATCTGGACCAGGAGAGCAGGGACAGGCAGGACCACATGGCACAGACAGGAACAACCTGCAGGGTTGTTTACACTCGATTTCTCCTCTCCTTATGATTTTCAGCAGTGAAACTGTTTTACCTCCTTTAACCACTGGCTGCCCCACAGTCTGTGGCTACACTGCCACAAGGAGCAGCTGACAACCACAGCAAACTCCACAGAGCAGCTCTTCTCTTCACAGAACATGCTCTTCACTTGCCTTATGTCTAGGAGAGTTTTCTACCCATTTAAATATTATATTAATTAGCCATCTGTATTATATATAAAATGAAAAAAAATTAAAAAATTAAAAAATCATTCAACACTCCTTCATTTTGAGGCTGCTAAAGGTCACCCTGTCCTGAGAAAATCCTGGAAAGTGAAATAGAAATGGCAAGTACAGCACAAGCTGCTCCCCTCCTGCCCACCCACATTCACCTTTTCTCTTTAAAAGAAAGAATTCTAAGACACCAAGACCAGACAAAGAGTAGTTCAGTCACCTGCATCGCTGCAGCAATCACCAAACCAAGAATGACAGAGTTTCTTGCAGTCCTGAGGGTGACCCAATGGTGGCTGAACCCAGCTGTCAATTCAAGCTGCATCTTCTTCCATTGCTCACATCTGGCTCATTGATGGCTTCCACTGGCTCCCAGCTTGTCAAGCCACACAGGATTTTAATTTTATTTTTACTGGACCTACAGAAGTTTCACATAGCTAAAACCAAAAAATCCTCCTGTAATTTTGACTGGTGCCAACCTATGTTCAGCTCCTGCAAATGTGTATTTCCAAGGCAGACAGTCTGTTTCCAACTGTATACAAACCAAACTGTGAAGTTGGAATCACTTTGCTCATTGTTCCCTTTTATTATATATTTTTTTTTCTTGATGCCCAGGGCTCTCACAAGGGTTTGCAGTATAAGACAGAGCTGCCAAAAGAGCAGATTTATTCTCTTTCAGTTTCTGGGCTCCAAAAATTTCACAGTGAATGCTTGCAAATGTGTTCAGAAAATGTATGTCTGCTAACAGCAAACCTCTTCTCTTCCATATATTTTATGGACCTCCTCACAAAATGCACAAAGGAGCCTAAGATGACAGATCACAATTTTAAAATTCTGTGCTAGAGGGGTCTTGAGCTGTTTACTGGTCCCTGATATACAGACTGCATATCCTCCAAATGTAACTTTGATGCAAAGTGCTTACTCCAGAATGTAAGGCCCTAAACCCCACTTTTCTCTCCAAAGCCAGATGCTCTCTAGAAGAAAAGAACTATAAACAAATTCAAAAGCCGTTCTGCAAAACCCCCATGAATTTTCCCAGCTCATTCAGCAGCTTGGCTGTGGGTACAACTGCACTGGATGCTGACAACATCAGGTATCTTGGACCTCTGAGGCTCCATGGGAGAAATAACCTCCCCCTGCTCAGTCTGTGAAAAATAAGACCCATCAAAGACTGGTAAATCACATCCTTATTCTACACGTAGCAGAACAGAGCCACAGAACTGTACCATGCCAAGGGGCAGGCAGAGGGAGAAGGGACACCTGCCACACTCCCTGCTGCACACAGGAGCAGCTCAGGCTCCCTCTGCCCATCCAGGAGGGCAGGTGTGTTCAGAAATTGGGAGCTCAAAGGGGTTTTCCCCAGGGCTGTCACTGAACACAGCACATCAGTGCCACCAACCTCATGAGCAGGAGATCAGCATCACCACAGCCCTTCCTCTGATCCAAGCTGCTTGCATGGCAGAACAAGCAAAATTGTATTTCAGCATCTTTTAAACTTAATTGAAGTAAACCTATCTAGTTTTTGTATACAGGCTTACTTAGATTTCAGCTCTTCTGCTTTAAAGAGGTTATCAGGGTTTTACAGCAATTTGTAACTGATTTCACTCTCACTGAAAACCATGATTTTAAACTATATTCCTGCAAAATATAGGTGTCACTTAGCCAGTGCTTACCTACAGCCTCACTGAATTGCTGAATCAGGATTGATTTAAGTCCTTACTTACATTGCCTTGTTTAATCTATGTCTATGTTTGGTTGGAATTATTACAGAAGCACTTCTGTGGCACCCAAACCCCCTGAAAAAGAAAAGCACTGCCTTGATCTCTCTCTCTTCTCTTCCACAGCCTGCCTGAGGAGCAACAGGAAATATTTTAAGAAGTTATTCTCCTTCTCTTTTTAATAAAACGTTCTCTCCCTCTACCCCCAAATCAAATTTAAATACACAACAATAAAACACGCATTAGTCTTCCTGTCAAAAATTGCAATCACATCTCAGGTAGAGCACAGCGACTCAGCCCCAAGGCTGTAGTTAGCCAGGTTTCATTTGACTATTATGTTCTCCAGAAAAACAGAAAGAAATCTATCTATGCTGACACAATCAAGATTGCAACAGCCAAAACACCACAGCTGTTCTTTGAATATTTCAGATGATGCTCTGCCATCACTGATAATACCAGGACTGCCTGTCTCTTCCAGTGCTCTGCTACAATAATCAGCCTGCCAATAGGAATATCTGCCACCCTCCCAGCTGCAGAGGAGCCTCTAAACATTTAATCTTGGCTATTATTTCCTCCCTGCAAGGCTGGAGTTGTGCATCACAGGCACTAGAAGCAGAGAGTGCTCAAGAGAAATGAGGAATTTAGCTACCCCAATGTAACTCTAAGGGCAGGCAGCTCTTGGACTCAGCTGTTGATCCCTTCAGGACAGCAAGGTGTCCTACCATGTGCTTGCACTAAAGCTGGGTTTTTGTTGTTTCCTCTGCAAAACCCTGGTCAAACTGAGAAAATGCAAATTTTTAGAATAAGAAAAGAAAAAAAAATTAAGAAGTCATTTATTAGGCTGCCCTTCACTAACAAAGAAAAAGTCAGGATAAAGTAACCATTTCATATTTTAACACAACTCTATGAAAACTGGGTCTTCAAGATGAGATGTCTTTACATCAGGTATTTTCAAAAGCCCAGGTCTTTGGGACACCACTGGTATTTACAGAAGTCCTGCCTCACACACAGTGTCTTCCCAAATGGCATGCAAAACTTAACTGTGGAGCTTTCAGAGGGGTAGGAAAGTCTGACTTTTTGTCTTGAAATACCATACTGGAGTATTCAAAAATGTGCTGACAGCATGGACAAAGCACACATGACACAAAAAAAAATAGACACATTTAAAGGAACAGTTGTGTAAGATGTCTTTTTCAGATGCAAACCCTGGCAGGTCCGAGTAAATGATTCTAAACTGACAAAAGACCATTTCCCTCAGCTATTCCCTACTGCACCAATGCCAATGAGCTCTCTGAACACATAGCAGGAGAATCCCATATTTAAGCATGGCTTGAGAAACCACAGAAACCCCCTTATATATTATTATAATCTATAAATGTTCAGTAAAGGGATTAATTAGGGATTAAACACTCATGCTTCCTTGTGTATCTTCAGCCTAGTGATTCTTAAAATGCAGTAATACAGGGAGATCTTAATAACAGGAGGAGTGGGATTCCTCCCATGGATTTCTAGCCATCCAAACATGCAACATCTTGCCTCCAGTCAGTGTTGCCAGCAGTCTGGGACAGATACTGCTGCTGAAAGGGGGTAATTCTACTGCAAATGACTGCTGCTGTTGGGATTAAATCATGCTCAGAGGCACCCATTTATAAGAGAGGGATCCTGGCATGCTATCTTAGTACTCCAGCAAAATTGTATTTCAGCATCTTTTAAACCTAATTGAAGTAAACCTATCTAGTTTTTGTATATAGGCTTACTTAGATTTCAGCTCTTTTGCTTTAAAGAGCTTATCAGGGGTTTACAGCAATTTGTAATTGATTTCACTCTCACTGAAAACCATTAATTAGCATCCTGCAAACAGGATTTTCCAAGTTGGACTTGCAGCAAACAAGGATAGTTTCCCCAGAAGCTGATTTAACGCCTTGGTTTGACATTTCTTACCAGACTGAGAGGAATCCTGCGTTCAGAGGACTGGCCAGCCACTGCTTCAGTAAATAAACTCTCTCAGACATGTGCTCAGCCCACAGAAATTTACTTTTTAGTCCTGGGATGCCACAGTGTCTTTCTTGGTCAAGACAAAGATGGCTTTCATCACCCTGATGTTTTAATTTGGGATTCTACTGGCAAGCTAAAATACCAGTTAAAATAAGTAGCAGATTCAGTACTGGCAAGCTGAGATAGAAATAGAACAAGCCAAACACTCAAAAATTCCTCCTTGCCTGGAAGTAACATGACACATAGAAAAGAAACTTCAGTTCCAGTGGGTTATAGACAAGAAAAGACAAGAGCCCAGTACCCCTCAGGTGATTTAAACTTCTTTAGACACCTACAGCTGCCCACATTCATTCTCAGGAGCGAAATTCCTGCAGCAAAATCAGTTCTGCTGCTGCCCTACCCTCACTGCATTTTTCCTGAAAACTCTCCCTGTGGGCTGGGAAGGAATGTAACACGATCTGGAGTTAACAGCGGAGGACTAAGCCTTGCCTTCATAAATCATTCATTAATAAACACCAGAAAGCAAGGCTACAGACCTTAATCCCTGAAAAGCCTGGCGAGTGCCGTGGCTGTGATCTTGGGAGGGCTCTGGCCACACTGTGAGTGAAGAGAGCACCAAACAAGTGTTATCAGCCCCCAGCACAGCTGGGCATCAGCACAGGTCCACAGGGCAGCTCCTGGGCTTCCTCAGCTGCTCTGCCACACACAAATGGTCACGCTCCAAAACAGCTCCAAATTTCTAAACTCCCCCTCTTATCAAAGTGGGGAGGACATGCCAGCTGAGGCACTGATGCCTGCAGTCATTCTGGAGGTGAAGATTGCAAGGGGAGAAGGGGAAATGCCTTTCGTAACGGGATGTAAAAAGTTTAACCTTGGCAAGTAAATAAGAGATTAAACTGTCAGAGATCATTTCAGAAACCTCAAAGCAAATTATCTGAGAAACATTTTTCTCAGCCCCACACAACTTCTCCATGTATTTTAAACAGTCAAAGGGTCAGTGTCCTTTTTTTTTCTCTGGCATTTTTCTTGACCTGGGGCTAAGGTTACTGGTGTCATTTCAGCTGGGCTTTCTCTCTTTTCATGACTTGGCCTGTGCTCATGGGTGGATGACTTGAAACTTGACTTGTGACTTCCCTGAGAAACTCTTCTGATCTGAGAGAGGGAGAGAGATGAAAAGAACCCATTAATAGAAAGAGAACTACAACAAGGCTGTGCTGGGAGAGGCATCCTCTGGCTGGCCTGAGCTCCCTCCCTGCTCCTCCTCCAAAAGCAAGCCACCATCTCACTTACAGCTGCTCCTCTGGGGTTGCCCAGAAGGGCCAGACCCTACACAGGCACAGCTTGCAGAGAGGCTCCATTTATATTCCCAGCTGGTTCACCTGTTTTCTGCAAATTTTGCAGTTACACTGCAGACAGATCAATGCTGTGATTTGCTTCCAGCAGGGTGGTGGGAACCCCCTCTGGCACTTCCTATTTTTAAACAACTGAAGTTGTTTTGTATTTCCTAAACCATATTGATCCACGAGGCTAATGATAGTTTTTCTCAAAGCTCCATTTTGTTCACTCTGTCACAGAGGGAGCCCTGGAAATTACAATTAGTAATACAGGAAACGATTGAAATCTATTTTACTGCACAAGTCTGCTCCTGCTATGTGCAAAGCAGAACAATAACCACAAATTCTGTCTCTCCCACATGGAATCACGGATGGATGACTATACAAGCAATGAAAAGGGCTTATATAGCACCAGCCATCATACATCTTTAATTTACACCATATTGTCCATTATATGAATGAAAAATAAAAAATAACATGGGTATAATACCACAGTTTGAACGGACTGAAATACATGCACAGCTCCTCCCCCCAAAGCAATTTAATTTTCAGTTTGCCAGTGGAATATGAAAATCAGCTTTGCTTTTTAAATAATTCCCTATCTTCAGTGGGAAAAAGTCACAGGCAGTGACTTTTGTTATGCCATAAACGGCATTTATCAAAATAAACATACCAGAAAGGGACCTCATCTCTGATAGACAGACCTACGAAATAAAAAGAAGAAAAACCCACTCAACCTGTGTTTGGAAGAGGCCAAGTCTGACAGAAAGCAGAAGAAATGAGCAGGTTTGGGTCACCAAGAGGCTTTTTGTCATTCTCTCCCAGTACACACACAGTGCTCTCACCTGCCCAGGTCACGGTTCCCTGCTGGAAAGGATGACACCAAGTGTCCACTCCTTGTCACCTGGTATTGTCACCTATATCTGTCAGAAGTAATTGTAATGCTACAATAAAACAGTCACTTTTGGAGAAATAAAAATGAAGAATCATCCCCTCCCCCTGTGGAAAAAAAAAAACCCAAACAACCAAACAAAAAACCCACACCTCTTGTGTTTTCATCATCTGGATCTAAAACAGTTTCTCCTCTAGAAAAAAAAGATTTAATTCGCATTTCCATAAAAAGGAACTGCTGGGAATTAACAAGCTAATAAAAAGGACTTTAAGGATGCATTAAACTTGGGTTGGGGAACTCTATAGTGCTTGCAGCATAAATGCTAATAAAATTATAAATCTGTTATTAACTTTTTACATCCCTGCCAAGTGATAAAGACTTTTTAAAAAAAAGGCATTAAAAAGGCTAGAGATGTACATTTTACAATGAAAAACCAAGTAGTCCAGAGTCCAGACAATAAAAAAAAATTACTTACACCATATGAATTCTCTGTACAGCCCTGAAAAAAACCACATCTGTCTCCCCAGGGCAATCCAGGAGTGATATCTAATATATCATGGGGGGGGGGGAAATAATTTTTCCTTTAAAATCGGAATAAAGCAGGATTCCACCATTGTTTGCCCCAGGGAATGGACTTCCCCGGGCTTTGATTACCTGACAATAAGATGTTTACATCAAGCCCTGGCTGACAACTCCTCACAGTCACCCATTAGAGCCCTGCAACTTCCTTGCTGTACTTTTTTACTCCAACCTGTTCAGTGCACTCATTGTTTCAGCCAGTAAGAACCTCCAGCTAATTGCCACACGTGGAAGGGAAATTAAAAGGATGGTCCTTGGAGACTGCTACGTCTGCTTCTAAATGAATATAATTAGCAGAGAAGGGGAAAAGATTGTAATTGCTTCAGATTTAGTGGTATAAGGAGGGATTTAAGGATTAATATTTCGGGGAACAACCCAGTCTGCCAGCTCAGTGTTTGGGAATGCAGAGCAATGACAGGCAAAGGACCTTACACACAATCCTGCAGGGTGGAAACCAAGGCAGATGGGGCAGAGACAGGAGCAGAGAGGCTCACTGCCAAGATGAGCTCCAGGCACTTCCAGGGAGCTGACAGGAACCAAACCCATCACAGGGAGGTCCCAGCCACTGGCAGAAGCAGGTCTGCCTTGTCCAGCACTACATATTGTCACAAGGAGAACCCCAAGGAGAACCCAGAGTGGTCCCTCCAGCACTGAAAGGGGCTGCAGTTGGCAGCTGAGGTGGCACAGAGACGGGCACGCTCCAAGCTCAGCGCAGGGGCAGATCCAAAAGTTCTGCTGCAGGACAGCAGTGGTTTCAGCCGCCCCCACAGGCTCCTTTAGAGACAGGGGATTTTGGAACTCCCTGGGTTTGCAGTGCTGGGCTCATGGCTCATCCCCTTGTGCAGAGTCCCACAGCTCAGGGGCTGGAGAGCTCAGCCTGAGCACAACCTCCCCTCACTGTCTGCTGAGCCACTCATCTCACTCAAACCGATTGCAAGCACAGGCTTTTACTTTCTCCTGTGTCATGCTACTGGGAAAAAACACTTGGAACATTCTCAGATAAGAGAAATGCCTGTTTAGGCACCGGAATAGAGAGTTCTGTTTTCAAAAATCCTTATTAACAGAGAGCCATCTGAGGTCTGGGAAGTGCTGAGAGCCATGCATTTTCAAAATCCATTAATTCACCTGAACAAGAGCTGCTCAGTCTGAACTCAGGACTGTGTGCTGAGGTTTTCAGCTTCTGCTCAGTACTAAAAACAGTGGTACCTTTAATAGACTGACTCATAGTAGCAGGAAAAAGTAGACAAGCAGCTGGAAAAGGAAAGCACAACCCCAAAGAACTACGTTCATTTTCTCTGTACAGTCTACCTTGAAATATTATCCTCTTCCACAAGAAGTGCTTCATTCATAGCCCTCAATCCTCATAGTTCATTTCATAGTCTCCATTAAAAACAGCACTTTCATTTATCCAATACAAAAATTAGTTCAATGAGACTATTTCCTCTGCACTTCCCCTCTTTTGTCCCTTGAACTAAAACCCAACCCTAGCAGACTCTAGCTACTCCCCAGGTTTCTGCCTCCATAAAGTCACTGTCACGTAATCTCACTTCAGAACCAAGAGTGCCCCAAGATAACTGATTTTCTACCTGCTTCACAAACCCCATTTTTCTCCCAGTCCCTCACAGACACAACAGGTATCATTTCACCCTGGATCTCAAGCCACGCAGGGTATGTTGCCACAGAAACATGAAACCAACCGAAACAGGCAATAAACGCTCACTTGGTTACAAGTCCCCATGTCCCCTGGTCCTTCCTTCACCTTTCCCTCTTTTTCCAAGATGGGGAAAACGTGCTGCCAGTATGATTCAGCCAAGCATGGATACCTACAGGTGCTCCTCTCTCTTCCCTGCTCTTCAACAAGGTCCCCAAACTTGCTTTTAGCCAAGTCTAAGTCAAGAAAGCACAAGCAGCACCTCTGGAGGACTCGGTGAAATGCACTCTGCCCACCACAATGCAGTCAGTCCCAGCCTTTCCTGGAGGCAGGACATGCACCAAAGTCTGCAAAGCACAAGGCTCCAGCACCTCACTGCACCCTCCAGGGCAGTCACCCTGCACCTGCAGGTCCTGTGAATTTTTAGGGTCTCAGGTACATGAAAGGACAAATACCAAATCTCTGGCCCCTGACACTTTTCATCCTTGAATCTTCCTCTGAATTATAGGGATATAATATAGGAACATACAGGAACTTATTTGTGCTTGTGTCATGATCCAGTTATTAAAGTTCTTAGAAATGCCCCAGCCTGAATTAAGGTGCAAACGAGACCATATGCCAGTGCCAGCAGTACTGGCCAGGGTTTTATTTGATAGTAAATATGAGGGAGAGAGAGAGAGGAGGAAAGAAACAAATAGAAAACAGGTGGGGGAACAGAAAGAGTGACAGAGACAGAATAAAGAAAAAATCCCCACTCAGTGGATCCCAGTGATGTTCCACTGATCCTCTCCAGATGGTTTTCTTGGAGGTGAAGGTCCCCCCAAAAAGCACAGAATCCAATGGGTTAATACACACTCAGGCTTGGTAGGAAAACCCCTGGAGGGGGGAATTTGCCATTGTCTCTTACAACAGACCCTGGGTTTGCTGCATCACGTGCAGTCCTGTGGTGCAAGGCTTCAGAAATGACTCTGGGGGGGCACTTTGGGGGGTCTTTGATGGCCTGTGCCTCTCACATGAATGTCCCATGGATGTGACATGGATGGGTCTTTGATGGACTGTGCCTCTCACATGAATGTCCCATGGATGGGTCTCTGATGGACTGTGCCTCTCACATGAATGTCCCATGGATGTGACATGGATGGGTCTCTGATGGACTGTGCCTCTCACATGAATGTCCCATGGATGTGACATGGATGGGTCTCTGATGGACTGTGCCTCTCACATGAATGTCCCATGGATGTGACATGGATGGGTCTTGGATGGACTGTGCCTCTCACATGAATGTCCCATGGATGTGACATGGATGGGTCTCTGATGGACTGTGCCTCTCACATGAATGTCCCATGGATGGGCCTTCCCAGGGCTGGGGGTTCCACAGCTGGGCCAGTCTGTGTAAGGGAGGATGGGTTCACTGGCCCTGAGCAGAGGGTACAACACACCAAAACTGCCTCCCCCCACCTCGGCTGGGGGGGAAATCTGTGCAAACCTGCTCCCAGCAAATGGGGCTGTGGCCTCCTCCACTCTGAAGCAAGCCAGAGATGATTTTTAGCAGGCTGCTGGGTTTGGCTCACATTCTTTTCCTTGTTTACTTGTTTGTTTCAGGTGATCAACGAATGGGTTTTCCCATTATCTGATCTTAGTGGTTTAATTTACAGTCCAAAGTCCCAGTCAGGCATCTTCAGGGAGGCTTCTTTGGTTGTAGCCTCTTTATATAGTTTTTGTTATAATGAGCAAAATTTTATATCAATGTTTGAAGCATGAACTATTTCAGTCTCTGACAGCTTGGAAACCCTGGAAAGTGAGCAACACAGAGGATGTGGATGTTCTTCACCACTCCTGTGTTTGTTTTCCATCATGACATTTTAAAGACTTGCCACGACACCAAATGGATAGGGAATTGAAGAAATGGATCCATTAATTTCACTTACACTGAGATTCCCTATGTAAACCACATGAGAAATCCACAGGCCATGGAGACTCCCCAGCAGTTGCAATGTCACCACTCTCACAGCAGTGATGCCTGTTGTGCTTTAAGACATTTCAAAATTTCTCATCTTCTCCCTTTTGAAAGACACCACTGAAAAGTGTCACTCAAACTCCATTTCTCAATGCAAAAATCTTTGTACAAAGGCACAGCTAAAGAATGCAACAAAAGCAACATAACTAAGCCAATAAAAGATTTCTTGATCTGTTTTTATGCAATGTGATTCTAGGTCATGTTAAATCACTGGTTTCTTACTAACAAAAACATACAAAAGCTGAAAAATTACTTCTCTCCTCCTGCCTACTCCCTGCTAGCTGACTGCCCCATCTTGCATTTTTTCAACAAGCTTCAAATAAAGCAGGGTCTAGCCCAAAAGTGTTTGAATATCTAAAAATACCATTATTTTCCCTCAAGACTGAGTAAATTGCAAACTAAATAGCATTTTTTAAAACCATGCCTTACCTACACAGAAATGGTAGATTACAGTTTCAAAGTGTGTCAAAAACACTAGTTACACAACCCTCCTGGACCTGCAGTAAATAAGGAGTTTGGGTGGGCTCACACTTTTTATTGATGCCTTGAGAGGCCACCTAAAAGAGACTGGACCAGAGTAAGGGAATAAAGGTAATCACCAAGCAGTTGAGCATGAAACCCTTTGTGGCTTTGCAGCTGGATCCACTGGTGTCAGGGGTCACTGTGGTTGTAGCAGAGGGCACCAGCTCTCCCTTTAAACAGTGGCTGCCCACCATGGCATCTCCTGTGCCACTCACTGCTGTCCCCGTGAAGACAAACAGAAAGGGACAAAAGCCAGTGTCTCTCAGATTAAATTAACTGAAAAAGTCAGAGCTCCACATTGGTAAATACTAATTGCTCACAGAGGCTGGTGTTAATTGGGATATTTTTATGCAATATGCACAAAGTAGATTTTCAGGGTGGTATGAGCTTGAAGCAAACTGGTCTCACCAACAATGTTTGTTTTTCTCTCAAATAAGCAACTACAGGAAGACAGAATTAAAACAAATCAAAACGGACAACAAAGAGAACTCTTGATTTCCTCCACAGGTTCTCTCTTCACTTGTTATAATGTTTAAGTACCTAATGGCTGTTGATCAATTCCCCTCTTTATCATCAGTTGATCAACATGCAGCTCCTACTGCATCAAATTTCCTTAAAATTATAAAAACCAACAGAGTGTGTTGCTTTCCCCCATTAAAGTGTATGAAATCATACTTGAGAACAGAATAACAGTGGAAGACACAGGAGATGGCTGCTCAGCACAGAGGCTGACAGTACTCATTTTGATTCTACTCATGTTTTGAAAAGTCCTTGGACCAAACCTCTCAAGAGCAAAAAAATAGTTTGGACCAAGTTTTTCAGACTGACTTCTTTCTCTGTTTTGCTAAGCTCTGAAGCAAGACAGGATCTGTTATTACACATATCATTCAGATTTAAGTAGTTCCATTACATAAATGAGAAATAAATACATTGATGTTAGAAACTCACTGCAAAACACACAACAACCAAATTTCCTGGTGTTTTTGCTGCAAAGCAGCTGCAGCATTGCAGACCTCATTTTGGTGTCAGATAAATTGACCATAACTAATTTAGTTATTATGCTAACTCCTCTATTTTAACTAATTCACAGGAATAGAGAAGGAATACAACTCAAATTGGAAGTTTGCTGGCGGTGCCTTCTATCAAACTGGAAAGGGATGGTATTTGCATTAATGGGATTTTGTGACAAATACATGCTCTTACAGAGCTGACAAAATACAGAGACATGTTTCAAATTGCATTAAGGTTATGACAGACTAAAAAAAAAGATAAAATAATACTCAAGACTCTTTCAACTCCCTTGTGGGGTTCAGCAATGCAGTACGCTTTGTGAACACGGTTCTGACGTGACAAAGGGACAGCTCTAAAAACATCCTTCTGGCAGTGATCTTCAAGGCAAAAATGGAAGGCACTAAACTGTAAAAATGCACTTTTCCTAACATACCAGAGCTTTCTCTTTCTCCCTCTGTGTCTCAGGGAAAGAGTGACACCAGCATGTGACTGGCTCTGCCTTGTCTTCACCACAGCACAAATGAGACACACGGCTGGTGTCAAACACATCCTTGGAGATAAAGCCCTGAATTTCTTCATTTCTTCATTGTTTTGGTATTCCAGATCTAGCAAATGTACTAGACCAATAAATAGCACAGTACTTGAGGACTGGTTTCCTTCAGAGTTTGCAATTCAGTACCAGATGAGCTGGCTGACCTGCAGAAACCCACGTGGATGCCAACCAAGCATTTTTCCAAGACTGCTGGTTGTTAATCAGAACCAGAGCACAGTAATTGTCATACATGCCATGTTTCTCAGCCCATCTATGAAAAGAATATAACCATGGAGATTTTTTTAATATATCTCAACAGCATATATTGTATTCTGTTGTCCCAACAAAGCCACAGAGAAGTGTTGTGGACATCACGCAGCACACACTGGCACAATCCTAAGGTCTTGGGGCCATCCACCTATGTCTTTTCTTAATAAACACTGATTATCTTAGGAGAAAATTTTATATTAACCTAAGATGTTGTTACAGGCAGCCACTACATTTTTATTTCCCCAGACATGTGATTTAATCAACGGTCACCCCCAGACCTCATTAGATGAGGCACGAGAACCTCCACCACACAGTTCCTGTGCTGTGCTGCCACTTCTGCAACTCAGAGCTCAGGTGGCAACAAAGCCTTGTCCAGGACCACTAAACCCAGGCCAGTTTTATACCCGAGCCAGGGCAGAGTTACTGCACATGTACCATCTGAAGCAGCCTAAACTGCCAGACAAAACTTCTCCTAGGAGCTCTCCTGCTCCCAGACTTGCAGCTTGCTCAGTCTTCCTGCCCAGGGTCTGGTCACAGATAATTTCCCTGGTTCACCTTGCCAAGTCCACCTCAGTCTCCACAGCCACTTAGCCAAAAGGAAAGCAGAGTAACAGAAACCAGTAAGAGCGCAGATGACATAGGAACCATAAATTGTGCCAAGATGTTTGCAATCACAGAGTCCTCATCACTCAATCATCCCAACTCCGAGCTGGTCCTTGTTTCCAGATATGCTGCAGGCCTTGCCTTTGGTGTCCCAGCCAGGTTATTTTGGCAGGACTGGCTCTGGCTCAATGCCAAGGCATCACACAGCCTCAAGATCAAGGCAGAATGATATTTGCTTTCCTCCCATGCAGTACCAGTTAAAAAAATACCCACACAGACATCATTTCTGCCTTTTTCCTACACATGAAAAGGAGCAAAATGCCCACACAGATCCCATGTGAGACTTTGTGTAGATTATTGAAGACGTTGCCCTTTGTTTTGCTTTTCTGGACTTACTCTTCCTTCTAGTGAAAAAACATCACCTAGGTTAAGAGACTTTGGCCAAAAGTAACCAACAATTCTTGCCTTTTTTTTTTTTGTTTTCAACAACATTCTTCAGACATTACCTTGCTAAATGTGACATTCAGTACCACTTACTGAATCCTACAGTTAAAGAGCTGCTGAACTCAAGGAAGAAGGGGTTAAATGGGAAGGTACACTTCTTCCCAAGTATAAATAACTCTTCCCCCACACCTCTCCTGTGAGAGATGTTCTAATGCATTACAACCAAAAGAAAAATAAAAAGTAACATCAGTTTCAACACCAGCATCATCTGCTCAACACGGAGGGACAAAAAATTAGACGGAAAATGCAAACAGGCATGGTGTGTTAGACACCAAAACTATTTCTGCACTGCCAGACCTACCAGAAAACACACTGTTGGCTCTCATCCTCCCAGCTTGCAGGCTTGGAAATTAGTTAACAATGGACTGGGAAATGTAATTAAAGACATAACTATAAATTCTTTAAAATATCTTAATATGTTTAAAGCAGCAGCCAGGCACTGCATGCTGCACACCTGCTTTATAAAACTGCAGAGGGGTGAGGGCAGAAGGTGAGCCATGGGGTCAGGGCAAGCAGGTGCTGCTATTTGGTGTTTCAAAAGTCCATTTCTAATCATTCCAGTGATGAAGCTTTTGTGCACTTGCACCAAAACCAGCAAATGGAATTGATCTGAGAAGTCTGGAAAGCACTGGTCAGCCTGGAGGTCAGTGCTTAAGGGCTGCCCAAGTGCTGGGAGTTTCCCTTCAAAGGTCCTGAGCCTGGTGCTTCCAACCTGGGTCTGCCCAGGGAGCTGTACACTCACCACTCCTCATTTCTTCCATATTCACCAAAAAAACACTGCACCAAAATGCTGAGAGAATAACTACCCACTTGCAGACCCCCATTTTTGCTTAAGGCTGGCCAGACTTACTTCAACAAAGACCAAATATTCACTTGAAATGTCACAGGTTGAATGCCTGGGAATTCCTTAGGGAAATGACAATCTGTGTAGTCCCAGCAAAGAAAAACTCTATTAAAACTCTGCCATATCAGGCAGGCCAGAAACTGGAACTCCAGTCTCTTCTACCCCAGGTTACAAAAGCACATTTACATCCCAAATGTTTTGTGGAAAATCTGACAGCTACACAAAATATTTAAACTCTAACAAAATGACAGATAAAGAGACTTCTAACTACACAAGGCTTGAGGAACTTTTGAAGGGCTTGTGAGAGGTTGTAAGAGAGACAGAAGAAAGCTTTATGGCTTGGAGGGATGACATCTACAGCTTTTCTGATCCCTCAAGTACAAGACAACGTGTCCTTTCAGAAGTGACCAAATCAGCAGCCCAGTTTAACCCATCAACCAGAACCACCAGGTTTTTAATCTGACAAGTGGCAATGCTTTATTTGACTGATGTTAGGTTTTACCTCCTAGCTTTGGCAGAATGCAGATTAAATAAATCTTGAGTCCAACTCGAGTTCATTGCAGCTAATGACTTTGAACTTAAGGGTCTGTTAACACTAAATGGCTATCATTATGCAATCATGCTAAATTACCACAGGAAGCAGAAGGTATCTCAAAAGAAAGAATTGCACCAGTTTATGCCAAGAAAACTGGACATCAGTGAATATTGTTGGCCTGTTCTCTGCAACACCAGGTTTCTGGCCCAGACAAACATGTTTCTCATCTACTGTTGTTATCTCCTGCCAATATAAATCCAGCCAAACTGGCTCCATCTAATTCTCACTCAATATGCCCTTGCAGAAACAAACACATAAAAGAGAAGTCTTTATCAAGAAAAAGTCCTGCATAATGCAGAGCAACTCCTCCTTGCTTGCTCGAGGTAATTATCTCACCATTTTTTATACTTGCCTTTTATCATCAATTTTAGAGGCTCTGCTTATAGAGGAAGGACTGATGAAGTAAGGACTAACCTAACAGATATTTAACAGATTCTCTAACACAGCCAACATCACTTAAGTTGCCTGGAATCTGCATCTTTGTAAGATGGCATGAAAGCAGCCTCATTCAAGACAACAGGAATGCTGCCTTTTTCTCCCTGAAATGAAGGTTTCACACACAGGTCTCAGAAGAAGTTGCAAACCTTGTGGATCAGGAGAGGAACTCAGCCTACCTTGCTCTCTGCTGACTGCAGTTGGACAGACACTATCACTTGATTTACTCAAAATAATGCTCAAAAGAAACACAGCACAAGAAACACTATGCACAAAACTGAAAAAGCTCAATCAGTGCCTAAAACACATCTTCAGCACACTGGTACAAATTGTATTGTAGCATTTACAAAACACTAAATGGAAGTTGATGTATCCACACAGCACATGACTGTGGATGCACTGAATGAGGTGAAGTGCAAAGGCTGAGCTTTATGTGAGATGGCAAAAGTCTGACTCTCCCCAGCTCAACTGTGTTCTCCTGAAGTTGAATCTCTCAGTTATGAGAAGTGAGAAAATACTGAAGCCCTGTCCATGCCATTAAGTAAAACAGGTTTTATTTTTATTATACTTCGTGAAATAGACTCATGACCAAATGCTTTCCATCATCAAAAAGAGTAACAAATGAATTCTTTGTGGATAAACAATCCAGCCACAACAAGAGGCAAACAGAATCTGCAAGTTTTCCCTTAGTTTTAAAAAAAAGAATAGATTAGGCTTGAGTTCTACATTCTTTGTCTTGTTAAATCCTCCCAGAGCAGGTAGAATTGGCAGCACACAAATAATCCTACATGTGGCGACATCTCTTTGTGTTACACCTTCAATTATCCCATGCCTGAGACCACAGCAAGGATCTGGGGACTCAGATCCCTTTTTTGAAACCACCACCCATGTTAGTAATTTGAATTGAAACGGCAACAAGCATTCCTCCTCACAAAAGCTTCACTTGTGTGGAGTTAATAAATATTAGCTTCAAATTTCTTGTAGATGGGTGGGTGTTTGCCTCTTCCTACACGGACACATTCAGTGTGCTCTTTGCTGTGTTCTCACTAGTGGGCCCCTGAGAGGCTTCAGAATCCCAAAGGTTTGGGAAAGACTGGATCCACATTCATCTTTCATCCTCGCCTGCAAGCTGCAGTCCAGTGTTTCACCAGAGAAGTTTTGATAGAAAACAGTGGGGAGCAAGCACTCCCATCACCTGTGGTGGCACCACACTTTAATCAATTCCAACACCTCCCATGACTCCAGAATCATGGGAGATCACTACTCACAGAGAAGTTTTCTGCTTGATAACTTTGCTGCCACTCTCCAGCACCAGCTCTGTCAGTGCTCTGGCTGTGAGGGCTGCCGTGAAATTGTTGGTAAGTGGATGTAATACATTCTGGGACACGTACCATCACTGCTTCTGTTTGTGGAGAGGCAAACACAATTTGTCTGCTGGAGTAACGCTTGGAAGACTTCCTGAAAAATCTAACAGCAATTAAGCTAATTTACCCCTGCCAAGCAGATGCCAGAAATTAAAACTTGCAAGAATGACAGACTCATATGATAGCTAAAGACAGAAGAAAATTGCAAGATCCAAGATTATGATTCTCTTGCCTGTATAGAAGTGATTGTAATTATTGTTTGGTTCTCAACTATTCTGGGGCAGGCACCAAGGAAAGACATCTATCAAGACATTTGGATTCATTTAGGCATCCTGCTCAAAGGGGTAATAAACCCTGGGCTAAAAATACCATTGACATTTCAATATTAATAAAGATGTGCGCTCAAGTATCACTGTAGTGATCCTCCTGCAAAAGTTGTGCCATGTCTCTGCTGACTGCTGGCTTGCCTTTACCTTCCAGCTTCCTGAAGGTGATCTGTTGTAGCCTGAGCCTGTGGCCATCAAAAACCATCACTTGAGCCAATTCCTGAATGTAGAAGCATCTCAGCTTTCCTGTTCTCAGAGTCTGTACTTTACATTAGTAATGTGCAAATTTATAAGAAATTAAAAACTAATTTAACAAGAAGTTAAAGTGGCTGCTATCAAGCTCAAGATTACATGAGAGAAAGCAAAGATCCCAGTCCTATTTGGTGCTGAAAACAATTTCCAAAAGCACCTATGTTTTATTCAGGTTTCCCCAAGCTTAGAGGGAGCAGTTGGAGGACACTACAGAAACTAATTTGAATACACATTCCTTGAGCACTACATGCTATTAAAAAAAAACCCACAACCAACCTCTTAAAAATTTAATTTCACTGAGTCCCCTTACAATATTGGCCAGCACTCAGCAAATAACAAAGACACAAACACTCAACAGACCTGTCTCACTACCCGGGCATTAAAAGAAGGGCAAATATATTTTCACAGCTCCTCACCTTTGCCAGCTCTGCAGGGTGAGCACACGAAGCAGAGAGCAGGACAGGCCTGACCCACCCAGGACAAAGCATCTCCTCTAAAGGACGAGCAGAAACAGAGCAGAAACCTCACTGCTCCCTTCCTGGATCCAAGCAAGCTTGGTACAGGGATTGTTCGGAAATAATCAATGTGGAGCTTGATGCTGCCACTGCCAGGCTGTCACTTGCCCCCTGCATCTGTGCCCTCATGAAGAAGCCCCTGGATGACACCAGACTGAAGAGCTTCTGGAGTGAGGCTGACAAAAGCACATTTATTCACCCACACCTTATTTCAATCTCTGCGTTTCACAAACTCTCTGTAATCACGGACGCGGGTTGGTTTCGGCTGTGTTGCTCTCTCCTAGAGTTGCAAGCATATTAATAAAAATAAATAAACCTGGCTTGCTGAAGGAGCTTTAAAGAGGTAGATGTCCAATTAAATTCCCAGGCTCCTTTGAAAATCCCAGCATTTTTCACTGTCAGATGCCATTAGAATAAGAAAGGTCACAGGCAAAGAGGGATCTTTTGTAATTCTCTGTGAACAGCACAGACCACAAGCAGACAGCATTAGTGGACACAGCAATGAATGCTTCCCAACTGGAATTCAAAGTTTGCTTTGCCAAAAATATACTCCACTGCTAGTACATTTTGGTTACAAATAGGTGGAGAGAACAAGGAAATTTTTTGGAATGTTTTCGAAAACTTTTTCCTAGCTGCTGTTCAAAACCAGACCAGCACAGGCTGTACTTTAAGTCTTGTATTAATGAGCAGAAAGAGAGCTCCAGTTCAGCACCTCTCTGCACAGCTCACACTCAAAAACCAGGACAAGGATGGAAACAGAGACAAGAAGACAGATGTTTTGTGTTTTAAAAGCTCCGATAAATGCTTCATGCAACCTGATCAACAAAGCCCCATGGGCTGTTTTTATAGTGTGAATCTATCTAGAAGGTTAAGTGAGAAAATTAGCTGCAGAAATATTACATATCAGTGCACTCTCACAGTGCAGCTTCCGAGGAGGATTATCCTAGGCCAAACAAACAAAAGGAGAGAATCCCATTAGCAACTGAAAACCCAGGGCCTTGTCGTGGGTGTCATTTGCATACATTACAATTGCACAGTGTTTAAAAACTGCAAATTGGATTTCATTTTCCCCTGGCTACCTGCCCATTTTTCTTTAAATTGATTTATTAATGTCCACTGTTGCTTTGCAGTTTTATCCTTTTAGCAATAATAGATGTAATATATCACAAAACCAAATTTTTAAGAGTACATCATTAGAGTGATGTAGCACTGGTAATAAACCCCTTCACACTTGGATGAACTTAAATCAGTTTCTCTTTATTGATTTTTGGTCATAACATAATTTTAAAGTTCAACTTAGTTAATAAAAAAAAAGATTTGCGCTGCTGTTGTGTGGAAAACACCAGTGCTGTAAGTTTTCATGTCATCTGTTGCAAAGGCTCTTCTGGTTTTATATATTCCCTCAGAAGGTGGCTCGGCATTATACAGCCTGTCTTATCTTCTCTGCTGACCCACGTTTATCTGTCTATTTTTATTGCCACACGACTCACTGCACAATAGATCTTTACCCAGCGACCATCCATCCAAGCACACGCAGTCACTTTATCTTTCCAGCAGCTTTTTGAGTAATGGCCATTTGCATTTTACCCAACTCTCTTACTTCAAGGGGGTTCTGAGTTGACAATACCATTTGTGTGGCCGTGCTTTTTACTGTCTCCCAGCAGAAAAGCAGTAATTCACTTTTTCCACTTAGGGTTTTTTTTTAAAAAGTGCATTTTAAAAATGTATTTGTGTGCTTGTTCTTTCATGTTTGGGGGTTTTTTTGTTGGCTTTTTTTTTTTTTTAGTACATTTTTTTTAATCTTCCAGAAGCACAAAGTTAATGACAGCTGAGCTGAGGGATTTATTGGTAGAAACTGCCTGATAAGGAAGCATATGATTGAGCTGGGTATATAATCACTTATGCCCTCCTCTCCTGCCCCCCCCAGAAAGGTAGGACAGTGGTTATGGAACAGACTAAAGATGTGGCTTTGCTGCCATCACATCTCCAAAGGACAGTGTAGATGCTCACACTCCTTTGGCTACCAGCACATCTCCACAGCATGAGGACCATGGACCAAAAAGCAAGGGCCAAACCCAACAAACCAGCCAAAAATACCCCAGGCTGAGGTCTCACACCTCTGAAGAACATGAACTGTTCAAACTCTCACATTTTCTTACAGTCCCATCAAATAATTTTAGAAATAAAAGACATGAAAACCTACTAGTTCTCAACCTGCAAGCCTGGGGGTTGCACCAAGATACTAGCCAAATATTTTATTTAATTGGTTTTCCATTTCTCTCATTTCATCTCCACAATGATCTCCTACAGACACAAAAAGAAGGCAATTGGTCCTGGAAGAGTTTATAAAATTGGTGAAGGCTGGTAAAACACATAGGGGTTGGAAAGAAAGGTGAGACTGAGACCCCAGATCACTTCTAGAAGATGCTGTGCTACAAACTTATCTGTCCAACAGCAAACCTAATCCAACACAGCCTACAGATATCTCTATGCATTGGCTCCTTCCAGAAACTTCAAAGAAATGCACACAAATGAGATCACTTGGAAGTGGTGGCCAATAAGGAGCCCCTATGATTAATGAAGAGAACAGTTTGCTTCTGTCCCAGACAGTGAATTAGTCACACAAACACTCATTCAACAAGGAACTTAGGGCTAGTCAAATCTGTATTTAGTGGCACATCACATATAAAATTTGTGTTCCTAAAAATCAAAGACATGAATAAGTGAATCATAGCATAAATCTTACACGCTGACCACCAAAAAACATTATTCTTGTAACAACAAGGAAATTCTTACTTCAATACATTATCATTGGCTTTGACTCAAGAAGAGTAATTCATTCCCCAGCAAGCAGTTATTTCTGGTTTTCTTTTGCTAAAAGGGCTGTTTGTGTATGTTCTAAATAAAAGCATGCCCTTCCATCCATCACACTGAACAGCTGCAGGTAGGATTCAGACTCACACCAGCCTATCCACTGACATACAGGGAAACTCTGTGAAAGCAAAATACATAAAGCAAAATACCATTTCTAACTAAGTTGCCTTGAATGGTTAAACAAAGACAAGAAAAAAAAAATGAAGAGGCTTTTAGTTTTATAATTTTCATTCCCAGTCTGTCATGCCTTTTTTTTTTTAATGGATTTAAGATTCATTCCTCTAGCTCTGTCCTGGAAAATTTCCATCAGTAGCTACTTACAAGAAAAAATTCTAATCCTCTACCTGATACATATTGTCCACCAAGAGGAAGCAGCTCTGATTTGGCCTGAGAAGGGATATACAAGGCACCAACTCGGAGTGTGACCAACCTCCCAAAAGCAGAGGGGTGTTTGTTTTCCAGACCCTGAGCTCAGCAGCAAATTCCCAAAGTGCCCTGCCAACAGCCTCGTTCCTTCTCTCTCTATTCCAAGCCAGCTGCTAATGAGGAAATCCATAACCTTTTTACAACAGATGCTGTGAAATATTCTTTCTTGATATGTAATGGTGTATTGATTTTTAATTTCAAAATATGCAAACATGACATTTGCAATAGTGACTCCATACAAACAAAAGCTGTATTTTTGGACTTTTCGATCTGTAACACATTTTGCAAGCATTTGCCATCAATAGGTAGGCAAAAAAACCCAACCCTCACCACGAGGGGTTCCTTGCCTGTAAAAATAGTACAGCTATGGATTTCACCCTGAATAAAACCTCTCATAAAAAGCCAATGTAAACAGCAGCATGGAATGAACTTGTCAAACCTCAAGGTTAATTTAATGCCACGGTAATAGAGGTATTTCCAGTGGGGCAGTACCTCTACCTTGACTCTACATTTCCTGTTCTAATCCAACAGCACTTTTCAGGCTCCCAACTTCCCTTACTGCATGGATGCTCCTGCCTTTTCTTCCTTTGCAGGGGTAAAGGTGGAAATACCATAAAATATTCATTTGTACAACTAAAATTTAAGAAAAACACGTCTTCCATATGTAAAAAATTCTTATTCCTGATTCATTGAGAAACTGGGGGAGCACAAAAGGTGCAGTGCATCCCCTTTGTCACAGGTCCTTACAGCTGGGGAGGAGGGAGACCAGAGAGGTCACTGCTGCCTCAGCAACACCTTTTCAAGTGACAAAAAAAAAATGTTTGTGGCCGTGCTGAGCAGCACAACCTGTACTCACTGGAAAGGTGATTTGAGGGAAACTACTGAGAGGGTCAGCCTGTCCCAAACCAAATCCCAGGTGAAGCAGAAATGGGTCATGTTTTCCATAGCAAGGTAAAACTTCTATATTGCTGGGAAAGCACTGACAAAATACACAGTCATCAATACATTAAATGATATCAAGATTTCTTAGGAACAATCATGATTAGCTGGCTCTGTCTGTTTTGGAGGGGCAAGTATTTAAACTGCTTTTTGAGTTCCCTTACAATTTCAAATGACTGAGCCCCTCTTTTATTCCTCATATCCATATAAATGTTACCTGTGGTGGCAAAACCAGCTCTGTGCTATGGACAGATGGAGAAAACAACCATAGGGCACATCGCCATCTGGGAAAAACTGGCATGGCTTTACTGACTTCAATGGAATGACATTGACTTACACCAGTTGAGACTCCAGATTTACATATTGTTTTGAATTTACTACTAATATACTCAAAATATCATCCTGGAATTGATGTCCTGTAATAAAATATCATCTCAAGAGTGCACACACTGAGTGTCAAGGAGAGGGAAACAAAACACATTTGCATAGACTTATGCCATGTTCATAATCATTATCTTAATTTTTAAGCAATTCAAAAGGAAAAAAAAATGCTGAATATTTCTTGGGATGCACCCTATAATCTTGCAACATATTTAGAATAGGAAATCAAAGCACAGCTAAACTACCAATTGTGTCAGCAAAAACAGCCTTTCATGGCAAAATGACAATTTTCTGTCTTTGAAATCAGGCAAGAATGAAAAGTGGTTTGCTCTTTTATTGTGCAAACCAGCAAAAATACATTCCTCCCTGCAAGACTTTTTCCAAATTAAATATGTTTTTTTTTTTTTACTGTAAGCCTCTTTGAGATCAGTCATTTGGTAGCAAAAGATTTAAAAAAAACAGCATTTAACTAGACAAAGGCAAATAATCAAGCCATCAGCATTTTGAGCAGCTACAGGTTTATCCAAACATTTAGCGGGTTTATTTTTACCTTCTTCTGAATGCTCTCCCCACGTGCAATTTTGACTCCATTGTGTAAAAGAGCATCAGACCTCAGCCCAGCTCACCTCTTGGCNAGCCTCCAAATTTGCCCAAAGTATTCTGGTTTCTCCACCCCTCCACGATGTATTTATGAAAACACAAATTACACAGCAAAAGACAACCTCTGCTGCACCAGAGAGTACAGGGAAAATTAAACTCGCTCTGCTATGTTTGAGCCATCTTACTCAACAATAAATTATCAAAGAGTCCCTGTTCTGCTGAACACTTTGCATTTAAAGGAGGAGATTTCCCTCTGATTGGATTATAACATAAGTGAAAATTCATGCGTATTAATGATAAAATCCTTTATTGGGGGTAGAGATAAATGTATAGTCATGGGGCATATTAGTAACTAACTTTTAAATAGAGATTATTTCTCCAAATAAAAAGGCAGAAATAATCCCTTCTAAACCTGCTTCATTTTTAATACTTGCTGCCAACAGCTAGATCTGCTTTCTTCCATTCCTGATACACCATAAAACCTTACAGCTTGTACTATCTCCTCTGTGTATGTGTCACATCACTTACTCAACAAAAAAACCCAAACTGTAAAACTGAAAATTGGAAAAACACCTGTGAAAAACTGGTGATCAGGGGAAGTTCCTGACATCCAGGGAGGACTGATGTTCTCCCCACTCCTAGGGAGGGGAGAGCACAGGGAGCACTGGGTGAGTCACTTGGCAGCCCACCCTCCTGACATCCATCTCCAAGCAGTGAAGGACGAGGAGGAAATTGCACCATTACCGGGGCCAACCTCAGCACCACGGGTGCCAACTCTGAGCACGTCCTCTGCAAATCATGGCAGGTGACAACCTAAGGAACAGCTGAAACTCAACACCAGAGGGATCCTGATAAACCTGTGGAGAGAGTCTACCAGAAACCTAGTGAGGTTTGATAAGCCAAGGGCCAGCTTCAGCCTGGGGGTGCAGGCTAACACCATGCAGTGGCCAGTGGAGCCGAGGCCCACAGAAGGGCCAGAGGGCTACCAGAGGCACTGAGGTGTTTTTGGGGCTCCCTGTTCTACTAGAGAGGAGATAACCAGACCTATCTTCCAGCAGGAAGAAGGGCCCCATCCCTGCATGCAGTGATGCTCACTGAACCAGCATAAGTTGCCTGCTCTGGTGCTGGGGCTTCCCTGGAGCAGGAATCCAAGCTGGGTGATCTCCAAAGGGCCAGTTCTGGTGGCATCTTTCTCCTCCTTCAGCCCCAAAACAGGTAAAGGCTTTAAACAGCATCTCTGCAAACTACTTATCTTACTCCAGGACTTAAGCTCTCTATCACAGCCAGGCAACAGAATGAATAAATTTGCCTTCTGTCAGGCAGTATCAAAGATATGAATAAAGCATTACAAGGCAATTTCAGGAACGCAGATCTTTGAACTGTGCTCTGCTTTACACCCCCAACCACAGCAGCAGAGAGAAAAATCCCTACTCAGCATGCAGGGATCTTCTTTTGATGTTGACTAGAGAGGGAAGAGACCATGCTCAAACCCTATGGATTATTGGTCAGTGTATAAAGAAATCCCCATGAAAGATGAGTCCTGCCTGGACTCACGTACGCTGGTGCAGCATAAATAGCAGGGAGATTTACAGCAAGGAGCCACTGTGTCCTTTGACAATGCCCTGTCCAAGCAAAAAACAAGTGAGATCCAGTGGCTCCCTGCCAGCCCACTCCAGCTAAAGGCCATGGCACACCAGTCATGTTATTACACTGATGAAGAGCTTACATGAAAATAGAGAAAACTGTCCCTCACTTACTTCAATCTCTGTCTAAAATTACTTACTTATGCTAGCTTTTGCTTCCTTTCTTCCTGGTATTTCTTTCCTTTTCTTCCCCATCTCCTTCTTCTTTTAGCCAGCATTTCCAAAAATGGCTACTGACTCATAGTCCTTAGGATCATACACATTAACCAGGCTGAAGATTTAGTTCATAATAAGATCAGGGGAGCTCCAAGGTGGGATCCTAAAGATGGGAGTTATCCCAAATCAAATGCTGCTTTTGAGCACACCAGTTTGGCTCTTTCCTTCCACTTTTTAGAGCCTCACCCAGCAAGAAAATTCATCTAAAGCACCTTCTCAATGTAACAGGATTGGAAGGCACATGAGTCAGCCTCAGATACTTGTTTCTTATTTAGACCAGCTTTTCTTTGAGGTCTCAGTCCTGTAAATTCCCAAAGCACATGAGCAATGCCCTTGACTTGTGGGAGCTACTCACATGTTTTAAGATGCACAAATACCTCAGAGCTGGCAGGAGCCAGACGTGCACAGGCATAGAGCAAGCTTTTAAAAGTGGAGGAAACCATCCAGTTAATAAATTACTTGTTAACTGATTCTCCAGTTTCAAACAGAACAACTGCAGTGAAAACAACACAGAAGAAAACCTGCATTCAGAGTCCACCCCTGTAGGACCCCCAGCTCCTTCCCAGGGAATTCCAAGAAGGCTGCATGAGGCTCCCAGCCCAATGCAGGAGTGGGCACTTCATGCCCAACAGAATCATCCTTTAATTTTCTCAATTACCTCAGTAACCAAAAGCACATGTCTAGAGCTCTGCCATATTTCTGACAGTAAGTAATGCTTTCTCTGCAGTAAATGCAGTTAGTTATTCTCCACAAAGGAGAATTGTTTTTAAGGACATCCCACTACATCTCTACGCTGTATTTGTGAGAGGAAAAGAACTTCTGACCTGGAATTGCACTCAGTGAAACATCTGTAGGCATCCAAGATAATATATTTCCTAATGTGAAGACACTGCATTTTAAATGTGACATCTTTAATGCTTTTAATTTAACCACATCAGCATCACCATGGAATGGACTTCCTCAGAATCATTTGTGTTATACATATATGCATGCAACATATGTAGCTTTATATCTTACATATATATTTTTTTTCCAGAGTTTTCCTTGACTTGTTTTATACATTTAATGTTTACATTCTGCAATTTTCTTTTCATCAAAGCTAAAATTCCCATAAATCACAGCATTCCCGGACTTTGGGTTTTAGGAATGCAAAGCATCACAACATTGATTTTGAAAGGAAATAAAACTGGAATCGGGGGAATCTGCAGATCCTCAGCATCTGAATATTAGGCTGGATGCTTGGGTATGGCAAAGTCACAGCTTACACAACAATTTTGTGCAGATAAAAAAAGAGCTCTTGCGTTGTAGCTTGGGAATAAATTTAAGACATAAAAGCAGCCATTTTGCTTCATGGTCACTTAAAGTTACAGAAACTTTTATCATTCCAGCACCCAAACCTTTCCTTACACAGTGAGGGGATTTTCTGACCATGAAATGACCATGTCAGCACAGCTCCTGCACTGGCAGGATCAAAACCCATCAGTTTTTCTATGAGACAGATTCCCCAGCATGCAGCAAAGCAACCCAACCATCTCTGGCAGTCAATATTTCTCCCAATCTCTTGATTTTCATCAGCATTCCTCCTAAAATCCTACATTTCCAGTGACCACTTTTCTCATCAGTAACAGCTCAGGGCAGATTCCCTTCCAAGGGAAATGGTCAACCCTGGTTTTAATGGTAGTTTTGACACACTGAAAGGTTTTCCTGAGGGAAGGGAGTGGTGAGAAAAATGGCCCTACCAGCACCCATACCTAAAAATAAAAGCATACACCAGTCATTGGGTGAAAGAGTAACAAAATGCTATTGAGATTAAAGCCATGAACTCTTGAAGCAGCTGCCTGCCTACCAGAAGCCCATGCAAGAGCACAGTGCAGCACTATCCATCCCTTTGCTGAGCTTCCCACTGCAAGGGCAGCGCCCAGCAGAGCCCCCCAGTACCCACCAATGGTCATCCCATCAGAGGAAAGAGCCCTTTGTGTGCAACCCCTGCAAAGAGCAGGGACTCACCCTCAAATGCTCAGCTAATGCCAGTTTTTTATCTGCCCACGTGGATTTAACAGGCAAGATCCCCACTACCAGTGATTAGTAGCACCATCCTCCTATGTCCCCTGTGGCTCAAGGGAGCAGGTTTAATGCAAAACCCTTCTTTCAGTTCCCATTTCTTACCCCTCACCCCTCCCTGCAGCCCTGCTATCTATTTTGATGGAAGAGGAATGTGTCTATGCCTTTCAGTATAACTTGAGAATTTTCTTCCAAAACAATTCCCAAAAATTTTGGCTTCCCTCTAGCCATTTACTTTTTATTCAGATAAAAATCAGAGAGATGTCCATTTGTACATGAAATTAGGCTTTTGAAGAGAAGTAAACTAAAGGAATCAAAAGCAACACTGCCATGTGATGAGCAGAGTTAATGCTTCACAGGGGCACAGCAGCACTTGTGCCCAAGGAGAGCCCATTTGTCACCCACCACACAGCAAAGGGACAAGGCATCCATAGCCCAGCAGCACCAGGTGTAGCTGAAAAATAACCTAAAGAAGGTTTTCTGCCACAGAACCACATTTCAAAATTTTTATTTGGCAGAAAGGACAGGCTTTTTCTGGCTATGGTTTGTTTTTGGTTTTTTTTTTTTTTTTTTTTTTTGTTCACTGTGGTACTTCCCTGGGATGATGGAAATGATGATGAAATGACTGCCAAAATCTTTGCCCTCATCACCTGAAGGACCAAGAACTTTGCTCCTCTCATTCCTTCAATTAAACAAAATGCCACTTAAGGATAACATCTTACTGGAGTGCACAGCCTCAGTGCCTGATAACTGAGTACAAAAACATAATATTCAGCCTTAAATAGCCAACCTTCATTTGTGAAAGGCATTGCCAACAATAACTAGAAAGTTTTGGTTTTAGACCAAGCATTCTTGGCAATTATCTGTGGTAATTGTGTCTCAAGCTGGTGTGATTTCATAAACAGGGCGATCTCACACAGAGCTAGGAATAACACCTTTTTTTTTTAATATTCCTCATGCAAACAAAGTGAAGAATTACAAACAATCTCTGAGGGGTACACTATGCAAAGATAATAGAAAGATATTGGAGTGGTAAAATACCTGCATTTAAGCAGAACACATTTTTGGGGGAACTATACAAAAGGCTCTAGGTACAAACCCTAAGAGCATCAAAGTTTGTTTGCTGGGGGGGGGGCGGGGCGTGGCAGGGCCAGGGCTTCTGTAAGAAATAAGCAATGGTACAGTTGCATAAACTTATCAAAAAGAAGTACAGTAAATTTTCAGCCACAAAGACAGTACAGAAGACCTTGTCTGTCAGTGCTAGGCTTGTTCCAAACATACATCTTGAGGCTGAAACCACAATAAGAGCCTGAGGCCCACACAGCAGCAGCACGCTCGTCTCCCTTGCTTCTCATGCAGCCCCCTTCCCTCTCTTTCATCCTGTGTTTTAGTTGACTTGCCAAAAATAAGGGAGAGCATCCACCAAGTTTTCTATGCCATCTTCTGGCAATTGGAAGAGCTGGGGCATCTCGCCATGTGGTCCCAGAGCCACTGGCAAGGCAGGATGCAGGAGCCAGAGGGCTGCTCTGGCTCCCTTGGAATGGGGCTGGCACCCAGGGGACTCTAGATGTGCCACAGCACCGTGGGACCTGGCCTGGCCAGCTGACCATCCAAGACAGGCAGAGGAATACAGACTGCTGCCCAAGCCCAGCTCAGACAAGTACAACCCACTTTGTATATGCAGCTATCCAACCTCATGAGCCTTCCTGCTCTGCTTCAACACCTATTTTCCATTTAGCTACTTCAGAAAGGAGGTGGCATTGCACACAAAGTCCTTCAGCTACTTACCAAGTCCCCAGAGGAGCAGGTATTTTTCCATGCATCTTTAAAGTAATGTTAATTACATTACACACAGTTGCAAATATACACCAGGGACAATAGTGTACCTTCTAATTAAGTATTACTATTGCTTCCACTGCCTCTTACCCTCATTCTCACCAGAGGATGAGGAAGCAAGGTCCCCTCACAGCTTGTCAAGCCTGTCCTGCAGCACATGAGCCTCTGGGTCTAAGCCCCTCCTGCCTGACACAGGGCACCTACCTTTTTGCTGCTGTTTTATAAATGTTATTCTCTCAGATGAGAAAAAAATACAGCATGGCATCTCAAAAATGTTTCCTGGGAATGGTTGGCTGAAAGGGGGACAATCTTCCAGCTAATGCCCCTCATCTATCAACACTCATGGACTCACACACCTTACCAAAATACACACCAAGTATGCAGTCCACACACCCTCTGCTCTTTGCTGGCCTCACCAGTTCTCATTCAGCCAACGGTGCCTGTAAATCACAAGGCATTTTTACTTATCTGACACTAAATTGTAAAAACAACTTAAAAGGATGTTCAGCACAGTCAGTAGACACTATAAATCCCACAGTAAATATATGTAGTCATACACAAATTACACAAGATGATGAAAATTGATTTGTAAATGCACATACACAAAACAATTTTTTTCAGAGATTGCTCCTATAATTCCTTTATTGAACTGGGGAGTATCTCTTATCCATCATTGTTGCTTTAAATTTATTAAATCAAATGTTTACAGTAGATCTAAGGATGGGTTATAAAGCCAAAATGAGGCAAATTTTACTTATTAAAAAAAATCAGAATACTTAACAGTGAACTCCTTGCATGGGGGTCAAGCCATTCCTTAACTGTATTTCAACTTCTCCCCTCCACATTCTGCAGTAACACAGAGCTACAGGAACAGCTCTTGATGATTTAGCTCTTCCACACTGAGAAGCTTAAAAAATTGTTCTGCATGTTATTGATTTGAAACAGTTTTAGTCTAAACTACAGACACAACAGGGTGAATCCAACTTAACCATTCTATTAAAAAAAAAAATTTAAGAAGTCTGCAGGAACAAAGAACCCACTGAAACCACCCCAATCACGGCTGAGATGAGCAGAATAAGCATTCTTTCAAGTAAAACACTCTACACTCTCTATTCAATGTGTGTTTATGCAACCAGTGTACAAGTCTGTAACAGAGAGCTCTGCACACCAAGGCCACAGCTACTGGAGGGCTGATGATAACAGGCACCAGTGGGTGTGTTAAGCTCAACAAATTCAACTCCATATCTGCCCCAGGTCTAAGGGACTCAAGTGATTTTTAAAACAACCAGACCTCTCCTAGCCCACCTTCACAGGACTCTGCATGGGTGGAAGTGTGCACACACAATGGTAAATTTAATTTAGGGTTAGCACGCTCAAATTGAACACGTTTCTGCTCAGCAGAGAGGTTCTCAGACTGACATTGTCACAGCACACTGCTCTTCAGCTGGGGGGAGTGTCTGGAAAACATGCAGAGTGCATTATTGTTCAATGTCCAGTGGAAATGGTAAAACAAACTAATACCAGTAGATTTCCATTTTTCTATTTCAAGAGATAACGCTGGCTCGTTATCTTCCTCCTGATGAAAAAGGAATCAAGCTCACACTAACTCTGTGAAGTGACAAAGCCTAAGGTAGTGCATGGAGCAAGTGCTGTGGATGTGAGTGCCAGCAGGAAGAGAAGCAAGGCGAGGTGCTGCCATGCAAACTGGTGCTCCAACCTTCCTCCTCGCCTGCAAATATGCATGCGTGGTTTGGGGGCAGCACAGCCTGTTACTGCAAGACAAATTCAGAGCTAAAAGGATATGGCAGCCCTCCACACTGTAGTCTGATTGCATTAGACTGAGCACAGCACAAGAAATAAATATTTAGACAGGGTAGATGGCACCCTGAACACATCCAAGTGTCAGCTCTGATCTCCGACGAGTGAAAAGCGCCCTCCTCTTCCTGGGCTCACACGAAGCTCAGCACCTCGCACTGCCTCATCCAGATGGTGTGCGGGCAGACCCCCTCTGCCTCGTTCCTAGACAGCTAAAAACCACAGCCAATCTGCCATGTTATTTCTGTCTCCCTGTGCTGGCTCATCTATCACTGCCAGGGCATCAACTGCTCTGCACACTCCTCGCTGCTGCTGCTGTTTACAACTAGGAAGGAAAGGGAAAATCTCCAAGCCCTACATTACAATTGAGCTTCAGCTGCACAGTGGGCAATTAAGAAATTTGGGAGCTTGCAACTTCCCAGGAGGTAGTGGACTTAATTAAAATTAAAACAGCTCATTTGAAGAGGGTGGTGTGACCCTCTTTCTGCCAGACTTTGGGCCCTTGGAAACCCCTCACTGGTAGCTATGTTAGCTCTGAGTATTAGGATAAATGTTTTCATATGCAAATCGAGCAGCATTCCTCGGTGCCCTGCCTACAGAGTGGCTTTATTGCTTCTCCCACACGGTTGTGCCCAGCAAACAACAAAAGGCAACCTGTGTTTATAGGGCACTGGCCTGACATTCAAGAAATCTGTGCTCAAAATACTCAGCTGTGCCAAATGTCAGCAATGTGATGTGGGCAGGTCAAACACTGCTCTATCTCACAGTTCCCCCATCAGGAAAAATGGAAACAATTTGTCCTTCTCTCCCACTAAGCCTGTATAAACCCATGAAGGTTTCAGAACAGGGATGGGCTCTAATTACCCAGAAGCACAACTGTAAAACAAGGCAGGTACCCCCTCCTCATTGTCAGGGCCATCTCACACAAGAAGCAGCTAAAAAACACTGGGCCAGGTGCTCCATCCTCTCCTCCTGCTTCTCAGGCTGTCAGAAAACCAATTCACACTGGGTACGTCTGGTCAGTGCCATGGGCAGTCCCAGCCCTGTCTGGGCTTGGCAGCCACCAGCTGCTCTCTGGCACGTTGGACATGGCCCTGAGGCTTTGCCAAGGTGGGCATGGGGAATGGAGGTCCCCTCTGGTGGCCCTGAGGCTTTGCCAAGGTGGGCATGGGGCATGGAGGTCCCCTCTGGTGGCCCTGAGGCTTTGCCAAGGTGGACGTGGGGAATGGAGGTCCCCTCTGGTGGCCCTGAGGCTTTGCCAAGGTGGACGTGGGGAATGGAGGTCCCCTCTGGTGGCCCTGAGGCTTTGCCAAGGGGGACATGGGGAATGGAGGTCCCCTCTGGTGGCCCTGAGGCTTTGCCAAGGTGGGCATGGGGAATGGAGATCCTCTCTGGTGGCCCTGAGGGCTTGCCAAGGTGGGCATGGGGCATGGAGGTCCCCTCTGGTGGCCCTGAGGCTTTACCAAGGGAGATGTGGGGAATGGAGGTCCCCTCTGGTGGCCCTGAGGCTTTACCAAGGGAGATGTGGGGAATGGAGGTCCCCTCTGGTGGCCCCGAGGCTTTGCCAAGGTGGGCATGGGGAATGGAGGTCCCCTCTGGTAGCTCTGAGGGCTTGCCAAGGGGGATGTGGGGAATGGAGGTCCCCTCTGGTGTCACAGAGGGTTTGCCAAGGTGGACATGGGGCATGGAGATCCCCTCTGGTGGCATGGAAGCCTTGCCAAGGTGGACATGGGGAATGGAGGTCCCCTCTGGTGGCATGGAGGCTTTGCCAAGGGGGACATGGGGAATGGAGGTCCCCTCTGGTGGCCCTGAGGCTTTGCCAAGGGGGATGTGGGGAATGGAGGTCCCCTCTGGTAGCATGGAGGCCTTGCCAAGGGGGACATGGGGAATGGAAGTGCATCCCTTGCTGAAGTGTTTGACCCAATTATAGCTACGACAGCAGAACCAGAGGCATAAAAGTTAAGCTGCAATTTGTGACAGCAAAGCTTCTGCTGGATTCAGACTAATTGCCCACCATTAGCTGTAATTGGTGCACATTCTCCAGTGCAGGGAGAACCTCTATTTGTTTTAGGAGAGGCAACCATAGCTTCAAGGGGTGAAACACTAGCAAGCACATTCCCTTTAGCAATGTAATTTAGGGCATGTACAGTGTCCCCAAAGATGCTAAATCAGAGCCAGCCATATTCCTGCTCCACTCACCCTGTGGAGGGCTTCATCACCTGCAGCAGAAAATGCAGCAGTAAGTTGTTCCTCCCAAAAATATCCACTGAGATGGGGAACCAAACAGGTAAAGCTAAACATATTGACCAGTGATACAGGTGAAGCCCAGAATGCTCATGGCAGAGGGTTTGCCCACCAAAGCACCAGAGAAAGGTGCTCAAGTGACCAAACAATATCTTGTGCTACAGGGTGTATTAAGAAGATGCCATCAAAAAAATCAGAAGCTGTAAAGGAGACTAACAAGGCACATGGACAGGGATTTTCATGAGGCATCCTGCCTGCCTGAACATGACACTGCCTGAAATGAAAGTTGACAGCACAAAGGGAGGAAAAATTATCACAGTGATACAACCTGAGGTTGTAGCTGCCCAGATCCTGTTCTGACATCTGAAAAAGCACTGGCCCACAACAGTGAACCAAGACAACTTAATTGCTCTTTCATGATAATTACTGTCGGTTGGCTGTTCTTCCTTCAATACACATTAGCCCATCTGAGCTGTTCAAGGTTCCATTTGCAGTCTCCTGAGGTCTCTAGCACCATCCCATTATATCCTAGCTAGAACAGGGTCATCCCAAAAAACATGGCAGAACAACAGGATCAAGTAGTGCTGAAAACAGTGGAATGAAGCACCCAGAATCCATAATAATGTCTTCTGTGCTGCTTTTGAACGTTGCTGAGCTTTCCTGGCAACTGTTCAAGCATTCTCGCAGCTCAGCCACTGCTATGCAAGAGGCCAAGGCTCTGTAGTAGAAAGCAGAAAATACTATAATTGTTTGAAAAGAGGACGGTGAAGTTTAAGTGCATCAAGAAAAAAAAAAAAGAAACAAACCCAAAACCCACCAAGATTTGTAAAGGTGAAGGAAAACTGAACAGAAGCATAGTCTTCTCCTAAATTAAGTGCTGCTTCTTGCACTTGGTAGAGTGCATTGCAAAAACCCACCAGTTCACATCCCTTCCCAGCAGCAGCAAGACACAGCCAGCACAAAATTTGCCTTTGTTATGGGTAACCCAATGTGTTCTGTCCAGCCTGGTCCAAAAATCCTTCTGCAAGTATTTGGAGAAAGGCAGCTAGGCTCCATGGATTCTTTGGTTTGACCCACTGCAAGGTTCTTACTCCACACAACTAAAGCACAGTGGATTGGCAGCACCAGTGGATATCCAAGTGATGAGGAGTCTCCAGACATTACTTCTGAGTGCTGCCCCTTCTGTGTGCCATTACACAGGGCAGAAAACTAAATTCTCACTAGAAAAACAGGAAAGTTGCCTCCTCTTTGCCAATACATTGTGCAAGTTGCCAGGAATTGAGGCAGATTCTATACATCCATTTTATGCATCTTAAATACACAGGAACACGTAGGAGGTTGTGTGTAAACCTGTAGCACGATAGTAGAGGAAACAAAGAAAAATGGCTAATTTATTCTAATAAATTCATTCAAACCAAGCAGGTAGCTGCCAATTGCTCTTTAAAAAGCTCCTATTAACAGTGCCAGTTTTTCATGTGAAGTGTTTTGATTGTGACTATGCACACTGTCACCTGAATTACTGCAAAGATGGAACTATTGATTTTGCCAGCGTCTGCGTGCAAGGAAGAAAAAACCTCAGGCGTTCTTTCTTTCAGTCTCTCCCTACTCACCCAAGCACTACACAAGTGTTTCAGAGCACTGAAGTCCTCTTCAGCCTTGATTAAACCTTTTATTCAGTCAAGTTCCCAAGATTTTTAGTGAGAACACTTTTCCTGCATCGCGTTCTGCCTTCGAAGGGTTGCACAAGGCAACATCTGAGAAACTCTCCAGTGGCCTTGCAAGTCCCAGCATGCGGCAGGATGTCACTTTACAGTTCAGTCCCACATTTTCATACACTTTAACTCATGTGCAATGTTTTCATGCTGCTGTTTTCCCTTACTGACTGAGGTTGGAACAAGCACAAATCACAAAGCAAGGAGCCTGACAAGGCCACATCTTCCATTTCAGCCTCAAAGCAGTTCATATAAAGCAAATTTGACAAAATTAGAGTGGGAAATCTGAAACTCATCCCCCAGGTACATCACAGATGCAGGAAACATTCAAGGACAAATTTCTGACAAAGCAGTGCAGTTCTGCCTCCTCTTTGGCTGCAGATTTCAACAGTTGTCTGCAGAACTGCTGCAGGGCTGCTGGAGCAGAAGATTTTGAAGCTACCAAGACAGAGGGAAGCCTGAATGAGTACCTGAGCAAGAGGAAAGGATTTATTTCTTGCCTAAGGCCCACTTGAGCCCTCCAGGTGCTTGTTTGTCCAGCTCTTTGCCTCCTGTGAGGCACTGGATGCAGTGTGTGTCCCCATGGGGCTACAAGCATATTAAAGAGCAAAAGACAAATTACTAACTAGTGTTAATCCTCCTTACCTGCTTACAGTTAGGAGATTTTACTTTAGAGAGATAAAAGGAGTTGCTTTAAGCACAGCTGTGAGTGAGATCTGGTGCCTCAGACTTGATCTCGATGATCAAAATGCATAAAATGTAAGGACAGACTAGAGACACAGAAATGCAAAACCTGGTCAGGGGTTCATTTACAAGGATGCTTACTTCAAATCACCACTGGCCCCAATTAGCCCACAGGCAGAGGAAATGTCTTCAGAGAACACATTCTTTTATCCCTGCCTCCAAAGGAGCACGATTAAAAGAGTTCAGGGTATCTTTGCCACAGTGGGAACATCAAGTCAAATGTGAAATAAGCAGGGAAGGCAAGCGGATCACTTATTTCCCCCGAGAGAAAATGATGCATGCTGACAGGCTGATAAAACCACTAAAACCTGATCCTGCTCATCACATGGCACGGTCAAACAAATCCCATGCAAATCTCTGCCACGCTTCCCACAGCTGTACAATGCAATGCCTGTTGTACAGCAGGAGAAATTAACTCCCCAACACTTTATCAAACGCTGCAACACTCTGCAAATCTTTGGAACACATTTCCCCACCCAGGTCTTTAGAGTCAAAAATCCCTCCCCATGAAATAAGCTTCAAATAGCACACAAGAATTCACGGAGGGGATAAAAACATCACACACAAGGTCACTGTGAAACACTGAATAAAGATGTGACTCTGCAGAGGGGAGAGATGGGACCAGACTTTCCCATGGCACTGATGACCACGGGAGCCCTCTGGCAGAGGTCTTTGCCTGAATGGACACAGAGCCCGTCCTCCTTGGTAACATCTCTACAGAAACAATATTTCTGCTCTGCTTCAGATGCTGACATTCACAGAGAGGCTCAGAGGGAGGCTGCCCACCTCTGCCAACCTGCTCTGGGGCACATGGGCTCCATTTGCACCTTTACCTCTGGCTAAGACACGGGTGCAGGCTGATCGCTGGCTCGCAGGTCCCATCCACTGCAGGTCTGCACCAGCCCAGCCCCCAAAAACCTGAGGTGTCTGTGCCAAAACCCACGGGAGCAGTGCCTGGCTGCTGCTGGGAGAGGAAGAACATCTCTGTGGTGCCTCCCCACCTGGGAGGTGCCAACACAGACACTGCATTTCCATAGCTCAGTTCTGCCACTTGGCAAGTGGAGGCAGTAAGTTTTGGTGCTCTTTCATCTCACCCTCACTATGCACAGTTTGTCCCCATGCTGTTGCCCTCCCAATCATCCTTTTAACTGCTTTCACAGTGTCAGCAGTGGAATGCAGTGGGTCTGGCTGAGCTGGAGTTAATTTTTCCCACAGCTGCCCTCATAGTGCTGTGCGTTGGTAGCTGGAAAGGTGCTGGCACAGCACAGGGGTGGAACACAAAGCTGTCACATGTCTCAGGCACACTGGTCCCCTGAACCATGCATGCAGGGGTCAGGGCATGGCAAGGCAGCCCATGGGACACTGGCAGCCTCCACACAAACCATCCCCTCAGCACAGCTATGGGGCACTGACCACCGTGTGAGCATCTGCAGGGCATCCAGGATCCAAAACTCCCACCCAGGCATTAGACATCCAAAAACCACAGGTAGAATTTGCCCCCAGGATTAGCCAAACTGCCTGGACTCTGTGCCTCTGGTTCAACTCCCAACTACTCCACTATGTGTTTGGGATAGACATCATCTCCTGCACATGGATCCCACATCTCAGGGTGCTTCAGTGCTATTTTTAAAACAGGTGATAAACTGTATTTTGAACTCTGTGCATTTATCTCACCATAACGCCAAAGCAACCCTTGACTCAATAAGCTGCCAAATAAGTGAACACTACACACAGGCTCCAACCACCATCAGGGCTTGGGTCTGCAATGAAGAAGAAACCCATCCACGAGCTTTCAGATTCCAGCTCTGCAAGGAGCAGCAGGGAGGAAAAAACTCCTCGCAATGGAAGTCATAGCTCTGTTGTAATCTGTGACACACACTCAATTTTCAAGGAACCAAACTGGCTGTGAAGGCTGAAAGCCAAGGCCTGCAGCTCAGTTGGAAGGGCTGAAGTACTCGGATGAGGAAGCCCATATGCATCCGAGGGCTCCTCGGACTGCTCTCATTTTTCATAGTCAGACGCCTGGGCAAACTGGACACTGTCCCTTTGCACACAAGCTGCTAGAGCAGGCTGTGTGCTTGGCCAGCTCCTCAGCACAAGCTAAATGGCATTGCCCAGACAAGAATAAACAAACAACAATTTAAAATGGGTTCTTTTCTTGAAGAGAGAAGGTTGTCTCGGTGCCTTGAGCACCCCAGCAGCCCTGCCACCCCATCCCTGAGTGCTCCTGCCTCTCCCCTCAGGTGGCCTTGCCAGGACAAATCATCAGGAGCATCCTTCTTTTGGGCAGATGCAAAGCTGCAGGAGAGGACAAGAAGAAACCTCCCCTGAGCTCTTTATAAGCAGGTCCCATCAAATCTTTTCCCACTTTACCTAACCTCCCTAAAAATCCTTTTTAATCCACACACCCTTGTGTGCTCCGTGGCAACGTGGCACACAACTAATAAAAAGCAACCAAAACCCCCCCATTTCAATTAACTTTTTATGACTTCTTGAAAACCATCTGTGTAATTTTGCAGCATTTCCTTTTAATCCCAATGACAGAATTATGTTCATCTGCCTGAAACACCGCATTTGTTATGACTATCACAAGACCTCATTTAGTGGACGTCACGGCCCATTACCTATTTTTAATAGGGAGTCACTGTCTTTCCAGCCTGTGTGTGCTGCAGCAGACACTGCACCTCCAGTCCCACAGCTCCTGCCCACCAGCCCCAAGCAGTGCAGAATAAGGAGGCTTTGCTTGCACACCTGGGTACAGGTGTTTTGGAGTCTTGTCCCCTTGCTGCTTCATTCCTTTGGGCAGGTGTTCATGCCCATGCAAAGGGCATTTTCAGCATTTTACACCCACTTTTGACAAAAGCACACCGGGACCACAGCAGCCTGGCACACGTGTGAGGACACCTGGAGCCCTCTAAGCCTCACCAACATCCCACAGACAGGGCAGGGCCCCAGGGGAGGGTTGCAAGCTGGTGGTCACTTGCGGGGCAGCCCCCCAGCTCCTTCCCACATGTGCCAGCACTGGGTCTTGGTGTCCCCTGCTGTTCATCTCTGGGGAGCCAGGGCACCCCCATCTCCCTGCTCTGCCTTCCCCTTCTGTTTGCAGAGCACTCACACACTCCAAGGCTGTATTGGCACAGCCCTCAGCACTGTGTGTCCCTGTAGTGCAAGTAATCTCACCATAAAAGTTGGAGAACTGGGCTGCCTCTGCTCCCCTCAGCTTTCCTACTAAAAAGGCTTCACCTCCTGATTTAGCAGAGCTCTCTAGAAGGGGCTGCTTTTAATTTTCAGTCTTCTGGTGGGTTTGTAGTCTTTACAAGAGACCAAGAGCAAGGTGCTAGTTTTGAAAGAGTGTTAGTGGGGCAGGTGCACAGAGCTGCTCCATCTGCTGCTCCAGGAGGCATTTTGAGCATAGTTAAAGAACAGGATGGCAAAAACTGCTCAAAATCCAGCCTTCAGCCAACAGAAAGAGTTAAAGACTGATGAGGGCCCTCAGCAGGTTATGCCTGTTCCCAAGGCTCCCTGACACCCTCCTCTCACATCAGGTCTATCTGCCTGCCAGAGTAAATATCGGAATGATTTTTTCAAGTGTCTGTCTCCTCCACTGTCATAATCTCATGAAGGGCTTACTTGCCAACAATTAGGTAGTAGCTGTGTTGCACTGTGCAAATATTTGAAATGGAGATTTCTTGGGAAAATTAGGGGTTGGGGTTATTTTCCTTCTGCAAATCCAAATGCTGTCAGAATGGTATGTGATAAAAAAAAGTGATAAAAAATTCATAACAACCCCTCCAGGCTAGAAGAGTGGCTGCTTATTGTATTTACTAAGCCATTGCCTGGAAGCCTAAAGCCTGATTTCACACCAATCCACTCATTAAACATCTAGATCAACATTGTACAGATTAGGGTGAAATGTAAACAGCAACAGTGGATCTGCTGCAGGGATCACAGCAGAAAGAAAACAAAAGCCCCATATGTTTTTTTCTGAAATATCATCCTTTCAGCAGCACCAATAAGCACCTTGCTCCTCCTTACTGTGTTCTCCCTCACCTGCTCCACTCCCCCAGGTTTTGCTGAGGGATCAACAACCCAGACCAAAGCATCAGAGCCAATCGCTGACGTGCTTTTTCGTGAATCCACAACCTCATTTATTCCATGGTGCTCTCCTGGGGAAAAAACACACCATTCTATTGACTGGTTTTTTAAGCAGTTTCCCTTGCTAAGGAGGAAGGACTGCTCACTGAAAGATGAGCTCTGTGTGGTCTCCCCTGTGTATGTTTTCTCCATCTTAATGAGCTTACACAGGAAAGGTTAAAGCTAATATCAGAGATACCAATTGCTCAAAATCATGATCTGATAGGGAGAGATTATCATTCTGAAATGGCTCATTTAAAGGAGGCAGCTAATAGCTACACTTAAACCCTGGACTATCTTTCAGCATTTATAGTATCCCTACACTTACAATGTGCTATTTTGGCTATCAAAAAAAAAAAAAACCCAACAAAACAAAACAAAACCAAACCAGAAACCTCAGCTTGCAGTTACTCGGTTTGAGGTACAAAGGGTATCAGTGCTCTGACTTCCATTCATGGTTCTGTGCTTTTAAAGCATAATTTTCAGGTTTTTTACCTCCTCCATGTTGCTGCTTGGAAGACCACAAAAAGTGTAAGAAAAACCAGCTTGGCCAAAGTGCTCACACAGAGAAGAGAGAAGCCTCCTGCACCCAAGGATCTCCAGGATGCTCATCTCCTACTTTGCACAGAGAGACCACCCATGTGTAACTTTTGCGTGTCTTTGCTCATGCAAGAGGAGAAAGGGAACTGTTATTTCCAGTTTCCATTGCAGGAACAGCTACACACTTGATGGAAGATCGTGGCTCTTCTGTGTCAGGCACACCTTGTTCTACCACACAAATACACAAATAAAGTCCTACCATGCAGATCCTAAGTCTAACTATGGGACTAACAGGTTGTAAGTAAGACCTTGATAGGAAGGGATCAGTCCCCTGAACAAAAATCTGCCTCATCAAGCATCAGGACCAACACCTGCAGTACAGCCCAGATGAGACAACGCAACAGGAGTCTCGTGCCATAAAAATAAACAGATCAACAAATGCCTCAAAGAGTGCAATAAAAGCAGAATCATAATCCAGGTTTCCCAGAAACCCATCTCAGAGCCAGTGCTGGCAGAAGTGTTCCCCACAGCCACATAGCAGCTCCAGTCCAAGGGTCCTCCCAAGGAGGCACCTCTGAGGGGACAGCTGGTTGCCGTGCCCAGATCTCTGCCAAGCCTTGGTAGCCTTTCTCCTGGTAGCCCCTGTCCTCCTGCAAGCTTCTGCTGCAGCTTGGGAAGGGCAAAAGGAGAGCATGGACCAAGAGTAAACAAGCTGTTTATTCCAGCCCTTCCCACCACTTCTCTCACAACAAAATTTCCCTGAAAACCAGGAACAGCAGCTGTCCTCTGGAGATGCTCGGCAGCAATTTGTCTCATTTCACAAAAAAACCCTCAAGCCTTTTGATTCACAGCACTTTCTGGGAGCACAGGCCAACATACTTTACACAGAGGAATTCTCCTTTTTCAGACTTGGGTTTCTGAAATGCTGTAAGCAAAAAAAAAAAAAAAAAAAAAAAAACAAAAAACCAGTGCCTACCATTGCTTTAAAGTGTGAAATTGAGGCTGTAATGGAGGGCTCCATCTCTTTCAGGCCCCCATCTCAGGCACTGCTCATGCAACAGCTGAGCTTTTGTGAAGAATGTGAAGAACAGACCTACCCTGGCCATGTTTCACAGGCTAGCAGTGGATACCTGGTATTGTGTGAAAGAGCAGAAGAAGGACAAGATGCATCTCCTCCTTGGCAGCAAGGACATCAGCTGCTTGCTAGGTATTAAAAAATGAAAGCCCTCCATGTACTGCCAGAGGTAAAAACCCTATTTCTCTGGGACTTCTGCCTCCAGATCCTCCTCCTTCCCTAATGGTATTCATTTCTGCATTTGTGCTTGTCTGAAGAAGTGTGAAACAGAATTCATTATGAAGATAAATGAGCTAAAACACAAGCCTCCACAAGTGACAAAAGCAACGGTTACACAGCGCTGCACAGATTCCAGGGCCTCCAGTGCACAAATCCAGGTTAATCTGCCACGTAACATAATTTGGTGGCAAAATCCCAAGTCATTACAAGTCTGGTGCAGAAGAACAGTTGACATGGAATCTTGCAAGCTGGCTCACCAGAAGCAGCACTGTGACTGTTACACCGAGCCCCCTCCCTGCCATTACCAGGGGGATAAAAGCAGACACTCTTCTGCTGAGGTTGATACCCCACCACACTCACATTCAGCCATCCCAGCCCCAGGCAGTCTTAATTAAGCATGACCATGAGCTGCTCCTACTCCAAGAAATGCAGGACTGCATGGCTTTTAAATGTGCCACTTGTTAAAAACTGAGCTGCTCATGTTTTTAGGAGAGCAGAGGTACTATCGATTAGGCAGCCCAGGACTTTTGTAGACACTGCTGAGTGGCTTTTAAATGTGCCACTTTTTAAAAACTGAGCTGCTCATGTTTTTAGGAGAGCAGAGGTACTATCGATTAGGCAGCCCAGGACTTTTGTAGACACTGCTGAGGTTTACTTCTGTTTGCCCCAAGAAAGAAAAAATAAATAAATACAGTGACACCACCAGAGGAAAGATAAGTTTTCCCAACTCCAAAGTGAGGGAAGCATCAGCTAGAGTACAACATAAAGCCTTTTCAAAATATCTTCACATTTCCCCGCACCTTCCTACTCTTAACAATTTTATTTGAAGTCTGGAGAAAACACTCTGCCAACAAAAATACAATATCCCCCTTGAGCCATCCCAACCGAGGCTTTCTGGTGCTCCCACAAAGACTTTGCTTCCCTGATGCATTTGAAGAAGGGTATTTTCCTTAGGCACTGCAAAGGCCTGGCTCACATACAGACTCTGCTGGTAACTCAGATTTCCCCTGCACCAGCTCACTATCCCTGAGTCACGGGAGGAATGAAGCAAACTCACCCTTTTACCTCACAAGTCAATGGAGCTCTAAATTGCCTTTAAATCTGAGATCTAGTCCACCCTGTGCCCAGCAAACCAGCTTCTCACAGTGTTTGCAGGGGCTCCTGCTGGCTTCCAGGTCAGAATACTCCTGATTAAAACCCTGATTAATAGCCCAACACAGCTCAGCCTGGATCCCCTTCCAGAGCAGCCTCTTTCTCCTCACAGGATGTCTCACTGATGGCTCTTGCTGAGGGCCCCCAAGCCCAGCAGCAAAGAGAGTGGATAATTCTGCTACATCTCCTCAGGGCTGGAGTGTGAACCTTTGTGCTGAGGCCTCCCAGAGCGTATTTTGGCAGAGTGGAAAGGAAGGGTGGTTGTGCCAAGGCTGCATCATGGTCAGCTTGAAAATCAGGCTCCCTGGACTTGACTTCTTCCAGCAGCCTCCTCCCAGGGACAGGGCTGTGGAGGCAAAAAGGCTCCCACACAGCTTTTATCCAAAGGGAGAGCAATAAAACCAGCAGCCACAGCCAAAGAAACACAGAAAACAGGCATGACTTGGGATTTACTCATTCCAGCAAAACACATGCTCAGGTGAAAACAGCTCGTGACAAGCAACACATCACCTCCTAAATTCCTGTATCCAAGCACAGGACACAGCTTCACTCTGAGGGACTCACTCTTTGTCTGCACCCCCAGGAACAGAGGTGGTGGCCCACCCTGGGATGGTGGGGGCTATTTCCCTACGTTGTACTGGAGCTACCAGAGAGCAGAGCCTCCCTCAGAGGACAGGTCTGCCCAACCTGACTATTGCATACAAAAAACCAGCACAAGCTCCCAGTGAGAAGTTCAAAGCCCTGATCTACAGATACCAGTCCAACTGGTTTCCACTGGGTGTGGCAGATGCAGGAGGTAAATACATGCTTCCATGCATTTTGGGCTAATGTAGCGGGAGGAAGAAATTCTGAGCTAAACACCAGCTTCTGGGGACTATCCAAGAGGATCCAAGGCTGATCCCTGCCTGCAGTGGGACACTGGGCTGGATAGACTTAGCACTAAAAATGATCTGTAGAAAGAAGTCCCTAAATCATGAAAAACAATATAATTATAGACAAAATCCTTGTTTTATTTAGGGTTTTTTTTCTTTTTTCTCTGTAACTGCTCTTATTTGGCATGAATGCAATGAGAGTCACATGAGGTAAACACAAATCTTTTGGTTCACTGGCTATTCTAGAGACTTGAAGCACTGATTATCACTGCTGGAACTCCATGCATTTCCCTGCCAGGTCTAGTTATTAAAGAAATTTTACACATTTGATAAAGGATTCCCCCTGCCTTTGAGAAAAGATGAAATCCTCTTTGCAGCTCATGTCATTTACATGTCTAATCTTTTCGGTTCTGCCCATCAGCTCTGCCCAGCATGCCCTTTAGAGCTGAAACCCCTGATCAGAAAAGCCAGATGAAATACATTATTTATAATTTAGAAAATTCAGATTTGAAACCTATGGCTTTCCTTGAGACGCTTTTTTCTTGCTTGTTTGGATACACAGTTTCAGTCTATAATTTGCTGCTTGCCATTTATGCTTTTGTTAAGTTGAAAGAAAAAAGGCAGTAAGAAAAATAGTGTTCAGTCCTCCTGCCTCATGTGTGATTGAAACATTGGCTAGAATAGTACTGGGATGTGTTTTGTTGCTTTGGGTTTTTTTAAATAAATGACACTATTGAAGGTAAGCCATGACTTTTTTTTTTTACTTTGTTTTATGTCATGCATTGTGAAGACTGCTGATTGTGGCAAAGTGATGAGCAAAACCACCATCAAAACCAGCTCCTATGTACCTGATCCAGTCTTTCCTGTAACTCTCAGGAGATGCCTCCAGTCTAGGCTCGATGAAGAATTAAGTTTATTTTGGATACTTGATGGAGGAACAGAAGAGCATGTGTGTATATGTGTACAGACAGCCCATGTAAATAAATGAGGATACAGCCCTCATCCCCACGTTCCCCATCACAGACCCTGTGTAAGCAGGCTGAGTGTCACCAGGATGTTTGTGTCCCTCTTCAAGCAGCACATGCATACACACTGATGTCTGATCAAGAGCACTAAATGCCCTGCTGAATCAGAGCTGCCCAAGGAAAACGTTTTTCAGGAGAAATGAAGTTGGACACTGCCTCACAGAGCATCTGAAAAAAGGCAAACTTAAAGGTACATGGTCAGTGCAGTTCCTCAGGTGTTTTCCAAATGCTCACCACCACCACCCTAAAGCTCTTTTAATAAGGTTTGTGGGGTGTATTTGTTCCATTACATGCTTTCCATCCTCACAATTAATACAATAATCAAAAAACCGTCCTGGCATCATTTGTTGAATCCTCAGCCCTGGTTCAGCCTGTTCAGTGAATGCTGTGGGACCAACCCTACTAACACATCTCACACATCTTTCCTCCAGCAGGGCTGCCCCCAGGAAGGCAATATGTCAATGTGAAGAGCAGGGGGCCAGTACAGCACTCTGCAGCCAAGTACTTTTACCCCTGCAGCACCTCTTGAAGCCTCACAATTACCTCAAAGCACTCTCATGCTTGACATTTGAACCCTCCTTTACTTCAACAGCACAAACCTCCTCATCCTGTCCCAAAACAGGGATAGTAGTACCAGTTTCCAGCATACAAATATTCCAGACCAGAAGTTTGCAGGAGGTTACATCACTGTTTCCCAACCCACCTGTCACAGAGAAAAGCAGCAGGTTACTCTGGAAAATAACTGCAAAAATGGGGTCTTTTAGGAAAACTACTGTCCCCCAGAAATAAAGCAAAAACTTCTGGTTACAGACTGACTGTTGCCAGCTTAAACCAGTGAGTCATCCATTCTGTGCTGTCCTGGGGAGAGCTGCAATAACAACGGTGATCCGCATTTTACCAGAACACAGCGTTCCAAATATGACAACAGCAAGGATCACTGGAGTTCTTCAATAATATTTAAATATTGTTTGTTTTCAGGAACTGTGACTCAGCCAAATACCTCTAAAGTTATTAAAACTGGGTAGCTGCAGGGCTCATGCCATGTCCCACCACACACAACTGAGAAACACGGCAGCTTTACGTTGCTTACACTCCCTCACTGTATTAAAAACATACACTGAAAATTACCTTGCTCAGTAGATAATTTTCTTTAACCATCAGACCAAGTTCTATAAATTACAGCAACACAACAAAAAGATCAATAGGTCCATTGAGGTAGGGGAGTGAGAGGGGATGATTTCTCCCAACATATTATCAATATTCAGGCAAATTAGCATTGCGTGCTTCAGTAGGACTGGCTCTATATCCAAGAAGAAGAGTGTGACCCATTGATTTTGAAACTCCTGGCCCAGCACAAGAGAGGTCATGTCCACTGCTGGATGCTGCCATTTTCTGCACAGTGCAAAGCCTTATGAATGCAAGAAGCAAAAATAAAAATCATGCACTGGCACAATTAAATCAATTACAGCATTAGTGCAGCGGTATCCTGACTTATTCTGGAAGGCTCAAAAGGGCGAAATGTAAAGAACATCTCTGCTAGGAAATTAATATTCAAAGAGGTATTAAAGCAGACTTTAGCTATAACAGCAACTCCCCCTGTGCTTATCAGCACCATTCATCAGGAGGCAGGGATGAGAAGTTCCCTGCAAACAAAGCAAAGCAAGCTGGTGCTGCTTATGATCTGATTTGTTTTGACACAAGTGCGTTGTTGAACATTTGCCATTGTGCTTTTGTACAACGAGGCATTTAGTGCTGGGCTGGTGCTCCCCCACCCTCCCTCCCTGACATTACACTGCTGCTCAATCACGAGTGAGCACTCTGAGCAAAATGTTTAATTTGCAAGCACGTACGATCCCCTTTTTGATTATCTATTTCCCCACACAATAAAATCCAGCTGATGCAGAACTCTACAAGTGCTGCCAAGTCAAACTGCAGGCAAAGGTTCATTTAGTGGCACAGAAACACCTCTGAAATTCTCATTTATTGGATTCTGCTGCCAATCACATTAATTCCAACACAAATGTCAAAATAAGACTAATAAAAAGTTGATTAAAGGAGTGAGAAACAAGAATGACTTCCTATTTATAGTTGAAAACAAAAGGTTCGTTTAAATTAAGTAATTCCCTTCCTTTTCTGCAGCTGCAGGCAAACACAAAGTCTCTAAAACGAGAGGCAAATATTTAACTGGGATAAAGTTGGCAAGAACTCAGTACCAAGAAGAACTTTTCTTCAGTATTTAAGGAAACAAACCTCTGTCTCCCCGGGCAGGTGTTTGATATATTCACCTTATACACCTCCACTATAGCAAAATTTGGGGCATTTTATCATAGAATGGCTTGGGTTGGAAGGGACCTTAGAGATCATCCACTTACAACCCCCCACCACAGGCAGGGACACTTTTCACTAGACCAGGTTGCTCAGAGTTCCATCCAACCTGGCCTTGGATACTTCCAGGGATGGGAAGGCTACAGCCTCCCTGGGAAACCTGTTCCAAGGCCTCACAAACCTCACAGTAAAGAATTTCTTCCTAATACCTAATCTAAAGCTGCCCTCCTTCTGCTTAAGGCCATTACTCCTTGTAGTCTTATCATTACATGCCCTCAATGAGAAGTCCCTCTTGTGACAACATCTCTGTCAAGCTTTATTTTGGACACATATTTGGCCAGTGAAGCACAAGCCAGAGGCTTGGCCAAACTGGCAGCAACTGGACTCATTAAGCTTGGTGAAATAGGCACACACTAAAATGTGAGAGGAAGAAAATTGCAAGGGGATTGGTCTCTTTTGCTAAAAATGTACCTATTTCAGCATGTTCCAGACAACATTTTACTCATACCATCCTTTTACCCATTTTGTACGGGTTTTCATCATTTTTAACATATTTTGAGTCACTGCCTTTGTGACCTGGAAAATGCAAGAAATTCTGTTCCTCAGCAGACACTGTTTGTCTCTATGGCACTAAAATCTGCAAGAGACAGCCCATAAACATGGCCCACCCAGCATACACAGAGTAAATAAGCATTAGAAGGATTTTTTTCTTTTGACATGTAAATGTATCTATTTAGTTTGTGTCTTATTACTGATGTCTTTGTTAAGGGGTATTCTCTACTGAAAAAGATGTATTTGTGTGTAGTGTAGGAAACACTGCAGTTAAGACAGCAAATCCAGCCATGATCTTTTCCTCTTGGGCATATCCATTTTGATGCCCTCTCTCCTAATAGTATCCAACCCATTTATAGGATTGCTTTTCTTCTTCAACAAGCAGGCTTTGCCCTAGCTCAGGGCTGCTCAGGGAAATGACCCACAGCTGCCCAGTTTTCTCCAACATCCATGACCTGCTGCATGCACAGAAATTCCCTTTTCCTCTGTCAGCCTGCAGACTAAAGCAGGTGGACACAAATCTCTCTGGCATACAGGGTGCCTCAAACACCTCTCCTACAGTTACATCTCTCAGAGGCTCTGTGGGGCATTGACTCCACCTCATGTCCAAGATTTGGCTCCTGCTCATGCCTGTGCTTGCACCTCAGCTCAGGGAAGTGAGAAGGCAATGGAGGAGAAGAGAAGAGGCTTGTTAGACCATCTGAAACATGTGGACCACAGGTAACTTGCACCAAGAATAACCTGCATTTGCATAAATAACTTGCACAAAATCAAAAGGCATCTTCCCAGCTGTCAGTAGCTGGTTCAAGTTGGGTTGATGGCCTTCAAGTTCTCTGGGCAAGTCCCTGGCATGGCAGATCATCAGGTTACACAACCTGCACCTCACATTTTCTAACTCACACAGAAACCTGCCAGGACACCTCTTCCCAGTGCCCCTAGAAGGAAACTGTTCTTCACTTGGCTCTCTTGCCAGTTTACCCTCTATACTTCCCAGCCTAAACCAAATCATTAATACCTTGAAGTGGGTTTGCCTTCTCATAGGTATTTCTTAGCCATCTCTTGCTTTAGGATTACAAGGGAATTCAGGTTTGTGTTACCAGGGATGAAGACAAAAAGCTCACAGAAAATACATCAACAATGCTTCTAAGCCAAGTGCAAAATTCCAGTCCAAGTCACAGGTGGGCTTGAGGCAGCTCTAAAACAAACACAAATAAATAAATAAATCCATCATATGCCCAGAAGGGCAATTCTGATCTTCTCAAGGAAATTAACAGTGATCCTGTGGCCCTAATTTGGGATTATCAAATTGTTCATGGGCTGAGGGTTTACTTTCAGTGAATTTCAGTGAATTAAACCTCAGCCTCTGGAGACCACTCAGTGCCACCCCTGCCCATAACAGATGCAGCATCTTGCATTCACAGATAAAACCCTGCAGCCTCTGCTCCTCTCCAGCCTGTTCAAAATTAACCCCCCTGCCCTTCCTTTTGCCCATGTACAGCAAGGATCAAAGCAGGCCATCATCCAGTTTTGACTAAAACCACCTTATCAGGGGAAAATGAAGCTTCCCATGTCACAGCTGCAGAGAAATAGCTCACCAAGTTCCAAGCCATTCAACACAAAACCCCTGCACTAAACTGCCTGATTGATCCATTGCTGTCTTTGCCAATTAAGAAAAACCAGAGCTTCCCCATATTTTAATGTGATGGTAACTGTGAATCTCAGAGGCTCGAGCAATTCTTAACTTTTCTCACCTTCATATCCTATCTCAGAGTAACCACTGAAGCAGCATTTACTATATAAGGCACACAGAGCCAAAGTGCTAATCTGTCCCTGCAGACCTTATGGTGCACTTTGCTGCAAAAGCAATTTTCATTTTTTAACTCCAGCACCCTCTAAGTGAACAAAGCATTTCCAAAATGCTCTCACGGCTCAAAAGACTTGGAGCTGGCAGCCTTTCCACATCCTTCATTTTACCCCACCCTTTCCCTCAAGACACACATCTGGCATTCCAAAGGCCAAAAAATGCACTATGGTCTGCAGCAAACATTTAGGTAGGTTCTCCACTGATGTTTTCTCCCAGTCTCCCTTTTGAAATAAGGATGTGGTACCAGAAAAGAAAATTACATTATCACCAAAGTCTTGAGTAGCAGGGGGAGCAGTTCCTGTTTGCAAGGGCAAGGAGCTCTGAAAAATCCAGCCAACAGAGGAAAGTGGTGGTGGGCAAAGACAAGAGCCAGATGCACCCAGCCTGCTCACAAGCTTTTTGACACAGAGATAAAACTTCACTTTAAATGAAGCAATTTTCTTCAGTTAAACATGCAATTACTGCACTCAATCAAAGTAATAAATTAGCTGGGTAAACACAAAAGCCCCCTAAGACTGAAAAACTTCAGTGAAAAATAATGGTGTTTTAAAAGCACATCTGTCCCCACTGCATTTGCCTCTTGACTGTTAAACATTTCACTTTGTACCAAAACAAGACAAGGCACTATTTCATTTTACATCTACATTCCCTAGCTTTTTCCTTTACTTCTGAGAAATACAGGTAGGTCAGGCAGGAAAGTCAATGTTTTTGCTTCAGCCTCCCTCCAAAGGCCATCAGGATGGATGTTCACATTCTTGTCAACAGTCCCTGCAGTGAAGTCAAGAGTTTTGAGGAGAACAATATATCCTGCTTACATTTCTGGTGGGCAGGCACAGGTTTCTGTGGGAACACTTACCAGAACACAGTCACCCAAACCCACTCCTAAAATGTTTTTGCAAAAATGGTACTCATAAAACCAAGAAAGTGGCATTTCTTTTTGTCTAGCAGACAAGCAAAACAAAGCTAAAACTCAAGTTGTGTGTAAGCGTATTAATTTCAGCTTAATAAATCACTTTATAAAATAAAACTTGTCCCATTAAGAGAAGCTGGTGCTGCAAGACCTTCCATGCTCTGAAATGTGCCATTAGGACTGGGTTTGGTGTAGCTAGGTTTCTCTCACAGACATTTTAGAGGAGGTCATAGGTGTGCTTCCTACTATGGAGACAGGAGTTATTTTCATTTTAATGCTCTGACAGTGCACCAGCACAGATCATTACTGGATAGTACATTTCCAGTTATCCTGTCTGGGAACAACCAGCAAACTCTGCTGCAGACACAAGCCACCACTGGAATTATGCTGGCAGGAGACTGAACCTGAATGGAGGTGGTAATGCTGTTTACAAATCACTTCCAACTAAGTTGCTTACACACACACTGCAGCTGAATTTAAAACAATATTTGGGGGGCTAAAAAATAATTATTCCATGGATAGTTGACTACAGAAAGTCTATTGTCTACAAAAAAACTTAGCAAAATTATGTTAATAAAGAGACAGCAGTAATTACTGTGTTCCTGGTAATTGCAAATATCCCATGCCTACTTTATTGACCTGATGCTTTGACATCCAGGTGGCAGATCTGTGCCTTGGAGCCACCAGCAGCTGATGGAATAACCAGCAATGATACACAGTCTCTATAGGAAAGTCTTCAGCAATATTAGTTTTGGACTGAATAGCTTAGTTTTGATATATTTAAAAAAATTAAACTTTTGCACTTGATTTTTATGAGATCAGGTGTGCACCACCCATGCTCCCCCTCCCAGTAGGAAAACACCTCGTGTTATGTGTGGCTGTGGCATCAATTACCAACAGCAGGGAAACCAAGGCAGGGAGCCCAGGGTCCTGCAGTGCCCATGGTGGCACAGGAAATCCAGGCAGAGAGGGAGATGTTGGTTCAGAAGTCCCTGCACACAGCAGCAGCTCTAAGTCAGCAGCTTTGTGCACAACACTGATAAAAAATCAGATTGTTCTCATTACCTCTTCATTGGGTCCTTTCCCTTGGCTTAGTGAGCTTGGAAGAGAGTGGGCCCTGTGTGCTATTCAGAGCATGACTGCTTTGCTCTGGCTGGCTCTCTGTGCCATTTTCCTTTGTGAAAAAAATACATTTTCTTTTCTTTTTAAAAGATTTTTAGAAGTACTAGGTAGTAAAGGGAGCACAAAGTTCTAATTTAGCCTTGGTTGCAGAAATTAAGACCTGACGTATCCAGAGCATGCAAATCAACAGAAAAACTTGTCTCATCTGCAATATCCACTTTAATTTTCAGGAATTGCTGGAGAAAGCAGGAGTGAGCCATCTTAGGACATCACAGAGAGCTGCTACTGAATGTGCCAGACACTCAATTTCTCTTTGCTCCTAGGAAAGTTTCAGACTGCCCCAAACTGGGTACAGCCACCAAGCAGCTCCAACACAAGCCTTGTCCAGGCCCTTTTGAAGCATTTATTTTCACAGAAATCAAAATCAGTGAATCAGATAGTCCTATCTGGTTATCTCTAAATTCTCCTCTCTGCAAAGCCAGCAGGGGACGCTCAGACTAGAAACAAAAGCGTCTTTCATTGTGGCCATAAAGCACAAAAAAAAATAAAATAAAAATCAAGGTCAGCCTTTTCCAGGTTGCTGAACACTGCCTGCAGATGGAAAAGAACAAATGTCCAAGAAATATTGCTTGTGCTGTCCCAGATGTAGGAGGAAATGGTTCCTTGCCTCAACAGGAGCTTTATCATGGCAGGATGCAAAACCGCCACCACTCACTGCCGTGGGACTGCTTTCTTCTGTCCCCTTCCCAGAGCTCAGGGACCCTGCTCTCCTCTGTCCCCTTCCCAGAGCTCAGGGACCCTGCTCTCCTCTGTCCCCTTCCCAGTGCTCAGGGACCCTGCTCTCTGTCCCCTTTCCCAGAGCTCAGGGACTCACTGTGCTATCCTGTGTCCCCTTCTCAGAGCTCAGGGAAGAAACATCCAAGGTTGGTTTGAGCCTCAGGGGGCCACTTCTCAACGGATTCCCCCAACACTGCAATAGAGGATTTTTAAATTCCAAAGGAAAAGCAAAATAAAACAATAAAACAGTAAAAGTCCCCAAGCTTGCAGCCCTTTTCGTTGCAGCCAGACATGAAGGCACGGGCATTTATACCCCCTTGGCTCTCTCCTTCTGCCCTCCTTCCACCAACAGGCTCCTTTTCTGCCTAATTTTTTGTTTTCACTATTTATTTAATTTAATATCTTAGAAAAGCTAGGTCATAAGCCATCTGATGACTTTGTAAATGCAAAGGGCCAATGTTGTGGAACAGACAATCTAATGACATAGTGTTTAGTGTTCCCTAAAGCGGGAGACAGATGAAGAGAAACGGTGAACCGGCAACCTTAGCATAATTAAGACAAGCCTGAGTGCTTGCTGGAGTGCCATTACATTAATCTCACATCGGTGGCACCTGGCTAAAACTTATGAGATATGTAAAAAGGGCCTTTCCAACTGACCTTGATGAGACAGTGTTATTTATCACGTGAGGGAGCAGGCAAGGATGCAGGGTGGGAGGGGGCGGACGAGGGACAAGCTAGGGGGGAAATGAGCAGCATGGACTAAAATCTGCTTACACCTGAAATTTTAAACCAGAGTACTCCTGTACAGTAGTCTCATCTGGCAACTGTAATCAATCAATACACTTTTGTATTACTACAACACCACGGAAGAAAACAGCAGAGCCACCCAGGCTTTCAGCACAGCCTTAGGAAGTTGAAATTCAGAGTGGGCAGATTTTTCAAAGGGGCAGGGTTTTACAGCCAAGAATTCACTCTTGGTTTTCAAAATTCTCCTACTGTGAAATAAAATGAAACTTGTACATGAAACAGCAATCTCATGTTGGAAGAACACCTCTGCACTAAAATTATACAGTGTATGTAACAGCACAGAATTAACAAAATTAGATGATTTTATGCATTTTATGATGTTCTAAAAGTACAAAAAAAATAGGAGGATGAAATTTTAGGACAAATATTAACTTCTTACAGGAAAAAAATCCATATAAAACCTCAAAGTACTATAATGAAATAAATTGAGAGTCCCCTGCAGCCTGCAACAGCCAGTGACTCTGACTGCAGACACTGACTGTATGTAAAACTGGACCCAAGACCTCACTCTGGCACCTCCCTGCCAAAACAACACCTCTGTTTCCATTTCACAGAATGAAATAAACCCCCTGCTAGCAGAGGGTAAGCAAGCAAAGGATTCTTTGCACCAAGTTCAGAATGGTCATTTCTCCTGAGAAGCTGTCATTGAAATCTCTTCCTAAAAGTCAGGAAGGAAAACTACAAACCATATTTCTTTAGCACTAATATTTTTATCTCTTTTTTCCCAGAGAACAACAGGAGATCTATTTGGGGTCTGTATGGGTAGTTGTAGTGAAATATCCTCAGACATTTTGAGTTGCTCCTTTATATTCTTCAGTTGAAGCCCAAGAAACAAGAAAGTGATTCATCAAAGGCTCTAGTGAGACTGAAACAAGGTAAAAAGGTGTGTGGTTTTATCCTTCTGCATTCAATCACAGGCTTGGTGACATTACCAGTAAAGCAATAACATATGCTAAGGCTTCTGCCATTTACACTGCACAACTGGTGCTGCCTGCTATTATAATCTATTATTATTATTATGATTACAGCAAAAGAGCGCTCAGATTCACCACACAGCAAGTTTTGGCTTCTTACCTGCAAATTCTTCCCTGCAACTCAAGCATGGGCATCCTTCCCTAAATAAAGTTTCTTGAGAGGGTATTGCCTGAGGACTTGGAAGAAGTGCCCTCCTCACTGCCCTACTCTGGTCACCAGTTCACATCCCAGCTGCTCCCTGACAAAAACCTCTCAAACACATCAGCTCACCTTCCTCTTTGCATGAAACACCAAAGAAAGGGGATCCAAAACATCCCTGGGCTTTTGTTGTCAGTGCCAAAATGCAGAGCTTTCATTTTTAAACTGTAATCAAACGCACATGAAAGTCAATGGCTTCCCACAGACCTTGTCAAACACAAGGATGCTGCTCTGATGAAGGCAAAGAAACTGTGACCTACACTTGTAAGAACACTAAGCAAGCAAAAAAGAAAAATGTAATTGATTTCTGATGGGTAAATACTACACTCAGGCCAGGTTTTTTTTTTTTCCTGGGGAATGCCTCTTCAGAGATGAAATAGAAAAACAAACAAAAAACAATCCTTGCAGGAGTATTATTTCAGGGAAAGGAATAACCTCTAAGCAGCATGGATTTTTAGCATCCCCCAAAAAAGGCACAAGTTACTTCAAAAATGAGAATGCAGGAGGATTTGCTGGAGTAGCCCTGAGCCAGGTCTGCATGGCAAGAGCCACCTTCCCTATCCCCCAGCTCAGTCTCCATCTTCCTGGCACAAGCCCAGATGTCTTTCATCACACAACACTCCCTAAGAGATAAAATCACACTCCCTACCAGACCCAGCATCTCTGAGCAAGTAAGACAAGGCTTGGTGTATTTCTTTTGCAACCAGAGTTGTGTTGTCAGACACTTCACACAGAGAACTGTTCCTATCTGATCTGGCTTTCAGAGTCAGTGGATTTGGTTTTGGACAGAAATTTGAGCTCAGATTTCAGGGAAGGCCCTTAGACATGGCACTCCCTTCTTCCTGCTTCACCAGCCCCTTGCAGCAAGGTTTTATGGCTCCCTCTGAAAAATGACACTTTCTGTTAGAGAAACCAGCACAGCTTCTCATCCCAAATCTTACATGCTTATAATCACAGCCTTGCTGTTAAAATAGGACAATTCTCTCATTAAAACAAACCAAAAAACCCAAACCAAAAGCACAAGGTTTTTTCTGATCCCTTCCTAGTACAAACATCATTGTGCAACACCTACCAGCAAAATATAGCAAGGCCCATCTATTTACAGCTCAGAGAAAAAAAATCCTAAAAACAAAATTAAACTCAAATTGGGATTTGCCAGAGATGGTAATAAGGGAAATGCTGTGGCCTGCCCTGAATAAAAATAATATATATTATTACTTCTATAAATATAAAATTACAAAGTCATCATGTTATTTCTTATGCAGAATTTCTTAATTCCAGAGAGTTTCTTGAGCTACGTTTGAAGAAAGAAGTTACGAAGACTAAACAAAAACAATTTAATACCTCAGCAATTGATTTATTAATGATTTTACAAGTTTCCTTATAACAAATTTATTTTGATCAAATCCTGTTCCTGCTAAATTCAGGGACTAAGCTTTGTCAGCTAAATATACACGGGGTTTGATTCAAACAAATATTGCTTCCTTCGTGTGACAACAGGAGCCTACAAAAGGCACTGGGTGTGCCAAATGGTGCAATAATGGCAAGGACACCACAGCTGATGGCATGGCAGGCAAGCAGCATCCTTTACATGCCAACTTCATCCAGGCTGCCCCTATTCCAGAGCATCATTTTCACCTGATGCCTCCCTGCAGGGCTGCCTTTCCCCCATGTGCACACTCCTGCAGGGGACAGGAAACACCCAAACTCTCTTGTCTGCCCTGGTGCTGCTCTCAAGGCTTTCTCTCACTGCTGGAAATATTTTGGTCAAAGTCTGTTTTTTAAACTGGTGCCTGAGAGAAAGGCTCAAATGGAAACATTATCCTGTGATAAAAAAAGTGTAGGAGAGGAAGATACCATGAATAGCAAACTGCAACAAAGAGGAACTATTTGCACATAAAAGGGGTTATCAAAGTTGCCATTCAACTTGTGTTAATCAACAGGTTTGGATAAGACTAAGTCCTTCTCACGGGATAGGCTCCATCAGACCTTCCAATTTAAATAACCTTGTTTATAATTCCTTTTCATTGCTGCACAAAGACTCCATTTTCTCTTTCTTGCTCTCCCTCTCTCTTTGCTGGTGCTATTTACTCCCAAGTCTGTCTCTGAACTCTCTGTCTAATTAGCTCTTGATAGATCTGCTGCCCTGTTTCCACAAACATTTAATTCTGCCGTCAGTCCCATTTACATTACAGCATGTTGCATTGTCTTTTACCAACCTAATTTTGTTTGAGCAAATGTAAATCCCATTAAGCAGTCACTATATACTTATTAGACTGTGGCATATAAACTCAAACCCCCTCCTCATTTGTAAGAGTGAGCATAAGGCCCAATTCATAAAGGATTTCTAGGACATTGACATTTGTGCTTTCTCACAAACCACAGAAAATTCTTAAAGGCTGCAAAACTCTTTTCTTCAAGGTAATATTGTTAAACTGCCCAAAACTCAACATGTTCCAGCCACTGCATAACCAACAATAATGCTTTTATAATTCTAATGAGTCCCCAGGAAGTCCTCACTAATTAGAGCAGTGATTTAAAGTTGTCTTTATGAGTTGTTCTACATCTACACTGGATTTCGCTTCATTTTTTTCATTTGAGAAGAATACTTGGGTAAATGTCCAACTGCAACAAAACAAACTCTGACACATCCCTCTTTTTCCTAAGCTAACTACCACAACATGAGGAAAGAAAAGTCTGCATGAAAACTCATGGAGGTGATCCATAAGGTTTTGAAATTTCACCCGGGGTGAACTTTTATTCAAAATACAATCTTCATTTTGCCAGAAACCTTAACAGCTCAGATGGAGTCAACTCCTGACTGAGTTTTTCCTCAGGAAATCTTCCCAGCTCTCACAGGGCGACCCAGGACATTCCCAAAGAGCCAAGCCCAACACAGTCATGCTCATTTCCCCTGTTACAGGCCAAAACAGCAGCAATACCTTGAAATACATCAGAGCACACCACCTGTACAACCTCCAGCTGCCTTCAGTCCTCCCTGCCAGTCTAAAACAGCACTGAGTGAACAAGAGCTCTTTTCAGAATCATAGGGATGCTTGGTGCTGGATACTGGCAGCAACCTGGACTCTCAAATGACACCAATTTATAGACAAGTCTCGCTCAACAAGTGCAAAGCCCAAACAGCAACACTGCTCCTGCCAGAGTAATCTGGGAGAACTGGTTCCATCAGTCAACACTCTACTCACACTGCAGCAAAGCCTCCAATCAGAACTCAGAGGCAGCAAGAGATAAAAACATTCACATAGATAACTAACAGGCACTAGGAAATTCAAAGCACCAGAAAACAACCCGCTCTTAAAAATTAAGTAAACTTTTCCTTGGACACTGAATGGATATTCCATTACTCATCCACTTGTGCTCAAGCATTTAAGACACTGGTACTGTCATGTACTCATTTAGTTGCATGGTTTTTATCAACCATAATGCCTTATCAAGCACAGCTCCTTTACTGAATAAAAGCTTAGGATGAAGGCTTTCACAATCTCTGCCACTACACAGATGATCTGAAAGGATGAAACAATTACTAGCATGCCAGTAAGCACACAGAAGTGTGCCCATTTGCTAATAATTTTGCCTGTGGCTCATATGCAGTCAGAAGTACCATATATAATTAGACCAACTAGATGTAGTTCTCATTGTAGTTAAAATTTTTAATTTCAACATTATAAATAATCAAACAAGCTCAAGTAGATTTTTTTTCATCCTTGTCCATGCTTACTTTACCTGTTGCCTAAATTTGAAACTGAGAACACAAAAAGCAGGTAACACCTTCAGGTGTATATGGTACAAACCTGCCTTTCTGTGACACAGTGCAAATTTCTTTGCCACATATGCTTTAATTTTAGATAACGGCCTGACTTGAAGTTACAGCTCACATTCGATGGACCAAGCTGATCAGAACTTCCCCAGTTTATACTGCAGGAAACAGGCAGAAGTGAAAAGGAAAGAACAAATGAGAGGGAAGGTCATTCCACTTGCAAACACCCTCAAGCCAGGATTCCCAGGTGAGCCACCTCCCTCAAGCTGGCTCCCCCAGCCCCCATGGCCACCTGGCTCAGCTTGGGAACAGCCAATTACTTCTTAATTCCTACCTGGGGTTAAACAGCTCTCCTCACTGTACTGAGGCCATGGCCAGTTGTCATCCTCTGCTGCACAAAGGTCCTCATCTGCTAAATGAAATACCAGGACTCTGGAGCACATCAATGTCAGTCCCAGTGCTAATCGATCCTTAATGTCCAAACAGGCTGGTGATTGGCACTAATTTGTTAATTACAGATTACCAACTCCCTGGGGATACTAAATCAGTGGGATGTACTTCACTGTGTTACTACAGCACAAAGTCTTTCAAAGGTTACCTGACTCTGACACAGCCTTCAAAAATGTTATTCTTCAGAGACAGCAGGTCAGCCAAGCAATGCACACAACACAGAGTACACTGGAAATCCTACAAATTTATTCCAGTGCCTCCAAAAGCAAATTTAAAAGCCACTTTTACATGTCACCTGCAAGTTACTCCAGTTCAAATGAAATTTGACGCCACAGTCTCAAAGCCAGAGCTACACATTCCACACTGAAGTATTCCACAATCCATGCAAATGAAAGCCTGTAACTTCCACAGCAGTTCTACAGTGGCATTTAATATACAGCTCAGAGAGATGTCTTGAGTCTGCTTTGCCTCCTGGAGATAGAAACTTTAATACAGATTTTGTTGGAAACAGAGCTCAACTACTGCTATCTGCTTCCATGTAATGTTAAATGAAGATTTTCATTATATGTTCAGACAGCTTTCTCTGCTAAACCCAATGAAATTCTCACCTTTGGGGGCAAACGCTAAACAAAACAGCAGATAATATTGTAAGAAAAATCCAAAGCAAAGCCTCTACCTTAGTTCTAATTTGGAAAAAAACCTGAATTTGAATGGTTCTTCAGTCCACCTTTTGTTACCATTAACCCTCAAAACAGCACAAAATTTCTATAAATAACAATTTGAGGCTCCAGTCAGCTGAAACTCTGCAAGATCTGACTGGGATCAAGACACTGTCCCTGTCATCCCCTGGATATTGTGAGCATCACATTGCACACAGACATCAACATGTTCCCTGCTTCAAGACAAACCAAGCTGCTCTCCAGGCACACACAGTGAAACTTTGCAGACAGAAGAGATCAGGGATAAGGCAAGTGGGTATTTGCCCAGTGCTCCCCTGGCAGGGTGATGTTTCCTCCCTCCTAGTTCCTGGTTGGTTACCTCTCCACAATCCAAGACCATTGTTCCTGTGGCAAATTGTATTCTACCATATTAAAATTATGTGTTTAAACACAAACACAAAACTCCAGTTTTTCTGGTCTAATTCCTTGGCAGCAAAAAAAGCCCATACTAATCCCAACAACTCTTCTTGGACTCTGTATCTGATGTTGTAAACCAAAATACATCTTACAGGCTTTCCACACAGCAGTTTGCAGGAAAGTCAGTGAAGCTCTGATTGAACAGCAAGAAATTACAGAAAAACTGTTTTATTTTTATTTGGATCATACCTTGAAATACTAAGTTTCTGATCTCAAAAATGTGTTTCATCTATCAGCAAACATAGCTTTCAGTTTTGCACCTCAGACCTTTCCTGCCTGTGTTCTAGAAAACATTTGGGATTGGATTTTTTTCTTTCCAAAGGCATTTGAAGTTTTACTTCATCCTCTGTTCTTTTTATCCTATCATCTACACATAATTTATACTGTCACTATATACTGTCTCTCTACCATGTATTTTTTTTTTACCAGGTATTAAAGATACACCTTCCAAAACAGCCACCTTTCAGTGATCCCTACCTATTCCCTCGCTTTAAAGAAATTCATGCTATGCATGTGTGCGTTGCCTCTCGCCTTTTTGTGTTTTTAAATCCACATTTGTGCAGATGCAGAGTAGAGGACACTGCAAGGAGAGAACCCCACTCTGCAGGCTGCACATGTGCACACTGCACAACCAGAACCAAACTCTCTGCTTATGCTCACGCAGCTGAGGAGAGGTCAGCAAGTGAACAGCCAGAAGGGCACGGTGGGGTGCTCAGTCTTGGAAAGCTCTTGGAGGCAGTCTTTTAGCAGACTGATTTTCATGTGTCTTCAGGCTGACACAAAGCCACGTGTGAGAACCCCTCTTGGTTACCCAGTGAACCGGGTCATGTGTGACAGTATAAGTTAGATGGTCCTAGGATGTGACAGCAGAGAGGGAACCAGCTGTCCAAGGCTAATGTGCCATCTGTGCCTAAAATATTCTGCCAATTGTGTTGGCAGAACATAAAAAGTGTGTCCCTTTATCGGGCTATAAATCACAAGCAGGTCTTGCACACTGTCAATTAAACACTGATATATTGAGTGGCCCGGATGCTTCATTGACTTCCAGCCTTTTGAGTGTGACATTTGGTGGTATGACCACTATGGAGGTCATTAGCTACAAACTTAAAGACCCAAAACAGCCTGAACAACTCCCCAAGTGACAGTTCCACAGTTTACTGCCACACAGGAAAGTATTCAGCAGTTCCATTTGGTATTGTGTTTAACTACTTGGGACAGAAAACAAAGAAGCACCCGTGGCAAAACAAATTAGAACAGATATCATTGTGGTATTGTCTTACTTCTGAGAGACTGGGTTTAGTATTTTTCCATCTCTAGTTTAGAATCAAAGACTCACATGCTGCCTTCTCACAGTTTGTGTTTTGGAGGAACAGCTGTCAGTGAGTTGGCTGCACTCAGCTCCTGGACAGCTGCAAGACTCAGCTAACAGAGCTCCGTGGGCTCCATCACGTCCTTCTACGAGTCCTTAGTCCATGCAGGTCAACACACCGGTTAGAAAGCACCATGGAAGAGCTCAGCAAGTGGGGACAGCAGAGGCCAAGCACCACCACCAGTTGCCGAGAGCATCTTTAGACAGCAGCCCAGCCTCTGCCTGGAGCCCAGGCACAGCTGGCACAGCTGCCCACGGAGAACCAAGCACAGGGCGTGCAGAAACACCTCTCCCTTCTCAGCAGCCTCCCAACAAATCCCAGCCTCTGGAGGAGCCAGATGGGGGTTTGCACATCTCTCTCATTGCCATGTTACAGGGTGTGATCACCACCTTCCACCCAGCTCCTCGCAGAGAAATGGCATAATCTGTAATATGATGCACAGGTCCTTCAGAACAGATAAATGCTGTACCCATGGATTCGCTCGGATTGCCAATGCAAACAGAAAAGAAGGGAGTATCAAACACTGAAATCAGTTTCTAGAAGAAACTCTCCTGATAAACAGCTACTGACTGGGGTAAAGGACCAAGACACTGCTACATTTTCAATTGTCATGCATGGTACTTTAGAGAGATAACCAAACAGCATTTAAATGCAGAATGAACTACATTTTATGGCATTGTCCTTGCAATTGACAGTGCCACAAAATGTAGGACAAAATCCTGATCCTTAAACTGAAAGCATGACTATCTGACTGGTTATCCAACCTGTCTTTTTTTTCTTCATTTTTGGTTTAATTTGCTGATAGTACAGTGTCATCTCTTTCCCCTTTCAAATAAGGGAACAACACAAAGGAGTTCAAACATAAGTTTGCAGTGCTACTTAAGTTTGTCTTTTAACAGCAAGAAACAGTTTGATGTGTTTTGTGTAACCAGTTCCCTAATCCTCGTTGTCTTTCTGCACACAGCAGTGAGAAGTGATCAAACTCAGGCACAGGCATTTTCCTTAGATCTGTGGAAACCAAACAACTCTACTGCAGATTGTGGTAAGACACCCCTTTTATGGGGCTTTGCCATGAGCTACTGCTAAAGGGAAGTAGCATCAGTAACTGGAAGAAGCTTTGGTATCTCTTGAGAGAAGCAGTTTAGCTTACATCAAAGTAAATGCAATATGCTAATGCTTAAAAATAAAAAAATAAAAGAAAACTTTCAGGTACATTAAACACCTGTTGATTCTGATCACGTTTTTTCTGGGACACAGAACCACAGACCAGGCAGTCTCTGTTGCCCAAGCAGAGGGAAAAGCCCCTCACATTTACAGCTTGAGGGAGATTTGCAAACATCTTCTGCACCATCTGCACAAGGACACTGCAGCTCCTGTGGGGAGTTGGGGTTTCACAGGGAAAGAAGGTGGAGCTGGGGGAAGAACTCAGGAGAGACAATTTTCACAGTGAAATCTCCAATTTTCCCAACAGATCCATAAATGCACTTTTTGTCATTTTGGTGAGAAGAGACAAGAGGAAGATTCCTTCAAAGCCCCTTTCCAGCTGAACTGCATCTGCATTCACCTGCACATTAAATTCAGAAATCTGAATGGAGAGGGGTTTTAACCCCTGGAAATTATTACACCAGTATCTGTGAACATTTTCCAGTACTTGTATTGCAAGAAAAATATGAAGACAAAATCATTATTACACTTAACTGGTGCTTTTCAAAAGCATCATCACCACTAAGAAAAGAAGCAAGGGTAATTTTCCAGGTATCCATTGCATTCATACTTCACTGTTGTCCTCCTGTCTGTGAACAAAACAGTGCTTTGTAGCCTCTGTGACACCCTCTTCTGCAAAATAAGTTACCTTCATTGAGTTCACCATTCCTAAGGACTTCTAGTAAGTATTTCTAAATTGTAGGGCCACGAAAGAAAAAAAAAATGGAAGGAAAACAAAACAACCAAACCAAAACAACCAACCAAACCCCAAAACTCTCCATTACAGACTTGAGAGTAAGGAGTAGGAAATTCAGAAAACAACAGTTCTTGAGAAGATTTTTTTATCAAAAGGTAAGACTGAGGGAAAGTCAGAGACATGAGTGCAACAAAATAAAATCTATTAACTAGTGATTGAAATGTCATACTATTTTTTTTCATTTTATCCTTTACACCTGTGCTCGATCTATTCACATCAGAACCACAATAAGTGTTGGACTGGGCAGCAAACTCCTGAACAGGCACTTTGAATGCATCTTTCTGTCTTCCTGTGCTTATTCTGACAGCTTCCTGTTTTTCTCACAGATCTAATTCCTAATTCCTAATTCTCTGCCAGCTAATAATACAATTGTAAAAATGAAACGGGAGGAACAGGATTAGGGATGAGTTTATTAAAAGTAAAATCCATATGGCCTTGCAACATCTCCTGCCAAAAATCATTCCAGAGCAGAGCATTGTGATGCTGTCTGGTATTCCCTACCTAGGCCAAACACAGGGAAATCTGTGAGAACATCATCTGCTGGCAAACACAAAGTCTTTAATTGAGAGTTAAACATCATGGAACACTCCAGAGGTTGCTGAGAGGTCATCATCATCTTTCATGTGCCAGCAGGTGGAAGAAACTGGGTTTAGCCTGAAGCAGAACATTTTTTAAAGGTTCTGTGTCACATGAGGCTGACAGGTACTTTCTGGTTTTTCATGTGTAACTCAGCTAAGAGAAGGAAAAAGGGGCACATTCATATTTGGCTTTTCTAACACTGAAGCAGAAGCTGAAGTGAGTATTAATCCTGGGTAGCTTTGCTCTGCTTTGGAAAGAAATAGGTATGTGTATATTTTTTATACATAAAATGCATTTAACAATGGGAAACAAAAATACTAGTGGTATTAGTTTTACTAGAAGATGGCATTAAAAAGAATTCTGATTATAGTTATTAACAGCATTAATCACTGAAATGGAAACAGTCACCAAAACAGCCATGCAAGAGATACTGAATGCCATTAAAGTAAATGTGTTTTTCTGAAAAAGTTGATCATTTCAAGCAAGCAAATCTCACTTGAGGATAGTCAATAACCCCAGGGAGGTGTCTGCATTACTATGAATGGCACATCTTTGCTTTATACCTTGTAGGCACACTAATTTATAACAAAACATTGTGTTGAAGGGCTGAATTATTTATCTGGCAGGAGTCTCAAGTGCATCAGATAACACTGTATGCTTGTTTCAGTCATTCAAACCCAACTCCAGTATTTAAGGAAGTCAAAACTATATGCCCAGATCATGTTGTAATGATTTGTTAAGAGGGCAAACCAGACTGCTCCTTCAGAAGAACCTTCACTTGACCAAATTAAAAACAATGTTTGAGTCATCTCTGTAAAGCACTGTTTCTATGGAAAAACTTCTTTTAAACACAGAGATAAATGGCAGCTGGGCACTGAGTTCCCACTGATACTAATTCTCAGCAGGGCATATGGAAATCTCCCATATGACTTTTTGCACTGGACTGCCAAATACTCCTTTTGCGTTCGTTTTCAGATGAGCACATGGTCCTTGCATTCACTACCAACAAAACCCACAAGATAGGGAAGGAAAGAGGCCACTATGGAGAGTTCACAATCACAGTTGGCTGGAAATGCTATAAATGTGCCCCTCTGCTTTCATCAGGCACAAATAACCAACAGCATCTGCCTAAGACAAGCAGAACATTCACTTATTATTTCTGTACGCTCCGCAGGATCCTGAGCGAGTGGAGAGCTCAGGTCACAGCTGATTATTGCCACCTATGTGAGATGCTGTTTGAGGCACTGCACTAATGACCCTGCCTTATTGCCAAAAAACATCCCCAATAATATCTGTGCCCCATCTCCTGCAAGCCCCGTGGATGAAGAGTGGGCTGCAGGAACACCCCACTCGGACACCAGTGAGCAGGGACAGCTGGCAGACTGTGCTGTGTGAGGAGACTGGGCAGTGTTTGGACAGCCCCTTGCCTTCCCCCAGGAGTCACACTGATCTTCAGTCAAGCTCACATTATTTACAGCAGATTCTTTACACAGTGCCTTTGTTCTTCCCACAACTTCACCACAGTAAGTCCTAGATTAGATCAGCCTCGTTGCTGCTCGCATTTGATTTACAGAAAACAGCTTTTCTCCTATGCATGCATGGCTTCTGCACCTTTTAGCCATATCAGCTGCTGCAGCCAGTTGGGGGATGCCTTTTCATCAGCAAATTGTTTCACCTAAGCAGCAGCTTCAAAAAGCGGGTTAATTTGCACTATTCAAATATAATCACTTTAAAAAAGGAAAGGACTCATTACTTTAGTGATGTTTCCTGGTCCATTGCACCATTGTTGGAAACTCTGTCAGTAAACAAATTACATCTAACACCATGCCCTTCTGCTAAACAGATCTCCTGAGAATATCTTGTTATGCATAATGCTTTCTTTCACGCCTCTGTATCTGGCAGAAGAACACAAGTATCTCTCTGCAAATGCTGAATACTTTCCTCCCATATTTTCTATCAAAAAAAGAGTAAATAAAGTGGGGAATAACTAAGCTCAATACTGAAACTTTCCTTTCAAGTGGCAATATCAAAGAAAATTATTTTTTCCAATAGTAGCAGCCACTTCTGCTACTTAAACCCACACAGAGAAAAAGGATCAATCTTCAGAAAGCGCTGAGGATCCCCTGCCTACAAAACAAATAGAGCACATACTTTGTAGATGTCTCCACATTTGGGTGTGGAGTATTTGTGATTATTCACACACTAACTAGGTCCAACTACCAGGTTTACCTGAGGAGGCAGCTAAATCCCAACATAACAGGCAATTTTCCTGTTAACTGACAGGAAACAGATTTGTTTCTGAGAAATCACCACTGCAACACTGTTTGAATATGATTTTAAAAGGACAGATGGAACTTGCAAAATATATTGAAAGCTTTGCTGGCAAAACAAGAGTTCTTGTGAATTAAATCCATCACTTAGTTGAAGGCTTCCCTTCCCCCAGTAAGTTCTTCGCTCACCTCGAGGGTTCTTCAAAAATTACTGAATTTGCATACTTCTTGCTGTATCAAAATGATAGCAATTAGTGAGACTTACAATGGACAAACAATTTTCTTTGACTCCAGAGGACTTAGACCACTGCTGCAGTTATGGTAATTTAAATGGATTATCCCATGTGGAGCTTTACATCAAATCAACCATCTCCCCAAATGTCACCAGACAGATGTTGCAGCAGGAGGTTAACACGTCCCATACCCAAGGCAACAGCAGACAGCCCTGGTGATCTCCCTGCCTAGCACAGCAGGGCTCACCCTCCATGACCACAGCTGCTCCCAACAGGAGCTGTGGGATGTCAAGTGCTTTTGGGCATTCACCCCTAAGAACCATCTATTAAACCACAAAGCACTTGAAAACGTGAACCCCAAAGAGTCTGTAAGACAAGTGCATGATAATAACACTTCCCAAGACTGCCCTGGTTTCTTCAAAACCAAAGATATTGGAACCACCCCATTCCCCCTCTCCCCCCCAGCCTTTGCACAGCATGCCCTGATTTCAAATTAATAGTATTTGCCTTCAGCCACTGCTGGCATCACACAGAACACAAAACCACAGTGTATGCAAGGCAGGGATGGGGAGAAGAGAGAAATCTCCTGAGGGAAGATATTATACACTGGAAAACGAAATGATTAATGCACAACCTAGGTAAGAGCAAACTTATGAAGAAGAAAAATTATACTGCTACAGAATTTTCACTACACAAAAGGAAAATAGTCTCATTATTTTGTTTCCCCATCCTGTGAGTGGATGTACAGCAGGAGAACATGCATCACTTGAGTGATCTCCCAGACCTGCAAGAAACTAGGAGGAGTTTGGAAGCATCACAGGCAGTTCTAGACAGAACATCAATATAAGGAAAACCTGATTTTCATCGGAAGCCCTGCCTTGGTGGTTTGAGTGAGACTCAGGTCTCATGTAGGGAGGAGAGCTCTGCCTGCTTCTGCAGACTAAAGCAGTCACCAGTGCTGCATTAGAAGATTTCAAGAGAAAAATCAGTCATCAAGAAAAAAATGGTCAAAGACTTGGAAAGGACTATCAGGAAAGGAATTTCAGAACAGCAAAGGGCTGTCTGTGGTGCAGAAAGACTTTGCCATACTTAGCAAGTAGGGCACTACCACAGTAAGCCTGCAGAGAACAATGAACACACCACTTGGCAGCAGAATGAACTGCTGGAAAGAACTAGAGGGACAAAATAAACCTTCCAAACAGGCAGAAGAGCCTGACAAAAAAAAAGAAACCACCCTATATTTAGCTCATATTTTATTATTGTAAGTCATCAAGGACATCCATGAAACATCAGCAGGTCCTCAGAGTTGCTAGCAAAGCATTTTGAGTGACTCTGAATTCAGAGTCCAATGAAATCTCTGGGAGAGTTTGTTTTCCAGCTGTCCTTCAGTTCTGAAAGAGTAGCCTATGGTAGACTTCACAAACACTGGCATGAATTCTTACAACTTCAGCAGGCCCAAAAACCAGGAAAAATCAGCACCAGAGTGACAGGAACTGCCAAGACCCTCCAGCTCAGAAGCCAGCACAGAACTGCTGAAATGAAAAGTGATGTTCCCAAATCACTGTGCAGCCATCTGAATGCAATCTGTGCTCTTGTGAGGCAAGCTGAGGGCTTTGCAGAAAGTGAGCTGCTGAACATTATTACTCTTACACCCTTGCATCCATGATCACACCCATTATAATATCTGTTAAAGGGGTTAGGAAGAAAAAAGGAAAGATCAGGACAGAGATAGGAAGGAAAGATGGAATTATACACCAAACAGACCTTTTTAAAATACAGTATTTTGCCTCTAACTTTGAAAATGAGAGTGTAGCTTATGAACAGCAAAATCCACCCAATGCTAAGTGAGGAAGGGGTTTCCTACCCACTGTTTTCAATGGAATGGTTACAGGACCAGAGACTGCTCTCAAAGCCTGTCAGGACTCAATCCAGAACCTGAGAGCACTGGGCTGACCTCCTTGCTGACCTGCTCTTTCCTTTTTCCCTCTTATTTTTTTGTTGATGTAAGGTCCCATTTGGATGAACTTTAGGGAAAGAACATCTTCAAAAGGCACTTTAAAAAGGGGTAAAAATAGGGATATGCAGCAAATGAACATTTTGTCATGTTGGAAGAGACAGCATAGGAAATGAATGCAGCATCACCACGATCATCAACTGCTTTGCTCCAGCTACAAAAGGTGTGTTTTGAAGATGGCTATTTTAAGGCAGGTGCCAATCATTTTTAATTGAGTCAAGCTTATTTAATGACTTTGTGCTTCCTATTTTCCTTGGACAAGTACACCACTTGAAACAAGAAAAATGAAGAAGTGCTGCTTTTCTGATGCAGAGGGTAACACTGCCTGTATTCCCAATGTCTCCATCCAGTCCTTCTGACAAGACACATTGACACAAGAGTAATCAAAACACACAACATGTCCCTTAACCTCTCTGACACCCATCCTCAGTGACATCTCAATATGTTGTGAGCCAAAAATGATGAATGCCAGAACTATGAATGCTGAACAGGATAACTAATACTAGTAGTGAAAAGCAAAACACATCTGAATATGAATTGGCATTTTCAAATTAAACAGCTCTGATTCTGATAGCTAGTAAACATATTTATAATCATTCAGATGCTAAAATATGTGCTTCTAGTCCTCGGATGAATAAACACAAAAGCTGTGCCTGTTGATAAGTACTTACACGTTCATTTCTTTAGTTGGAATACAAATCATACTTTTAACTTTTTTTCTTTCTTATTTTCTTTTAATTAAATAGGCCTAGGACTCCTTCAGCAAGTCTATATCGTTGTAACACCACCACTGACTATGAATGGTGCACCAAACCATTATATACAATTCCACTGGAGTTTTTCTGACAGAAGCATTTGACACAGAGATAAACCCTCTTCAGTGCATTTGCCACTTGGGTTGATCAATAGCCTGCTTAATTTCTTTATGTATTTTTTAAATGCAGATACATTCCCAATTCAGCATTTTGTGCATGTACCATATTATAATTATATCCATAAATAATACCAGTTGGTGTGGTTAAAAGCTTGGGGAGGGGAAAAAAAAACTCCAACCAACGAATAGAAAAACTAAAGAAAGAGGTAGTTAATCACAGTTTTTAAGGGACACGTTTTCAATGGATAAATGGCAGAGCAGGAAAAAAGGAAGAGACTATGCAGCAATTTAAACCTACAAGCACTTGGAAAAAAAAGATCACTTGGCATGAAACCACCTTCCTTGGAGTCTGAACAGGCTGGATTTTACCTCCTGTGAGTTTTGGAACAGACAGAGCTGACAAGGGAGGCAAACTATAGTGATCTAAGCATGCATTTGAACACAACAATTTATCTAAAGAATAAAAATGCAACTGCTTTTACAGCTGGTTCCAAGATCTTCTGTGAAGGCAAGCAGGGGAAGGAAGATGTCCCTGCATGGCCAGCACCTTCCCAGCAGCACCAACACTGCTGATGGGGGCCACCTGAGGCACTGGACAGCAGCAGAGCATTGCTCCCAGAACCAGATGATCAGTGCATGGAAGGGGAGCTGGTGAGCACTCCCTGACAAAGATTTAAGAGGCAGAGAAGTGGTCTCAGCCTCAGAGACACCTGACCAAACAGAAAAACTCCAGAGGAGCTAAAAAACAAAAGGTGCTTTACAAAGCAGCCAAATGATGCTCTAATCACTTCAAAGTTTCTTCACCGCTCTCACAAGAGCTGAGGTGATTTACCTTCCTCCTCAGGCAAGTACTTAATTGGAATTAAGGTACCTAAAATTGCCCATAAATATCTGACCCCATCTGAATTCTTAAGTCTTGGGAAGAATTGTGCATGTTGCTTAGCATTATGTATTAAGTATGCTACTACCTAGAGGATTCCAAGTCAATCTCACAAATACACACAGTATGCAATTCAATTGCTCAGAAATAAATAAAAACGTCAAACTGCCTCTAAAATAATGAAATATGGGGAAATAAGTATCAATCCCTGAAAATACTGTTGAGCCCTTTTATTATTTTTTTTTCTTTGCCATATGATTTTGGAGCCTTTCATTTTTACTTCTATTACATGTTCCCCGTGAATGTGATGTCCAGAAATTACCTTCAAGAAATGGGGGGAGGAAAAAAATCCAAGTGCAAAGATTCTCAGAGAAAACTATCTAAGAGTAAGTAAGAGTCAGAGACTAAGAGATATTTTGAATAGGAATGGGAAACACTAACAGCTGAATATTATTACTAAAATTCAGTTACTGCTGCTTTTTGCCCCACAAACACCACTTGACCATTCATGCACATGGCTGCAGATGAAAAGTATGTGAACACACACAGCTCAAAGGGGAAGAGCATTTCACAAATTTAAACTGAATATTTGGGAAAAAACTCCCACTTCCAGTCCATGCACACCAAGAGCAGACCCCTCTGCCAGGAAAACTCACACCAGCCTCAGGTTTGGCCCTAACAGGGCTTCTTCCTTTAAACAAGGGGCTCAGCAGAACCAGAGCTGATGTAGAGACAAGGATGCTTTGCAGGCTGGTTCTTCTTTCTTCAAACTGCATGATTAATATGAACATGAATGCAAAACTTCACAATCTAAATTAAAATTCAAGAGGAAGAGGGAAAATGTGACACCCTGAATTTTAAAGCATAATGTTATGCACAGACCGGACCACTTTTACCAACCAAGCAAGACATGACATGAAGTTTAATAAATATTCAATAAAAAAGGAAGAAATATGAATTTGATGAAGTTACGGGCAATTAGAGCAATTTATTTCACTATTAACATGACAGACTAAATGGAAATCAGCTCTGGGTGAAAATGCAGTTTTACTGCCCAGCATTCAGACTGCTGTGTAATTAAATAATGAAACGGGTGAGGGGCAGCCACGACTGACTTCTCCAGCAAGGCATCCATCCATCAGAGCCCTGCCTCCTGCCAGCCCAGAGCACAGCCAGCACGTGAGGGGATGTGTGTGTGCCTGCCTGGGTCTAGCTCTGCAGGGCAGATTTCTTTCCACTACACAAAAAAAGCCTTTCCCACACTCAGCCCTGCTCCTGCTGCACTGAAAATGCCAGCTGCAGCTATGGGGTACCACGTTTAGTTCACTTTGTTTGTTTGCTTGCTTCATTAAGGAAAAAATATTAATCATGCATTAAGGAAGGCAACATTTCATCCATTTTTGGGGTGAAACTAAAAAGCCATGACATTCCTTTTCCCCATGGACACTTGTTAAGAAATCAGAATTCTCTTGTATTGGATCCTCTAGAAACAAACAAACAAGGCCTGTGCTTAATTCACCACATGCAGCTCTTCAGCCTGCCAGGAGATTTGAGGAGAGGTGTAACTATTTCAGAACATGAAGGCTGTTCTAAATTTGAGCATATGTACTCCAGGATTTCAAGAAAAAATCCCCTATTTCTGTGTGTTAACCAATGCCTAAATATTTCCTTGCCCCTTTGACAGAAGGAGCTGCTCTCAACAGATGCAGCAAGTCCATCTCAGTTGTCAAATTGCTGTTCCTGACAGACTCTCCAGCAGTCAGTTGTGTTTGACAGATTGTAGATCTGTTGATAAAATGCTTCCTTTCTAAAACAGCCACTGTCTAGCAGCACATACAGCTATAGATGTGCAAAACATCTGCTCTAAATTATTCCTCCTTTTGACTAACTTCCCCTAAAAGCTGCCGTTTTTTCAAGAGAATTAAAAAAAAAAATCAAAACAAAACATAACTTAAGCCATCAAATATGTCTGTTTGGAAGCTTTCATCATCTATAAGGTCTAAAGCAGGCAAGTTTGGAACACCTGACTTAAACAAGCTTTAAAGGAATCTCCTTTCAGGACTCTGCAAAGAAAATCTTCCAGTGGCTCCAGCTGGCCACCAAAAACTGCAGACACTTTTGAAAATTTAGTACTAAATTCCTCTGGACCTGCAGCATGTAGTGTACAGCTTGGCTAGCGCTACAACTTCAGAGCTGGTCCATCCACTAATAGCCATCACCATGGGAACAAGGAAACAGGCACCAGCAAAAGGGAAAACATTTTCTTGAAAACCTAGAGTTTTGCCCACCTTCCCTCAGTTGCCTTTCATCCATCAACTTACTTCTGAACCAACTGCGACTTTGCCATACAAAAATCAATGAAATTCCATCTAAAATTAAGAACATTTTTATGGATCAGAATTTCAGATTGAATAAAGATGCCCATCTTTGTTCCAATTTTAGGAAACAAGCTTTGCAGATCAATTTCAGGCTCAGTTTCAAAAGGAAGAAAGAGGGCCCTGAAAGCTTTGATCTGCTAAAGTTTGAGACAAGCATTCTATAGTGTCAATATTCCCATTTATCTCACCATTTGACTGTAGATTTTCTGGAAAGAAATCAAGAAAAGGAAGGAAAAAAGAAAGCCATCCCAATGAAATCTAGTGCAGTAAGTTTAATTGCAGCTATGCATGTAACAAATTCACTTCCATAACAAGTACTCCAGCCAAGTCAGTGCAGCACCATCGACTGACAAGCAACGTGGTTGATTTAATGCATATATCAGTATATCCAGTGGCAAAGAACAGGCACATAAACCAAAAGGCACAAATGAACGATGAGCCAGCACACAGTTTGTATGAACAGGTCAGGCAACATCCTGCCCCTACTGGAATCAATGCAAAGCTTGTCACAGTCTTGAGCATGGACAGAATCACAGCCAGGCACATTCTGCAGAAGGCAGCATGGTACAAAACCCTCCATCACCTCCTGAAATTGGACAGGCTCCTTACAAGGACAATTTTATTAAACTCACTAAAGGAGCAAGAAAAGGATTTGATGCACAAAGCAACTCATGAAGGACACATGCTTATTAAAGTTGTGATGTGCTTTTAAAAGCATGTGTGGCACCACTAAGTGCAAGAGCCTGAGAGGGCCAGCCATCCTCAGCATCCAGGAGAATCCCTTGATCCTGACTTGCAGCTCCACTGCCAGCTGGTACGTGGCTCCCCTGTCAGGGCAGCAGAGAAGGCTGCCTCAGTAATGAGAAGCCTGTAGCTATTAATGTTTCATAGGAAATAGGTACTGCCACAGCATCGTGAGGAGGTATCGATAAGAAGAAATCAAAAAGCAAGCACAGCATCTTTAATCATGAAGACTTCCCCCACACACACTCCCAAGTTGAAAAGGGAGAGTTGCTCATTAAGACAAAGGCCAGGGGACACAAGCATGACCACAGGCAGGTTCTCCAACCATGTCCACAAATTCCACAGACGTGGCAGTGTTGGCCACAAAGTCCTCAGGACAGTGCCAGCCCACAGCCCAGCACAGTGCCATGAGCCATCACTGATGGGAGGGTAACAAAATGCTCTGCCTGCAACAGAACAACAGGCACCTGCTCTCCAGGGTCTAAACAAATCCTTCCTCTGCTCACCAAATTTTTACAAGACTGCAAAGGGAGCAGCACAGCAAATCTACCCACACTGCACCTTCTCATACCAACTGTGTATGAGCATAACTCATAAGAAATCTCAGGAGTCACCACCCACCACTATTAACAGAATAGCAGTGTTGTTAGCATCAATAACAACATCATTTTAATGCTTTTTCTTGCATTTCTCTATCTGCCAGTGTGTTAAGCAGCGTTAATCACATGTTCTTGCCGGGACATCATGTTTACAGCAGCATCTGTTGAGCTGCTAACATGTGAGACCTGCCACATATGACTTCTTTTCTGACAACCATCACACTAAAGAGCTGAGGGTGCTCCACTTGAGCCTCCACAAAGTTACAGGGACACTGTGGCTTCTGCTCTGCATGCACCCCATGTTTCCTGGAATCACAGGAAGAACTATGTGGAGACATAGTTTATTTTTTCCAAATATCTTGAATTTGTGGGGTTTTTTTCCTAATTTGCTCCACATACGGTTTCTGGAATGGATTCATGAGTTTCTTTCCCCAATGGATAAACACATGTGGTTTTGTTATTGAGCTCCAGCTTTGCCTGTTCCAAACCCAGTCCCTCAGAGCTCCCCAGCCTATGGACCACCCATGGCCACTCTTCTTCTCAAGGCAGAAGTGCCTCAAAAATCCAAAACCTCCAAGGCCCTTTAAGGGACAACAACATGTGGCAGCAGCGATGTTCCCCTTTAGGAGAAGGGGCTCCAAGGTGACATTTTTCATGCAGGCTAGGGCCCTGCTGATCCCTTCAGAGCAGCCCATCTTGAGGTGAGGATGCAGCCAGCTGGAGCACGGCCACCATTTCCTCTGAGATCCCACTGCTGAGCAGCTCTTTCACAGGGAAAACAGAAGAAAAAGGACAAGAAACACACCTGAAGGAGATACAGAAAACTCTGTCAATGCTCCCAAAGTTGGTGGAGGGTCCTGGTGGTATCCAGACATTGTGGTGGTTGCTGCTGAGGCAGTGGTGAGCACCTGCAGGGGCTGCCCAGGAATCCACCATGAAACACAAACTTCACCTGCAAGTCTGGCAGCACCAGAGGACTCAGACTTCCTTCTCAGCATTTTGAGCTGAAAACACTTCCTGAGGAGACCTGGGAGCTGCCCTGAAGGCAGCTTCCCTGTGACGGGGCCACCTCACTGCCCCTCCCAGCAGCTGAGTCACTTCACCCCCCAGAAGGATCAGGAGCACCTTTGCAGCAAAATGGCCCAAGTCAGGGTCCTGGGAGCTGGAGATCACCAAGTCCCATTGCCAACCCTGCTCAGGTGGTAGAGCTTACTATGAAGAATAAAGCCCCTGGTCATATGGATAAGACAGACCTCATTGAAAAAGAGCTAGCATGTCTTCTACAAAGGGAAATCCTGCCTTGATAACCTGGAGTCATACAAGGTAGTCAATTGGTGTGTGTATAAAAGGGATTTTCAGAATAATTGGATTTTCAAAAAGCTTTTGACATAGCCCATACAAAAGATTATTAAAGAAACTAAGCTGTCATGGGCCTGAAGAAAAGTCTCTTTTATGGACTAAAAGGTGGTTAGGAAGCAAAAGGTTTGGGGATCAAGAAAAGCCAGCACCAGGGTCCCCCAGGGGTACATATTAATGAGGATTTCATTCAGTACCTTCATTACAGTCCTGGAGAAGGGAGAAATGCTGAAATCTCAGAGCCTGCAGGTGAAACTAAACCAACAGGGCCACTCAATGCCACAGCAGTGGTGAAGAACACCAGCAGAAAGTCAAAAAGCCAAGTGAGCATGCAAGGAGGAGGCAGCTGAGCCTCAGTAGATAAGCTTAGAGGTAATACATGCAAGGCTAATAACCTAAACCCTGCATATGTAATGCTGAACTCATGGGAGTCACAGCTTCAGATCTTGGAGTCACCACTGACAGCTATCTGAAATCATTGGCTCATTGTGCAGTGGCCTCCAAAAGAAAGAATCAAGAGAATGCTGTGAATCATCTGCAGGGGTACTGTGAGAAGGACAGGTGTTGCTCTGCAGCTTCACAAGTCCTTGGCATGGCCCCATCCTGTGGCAGTGCCAGTCTTGGGAAGGTTGCAGTTCTTAAGCAAAGCCAAGGAACACCATAAGGGGATGTAGCTGCCACCTTGCCCAAGGGCCCAGACTACCCAGTTTGGGGGCAGAAAGCTGAAGAGTTTGCAGTTCTAAGGTTTGCAAAAACATGGATGCAGTGGATAAGCTTAAAGAAGTGCAGTTTGCCAAGTGCTGCAGAACAAGAAGTAGGGGGGAACTGGTAAAATTGGGAGGAGATTGATTTAGGAGAGAGAAAAAAAATGTGCACAGGACGTGGTGAACATCTGAGACTTGCTGCTGGCACAGGGCTGGGAGACAGGCAATGCCAGGGGACTCAAAAGGCACTGGACAACTCATGGACAAGAGGTAGGCAGGGACCTCACATCCTCAAAACAACTGTGGGTAGAGGGAGATGCTGTAGGAGAGCCCAGGCTGCCTCCTCTCCCCAAGCACCAGTCCCTTTTGCCATGCAGAAGAGGCCAGAAGGAAAGGAGGCAGAAAACTGTTGTCACTCAGCAGGCACAGTGACACTGACACAATTTGCTACATGAAGAACCTTCAAAAAGCTAAATAAGAAAAAATTTGTAATTACAGATTTATATATTTCTATTTGAAAGACCTCCCTGCTAACCAAATCTTTCTAAAACCCTGGAACATTTTCCAGTGTTGATGTGTGCACAGTACACTAGTGTGCTTTAAAAGACTTTTGGGTGACCAGGTGGTGGAGGAAAAACAATAGAATAAGACAGAAGAACAATGCCCAAATCATTAGATTGTTCCAAATGCTCAGCTGAAAGCTCCAGCCAGGTCTTCAGTGCCTTGAGTGCTTTCCCCATCCTTGGAGTGTCAGGATAAATTATCATCAACATTAATTCTTTTGTTTCTTCCCTTTCCTAACAGATGTAGTAATCGCACATTTGGACACTAGCAATATTTCTAATTGTGTAATGGGGGCAGAGATAGAATTAATTAATGATCCAAGTTAGATAGAAAATCTGAGTTAATTTCTTACAGGTTTTTGAGGGGTTACTTATGGCTGGAGGTGTTCTTGCAGACTTCCAGCTCTGTCACAGGACCCAGTCATGCATGCCAATAAGAAAATGGGCATTTTTGGGAAGAGAATAGGCTGGATATTGAGGCAGTCACTGCCACAAAAACTACTTTCTTCGTGGCAACAAGCCTCAGATTGTAGCTGGAGTCAATGCAAAGCAGTACTGCCAGAAATTAAATTTCCCTGCTGGGAGCACAGCAGAGTGATTCCCTTGGAGTGTTTCTGCCCTCCCACCACCACACCCTGGTTTTCCTTGTCTGATCACCTACCTGAATACCTCCTGCATATCAAAAGACAGCTGCCTTCCAACAGCAGAGCTACCAAAAGAACCACATGTGCATGAAACCACAGAGTATTTCAAGGACTATCAAAACAATCAAGGCCACCCCAGTTCTGCAGGCAACTGCCTGACTGAAATGAGCTCCTGGTCTGGTGAGGATCTGATGCCCTGGCCCTGTGTGGGATGAGCACCAAGCCCAGATTATTCCCTTTGCCAGCAGGGAGACAGTCACACAACACCTTGCTGTTCTATCCAAGCACACTGCTGGCTTTTTCAGGTACTGTGAACTGCCACTAAACACTGGCACAATGGAAAGGGAAGCAGAGAAAATTGGAGTAAAGCTTGTTCACAGTCAGGATTGGGATCACAACCCCTGTTCTACTCTGGAAGTTTTAAAACTTGTTAAAGTAATCCATCATAAATTATGTGTATATAAGGTTAAATGTCCAGCAAAATGAGACTATTCAGCTAATAATGCAGTCTTAGATGGAGCTGTTAAGGGCCATAATTCTCGATGAGATGATAATGTTTCACAGCTTTTGAGATTAATAACAAGATTTACATTTTCAGTATCTAGTTATTTTGGGTGGCTTCAGTTTGAGTATGAAACCTACTGACAGAAACACTTTTCTGAAAAAGGCTGTGTCCTACCTCTGAACTCCCATTGTCTAGTGTCTAAATTCACTACCAATTTCTTTTTCAAATGCCTCCTGCTATATTTTTGCACCTCTTTGCAAAGACAGCTACCCAAGCCCTCTAGAAGAGAAAAGGTTGGCACACATAAAATACAGCATAAAATATATGACCCTACATCTGTGATAAAGCTGACCTGGTAAAACAAGGAAGAACTCAATATGATCCACTCTCACTGAAGCTGTAATTATTCATAACCCACAAACATTTAAACAGATATTGGGGCAAGGTAAGACCAATCCAAATGCCATTTTTCCATGTGAGCAAGAGAAGAAAGGATTATCCATAGAACCCAGTGCTGGTACAGCCCAGTCTGGCATGGTACAACCGTGTCACACAAGCAAGAGACCAACCCCAAGGTCTTCTCCAACCTGCAGCCTGCATAAGACCAGGCAGCCTCTGGCCAAGCTGATCTCAGCCCTGTGTCCTGAAGTCAAACCAAGCTCAGGTCTGTACTTAGCCCCAGCCCTGGGAAATAGCATTTAACCCTGCTAACAATAGTGCCACTTGTGTACATGGGTCAGCAGCAAACTGAATCAACTCTCAAATAGCACAAACCAGCTGGGCTCAGATTCTACAAGGGATGCAAAGTCCCCCGAGGCCTCTATGTATATTTTAGCATCCAACTTCTCTAGTTCGGTCTTGAATTCCTATTTTTACTGTCATGACCATTTTTTCAATAAACAAAATCTGTTGACAAACACTGCGCTCACAGCCTTGCTCAGCAAACATCTGCATTTAAAATTCACCATGCCTCACCTTTGAGGAAAACATGACTCAGACACCACCACCACTTCTGTGGATGGAAAACAGCTGGCTGGCCTGCTGTGACAAACATCCACAATCCCCAAAGTTACCCTTTCACTGGATTCAACCACCGTGTACTTGCATGACTCTGAGCAGGTTCCCCATCACTCTTACCCAGAACTGCACCCACACTGCCCCTGGCATTTGGATAAAAGTGGTTTGTCAATAAAGCACTGAAAGAAATTCCCTGTTTGGAGTATGCAGTGTCGGCTGATGGACAGGAACTGAGCAACACATTTATCTTGACAAAAATAGGGTAATTTTTAGGTGTCAGGAACTAATTCAGACCCAGATGGTTTATTTTTAAAAATACCCATAAAAAATTAATTTTTCATTCATCATTCCATCTTGCCCTCGCTCTAATGAAGAGCGGGATATTTTTCTTTTTGGTTTGAAAGGGGCTGTTGATGTTTAACAGGTTGTATAGCTCCAGGCATTATTATTTTTCAAGCTACCAACAGCTTGAATATGCCTTCTTTAACTCTGGCATTCCAGAAACTCCTAGCTCTAATCTTATATACTGATACAAAAGCTCTGTGTCTTTGCATTAACTTCAGCTTACAACTGCTGAGGATCTACAGAGTCAAAGAGTGTTAAAAATTAAGCATACCAAGTCATCAGGTCTAATTAGGGACAGCTTGTTGCCTCTTTATTGTTAGGTCCCTTGCAAGACACATTTGGGTTAGGTTTTTTTTTTTTTCTTTTTAATTATCCCTTCATTTTTCCTACATATATCTACATATACATAGATAAAGTGTGTGCTCATCTACACACACATGTAAAGGTCATATTTATATCATCAGTATTTGACACATCATAGCCAGGAGTCTTGTCAGTGTGGGATCTCACTGATCCTTAGGTACTTGCACTGAGAAGGTGGATCTGTAATGAGCACTGAGTCTGAGTTACTGTCTTAGGGAAGGCAGACAAATGCTGGCAGAAATGACATATTATACCTCTTCAAGCTGGAAAAGATGAATACACAACTACAAATTGAGCAAGACACGACTGAAAGCATCAGACCTCTAAGGAACAGCTGTAAAACACAAGGCTGGAAGTGGAAAAACTTCTAATGCAAACAAAAAGAACAAATCTGAAACTAACCTGATTTTAAAACCCCCTGAGTCGCCTCAGAAAATTGAACAGTGTTATGTTTGCACACTTCATTCCAGGCAGCATCGTGAGGACAAGAGCAGGCACCAGGATTTACCTCCTTAAATCCTGCAAGATTCATCCCCCTAAAACCTATTTAGCCAAAGCAAAACAAGCAAACTTTTAAGAGTAATGAGCATTCTTTCAACCCCCACCCGACCCTGTCCTTCAGGTTTACTGCTGCATTTCCTTCCATCACACTCAGAGTGCCTACTGGTAGGAAATGGAAAGCGAACAGTCAGCTAAATCAGCAGCTACCTGTCGTTAGGGAGCTCAATGGCACTCCCTATCATCCAAGGAGTGAGAGAGGACACATCTCCACGGCCATCCTTCACCCCAGCAGATGCCAAAGTCAGCAGATGGCTGGAAGGATGGCATCTCAATTCACTTTTGATCATGGATCCGAGCTGGGAAGAACAGCCATGCCCCGGCACTCCTGCCATCAGATGTGGGAGCTTTGAACACTTGGTGGTTTGACAGCACTCATCTCTCTCTCCTCTCCAAAGGATGTGAAAAGATGGATTAAGACAGACCTGGTGCCAAGCTTTATAATGCAATTCTAATGACATACACTGAAAATCAATGCTTCTCCAATGCCCTGCCATTTCCTTGGACTTGCCAGCAGAGTGGAAAGCAGATACTCAATACTTGACACAGATTACTTCTGAATGCCAAAATATATTAACAAGTATATTCTGTTGGTGTAGGGTACATACACAGTTTCTGGTGTTTGCTATAAAAAGCACCACCATTGAGTTAAAAAAAGAGAAAACAGAAAGGGAAAAGATCCAGCAAAAACCNNNNTTTCTATCCCCTCTGTACCCCTGTTTTCTATCCCCTCTGTACCCCTGTTTTCTGCTCTCCTTTGTTGCCTTGCTGAGTCAGAAGCTCTTTGTAAAGGCCTCTAGTCCCTTATTAATTGTTTGCCCTGCATCTAATAGAACTCCAACCTCATCTCCATTTAGAGACTGGAACATAACTTTTATTCCAGTGTGTAGATGTGTACTATATGTACATAAATCCTGCAGGCAGAAGGAGCCATTTCTCCTCTCAAACCCCTTTATAAATACTTTAAAAATTGATCTTTAAACGCTTAAAAAAATTATAACAAAGGTATCTTGGAATGTTAGAATTAAACCCAGTAGCCCATGCAAGCACACACATGCAGACCTTAGAACCTGTATTCATGGCATGCAGCATATCCACCAGGGAAAGCTTGATTAGATGAAAATAAACCTGTTGTAAGAGATTTCCTTGCAATTATTCTGCTGCCATTGTCCTGGCCAGGCACTGATGCAGCTTTTCAAATTAATATGCTTAGTTTTCCGAGCAGGAGATCAGAATAGCGGAATTCTATGGGGAACTCAATTACCAAAGAAAATGATTGCTTGAGCATTCAAGAAATTGGAACTACATCTAATTGTGAATAGTAGATTATTATCCAGATTATGGACGGCAGTTTGAAATCAATTCAGACACAGAGCTACATATGCCTCGAGGATGGTATCTGCAAGATTTGTAGGGCTCCTTTCCAGCTCGGAGGGGCTCTCAAACAGAAAACTAAACTACCAGTGTGGGTTTGCCAGCTTCCAGGCAGGAATGCAAAAAGCCAATATCCCTGCTGAGAAGTTAAAATGCAGAGAACAACAACAACAACAAAATCACCAAGGGAGCTTCCTTGGAATTTGTTCCTTTCCTATTCTGTATTCCTTTGGTGTGGCTGAACTTCAGTGTGTTCCTGCCTGGTTGGCTGTTCTGCTGCTTGAAGATTGCTGGGGTGTTCAGGTGGTGGCTGTACATCAACAGTGGAAGGTGAAGGCACCCAACTGCCTTTGAGCTCTTCTACAGCAGAGAGATGAGCTTAAGTGGTGGAACAGGTGGAAAAAAAAACAGGGCTCAGGTCCAAGAAGTTTTGATTATTCAGAAAGCAAAACAGGACATTTTTTAAGGGAAACAGACCTGATGATTTCACTCAATTTCTGACTATAACAGGAGAAAAAAGATTATAGCATTGAGGAAACATTTGAGAATTACAACAAACATGAAAGGATACAGGATCTACAGGACGCACACTGAGTAAATATCTGACAGAAATAATGCACGAAGTACACCTTGAAGAGTAGCATCAAAATGGTGAAAAGACTAGAGAAGTTGTTGGGAACAGTGCTGGAGTTCAGCCAGTGGGAATAAGGCTGTTACAGCAGAGAGGAAGCACGGACAACTTGAGACCTGCAGGCATTTCACATTCATGGGCAGATTTCACACCAGAAAAATACATCTGTGGCACCAAAAAAAAAGTAAAAAACAACCCAGGAAATTAGAAACTGATTGGAGGAGTAAATTTGCTGCACAGGAGAACACAGTGAGAAAGCAAAGACAAAAATCACATGGGAGAAGTGAAGAAGCAGGGGTTGCTTGGGGGTTTTTGTTTGTTTTGAGGATGTTATTTGTTTGGGGATTTTTTGGTTTTGTTCTGGTTTTGGGGTTCTAGTCTTGGTCGGTTGGTTGGGTTTTGTTTATTTTTTCGTGAAAATACCATAAGGCAGCTGGGCAGTTTTGCAAGCAGGGTCTCTCCAGAGGTGGAGAAAGACCTGTGTTAGTGCCTGGTGAGGGAGCCACAGCAACCTCCTTCACACAGATGGTTTAAAGCAGAAAGAAGCTGAGCAGAGCAAACACCGAGCCCACTTTCTGTGGGGAGACTCAGGCACTGAACTTATTCAGATTCAGAAAATAAAGTTTAAGAGGGCATTAGTTGTTTCCTACATTTACATTACCAAGGAGATAGAATAAATTTCCACAAAACAAAGAAACAAAAACTCCCAAACTGAACTTGTTCGATGCAATGCTGGCACCAGAGCAGGAGCAATGTAGGCAATGCAGGCAACTCAGATTGGCCATGAGAGTTTCTTAACCTCCCACAGCTGTCCTCCCTGAGCAAGAGGAAAAATGGAAGGGGCAACCTAAGGCAAGGCACAGTAAATTTTACAGAAGGGATTACACAATACAACAGTTTGTAAGAACTGAGGAGAAAACTGGACAGCCTTCTGCTCCTGATCAGGTGACAGCTCTGATTTTTTCGAAATATAAACACTTCCACCACCACCACAGTGCTGTTCAAAGAAAAGACAACTCTGCCTCATATTGTGGAAACCCTCAATTCACTCATTCTCATGCTCATTCTCCTTAAACAAGCCTTCAGGATAGTCTTTCTTACATTACACTTTCCCATCCACAGTTATGAGTTCATTCACAGCTGGTCAAGATGCAAATGCACTTCAGTACAGAGTCACTGCCCCGTGTAGCTGGCAGGTAGTTAAATACCACACAGCTGCTCACTCACTCTGCCCCACAGTGGGATGGCACAGAGAACTGGGGGGAAAAAAGTAAAATTCGTGGGCTGAGATAAAGACAGTTTAATAGGACAGGGAAACTACTAATAACAGTAAAGATAAAATGATTATACAAAACAAATGTTGCAAAATGCAATTGTCCACCACTTGCTGACCAATGCTCAACCACTTCCCAAGCAGTGGCCTTGGCCAGCTTTCCTCCTGGTTTATACACTGAGCATGGCACCATATGGGGTGGGACATCCCTTGGGTCTGTTGTCCTGTCTCCTTCCAGCTCCTTGTTCCCCCCAGTCTGTTCACCAGCAGGGCAGCATGAGAAGCTGCAAAGACCTTGACTTCACATAGGAACTGCTCAGCAGCAACTAAAACATCAGTTTTAGGAGGAGTTACTCTCACCCTAAATCCAAAACACAGCACCATACCAGCAACTAAGATGATGAACCCCATCCCAGCTGAAACCAGGACACTCACCCCTTCCAGAGACACTTTCCAGACTGGCCTCAGTAGTACCTAGCCAACTTGTCAGTAACTCACCCCACCAGCCTTTAAAACCCTTCAGAGAGAGCTCCATTCTTTTTACACACCTATAAAAGATGAGTTGTGACCAAGCACATTTTGTATGCTCTCTGACTCCAGGTACTTTGGCTGAACCATTTCAGCTATATGGCTTTCTGACACAGAACTGGTGTTACTCACATGTTTTGAAGGTTACTGCATTGCCTGCCATTTCTCACTGCAGAGAAAAATTACTTGTGCCTTGAGACTTCAAACTGAGTGCCTTCTCTCCAGAAAGAGAGAAAAACCTGTTCATGAAGTTATTCCACAGCAAATGTACAGTTCAAGGCAAGTTGGTTTCATTTGCTGGGGTTTGTTTTCTATTTAATTGCTGATAGATAGTAAAGAAACAGGATTGTTGTAGATGGGTCAAAATTCATAAGAAATTAAAACACTATAAATGAAATAAGTTATTAATGTGGAATCTAAAATGTGAACTATATCTTGTAAATTGTATATATGTTTAAACTTAGTTGTGTTCAGAGTACACCTTGGCAAGTCTCATGACATCTTGCTCAAGGAAGGTACTAATTAACATAAGAAGTGCAGGCAAGCTCAGGGGATGACCTCAGACCCATGATTTCATCCTACCCAACAAGAATCTTTTTCCATCTGAAAGAAGCAAGAGATAGGATCTGCTGCTCCTTGGACATTGCTGATGAATGGACCTATTGCTCGAGACACTTCATTTTAATCATATAAGGATTTCTGGAAAGATCATCATATGCTAGGATGAGTTACTGGAAACCATCAACCAGAGCACAAAGAGAATCCTTGGACACATCAACATCTAAATGTACCACTGAGCACTGGACCTGAGTATCATCAAGAATGAAAAGGACAAGGGATTTCATAGCCAAGAGCAAGAAAAACAGTATAAAAACTGGACTCAAACACCTCAAAGGTGTGCACTTACCTCTCTGAACTGCTGGTGGTCAGAGCTGTGTATGTGACACCCAGAGTCAAGAACCTAGGCTTGGCCCTGCTTTCCTTTATAGTGGCTGATTTTGATTGTCAATTTGATTAAAATAAATTTTATTTGTTTTTATATTAAAAATTTGGCTTGCGCAAATTATTAATCCGATGAAATTGACAATTCATTTATAACAGGATCCTTCAAGTTCTGCTTTTATTTCTACCACTGCCCCCAGTTTCATCAACCACAAAAGGAGGAAGAAAGGCTTTCACCTGATGCACAATCAGTTGTGTGACTCTGGAGCAATCCCACCAGCGTGCCTCACATCTCAAATCCAACATGGCCCTTTCTACTCTACATTTAATTTTTAAAAAGTTATAAATGTGCCGTTGTCTGGCTGGAGCTTAAGGGGAACACAGAGGAACTCATTGGCAATAAAGTGCCAGCTGCTTCCCTGTGGCTAAGTTTATCACAGTTTAACAACAAACACTTTTTATATAATTTATGGCCTCTGTATGTTAATCCTCTTCAGGAAGATACCTCCTGAAGTAGACATTTCTAGTCCATGTGCACAGAAACATAATAAGGAAATTCTGTTCAGCAAATAACAATATATATGTATTTATACATGTATGTTTATGTAGATGAGCATGTACATATCAATATATGTACAAAGCATGTATGCATAAATATATAAATTATGTAAATATATGAATTATATAAATATATAAAACAAATACACATATAATAAATATGAATTAAAATATATAATAGAAACATGTGAAACTAATAAAAATAATAAATATCAATATAAAATTTAAATTTTCACAGAGGGCAGCCAAAAGCAAAAGTTTGTGGTCTTTCACAGAGTGAGGGCTCCTCAGTGACACCACTAAGACCCAAGACTAAGGAAAACCACCTTTCTCTCAGAGGGCCACAGCCTCTTTGGGCTGAGAGAAAAGCCAGAGCACCTGGGACAAGTCTGGAAGACCAGTACTGGGACAGAGAGCATTTGCTGTGATGGGAGTCAGAGACATCCCATCATCCCAGCTGACCATGGAACAGAAACTTGTGAATCAGAAAGAGTGGCCCTTGAATGCAGGTCTCAGCTGAGCACACAGTTCAGCCACAGTTAATTCCCACAAGGCTCAGCCAGATTTGCAAATACACTCAAAGCTGAGCACCAGCTTAGGTGCATTCCTGAGTAAGAAACGCAGCCAGTCCATTATGGGCAGGTTAATAAGAGGTTTGAGGCAGATATAAATATGGGATGCCACAGTCAGACATCCCTTACACTTCCAGCATCCATTGTCACTGCCTTTGCCAGCCATGCTAGAAGGGTTTATGCAACAGCTTACACTGAGCTCCCCTGACAGTTACAATTGCTTAGGAATTACAGACTTGGGGAACTGGAGTTAAGGCCTGTTACACGGTGATCATCTCATGACCAGAGCAAAACTACAGCTGTCACAGGTGCTAGCCTACACAAGGTGGTTATTTTTAATTTCCATCCTGTTGTATTATTACTAAACACTGCAGAACTCCACATCCCACAGGCAGAATTTCCATTCAGCTCTACCCAGCGTTTGCTTTTCAGCCTCTCCTATTCAGTTATGTTGGGACTGTAAACTGAATTTCAGTTTTGATGTAGAAGCACAGACCCCAACACTCATGGACAAGCACAGCTTCTCCAGGGGAGAGGAAGAATGAGGGGTGCCATCATCTGAGTCTGCTACGTCCCCAAGAAAAGTCCTCAAACCACAGTGGGTGGAAGCTTAAACTTTCAAGTCATTTAAGATTTTGCCCCTCTTTTGCCTCCTAGCAAGTTGTCTTCATAACTTCAGAATAGGTTTACCCTCCAAAATGACTTGATCCTTGCTCTCACTGTTCTTGCACTCATAGATATTAATAAGGAACAGGAGGTTTGTGGTGTGGGCTCCACAAACACACAAAATACCACTCCACAGTGCTCTGTGACCCTTCTTATTTTCTTTGGAGAATACAGTGGGTCAGCAGTGCTTACAATGGGCAAAATGTACACAGACTGTTCTGAAGAAAATATAAAGGACAGACTACTGAGGAATCAACATCATTTTTTTTGGCACTGTTACATAATAGAAGGAGCTGACAAAACTTTGCATCCTCCAGAAACAAATTAAGTAGAACCTATTAAAAGTAGGGTATTTTTTCCCCCAAGTTTAGTAATCCTGAGCAGGCTGTACTCAGTTTTTCTGGTGTTTCATAGAGTAGCAGTGCAGTACCAGTGAAGGAGCTCTGCCTCCTCTCACTGCAGCTGACAGAGCAGGAGAATTAATGCACTGAAGTAACTGCAAGGTGCATGATGCCATGCAACTTCTGGTTTCCAGACTATAAACACTGTAAGCCCTCAAAGTGTCCCTAAGATAGAACAAGACACAGGATTTGGTTCCAAAGTCATGGTTAATGACAGCACGTCTCAGGAGTGGTATTAAACTGTAAACCTTGGTGGGAAAGGCAGTCTCTCACCATCAGGGCTCAGGGTGAAGCCTATGGCCATATTATCTTTTACATCAGCTTCACAGGTTTAACACTTTCCTCCAAGCCTCTGGTATTCTGTCTCTGAGAGATACAGGGGATTTAACAGACTTAAATGTGATACAGGCTGGCAAAAATCTTATAATCTCTTTTTTTATATATAAAAGAAAAATATCTAAAAAAACCAGAACCTTGGCATGAATCTTTGAGGAAGATGCTAACAATGCCAGGTTATTTCCACAGAAATGGACTTCACAAACTCATGGAAATCGACATAACAGTACACATCTATACATAATAATTATTTCTTTAGCTTAGTAAATGCATCCCTCTAAAGAGATTCCAAACCCAAGCTTATAAATCTTCCCTATTCAAACATTAACGGACTTCAAAATTTTTATTTAACTAGCAGAGGATTCAGGGATCTCATCAGTGTGTGGAGCGGAACAAGAACCCTGTGGCTTCCAACAAGATGAAAGAAAACCAACAGAAATAACTGACTCTTACTTATGTTCCTGCTTGGGAAAAGGTATGGACCATGGCTCATGTGAGAAGGGCTGGCTTTTCAGTTGGCTGCTTGTTCATCCCCACTCTTCAGGCCTCCCAACTCCAACTAATTTAACTAGCAACCCTTAGAAATCAGTCAATAAATTACTGCAAAAGGAGAATATACTTCCTGTCTCAACAAATGACAGCTGAAAAATCTCCTAATGGGCCTTGGATGTGGGAAGAAGCTTGCTTTGTACAATGTGCTGCATGGTTTGCTACCTACAGTGTCTGCAACTCAGGAAGAGCCCAATGGGCAAATACAGCCAAAAAAATAATGAGAATGCACATGGTTGTTTTATCTTCCCCAATTCTCCTGAGAGTAAGTGAAAATTAATCTTGAAAATGCTTTCACACAGGTTACCTTATCCTGAAAGGGATACATTCACCAAGCTGAGAAAAAGCCTTTGATAAGTAAGAAAGACTAAGAAAACAAAAGTGTTGGCAATTAGCTGCCTTTATTTTATCAGCAGACCAGATACTACTCTAATTACACTACACTTGACTCTGTACCAGCATGGCCCCTTAAAAAGCCTTTTCCACATCATTAATATCACTCATGTCATGTGCCAATGCACGGCTACCATTGCAAGATAAACAACATTAATGCAATGCAACAGCTACACTTAAAATACACATTTATTGTCAGATCAGCCCCACTCCCACTTGAGTCACACACAATCTAATCTCCTACAGCAGCTGCAGACAGTGCAAATGCCACAGGAGCCAAAGTGGAGCACATCACAGGGCTCTGCCTTTTAGATGTACAACAGGCCCAGACATTGAAAAGTTTGCTTGAAAGTGGTCAGAGCCATTTGTGTGACAGGTACAGCCCCTGAGATTACATTGCCAATCCCACACTCACTGAATTAAAACTTCCCATTTTTGACTAAGCAAGGAAGATTCAGCAGTTTCCACAGAGTGCACAGTGGCAGTAAAGAAAACCTACAATTTTAGAGCCTCCTACCAGGACCAGATGTCACCCTCGAGAGATTTGCAAAAATCTTCATCAAGACATCTCAAAAAGCATCTGCAATTAAGAGAAGGGATGAAAAGAATTACTATACCCCTCCTATTAATGTCAGCTGGAGGCAGCTTAAATCTCCATGCACTGTCTGCAAGAGCTACTCCCACAGTTCTCTCTGAGCTGGTATTTTTCTGCTGGTGATAAGTGTATTTGTTTGAAAGTGATAGTGACTGGGTTTGTATGTGTGCTGAGGCTCCAAAACATGGGAGGGATGTACTCACTCAGGCAGGGATGGTATTGCATCACCTTGTCTCACTTCCAAGTTACCTCACCCATGACCACAGACCTCCAAACCGAAACAATCACATGCCAGGGCCAAGCACTCTCAGCACTTCATTTCAGCTCTGGGTCAGGTAGGAAAGCAGCGTGTCCCTATACCCTGAGCTCCTTTATTGGAGCATGAATAGTCTCTCCTCTCAACCTTGTTCTCAGGCCTTCACAAATGCTTCATTAGCTTTTCTAAAACAGAAATGGTTACAGTAATGCAGCTGTTCACCGAGTCATCAAACTGTGCCGACCTTCCAAGGTACACAGCCAGCGCTGGCCAACAGATCACATAACACACAGCATGACCTAGGCCAGGCCCTGAGTTTTACTTTAAAGAAATAAAGCATCTGTGGCTCAGGCAACTCCACTTCTCCTCCACATCGCTGAGCCTGTTCTCCACTTTCTTCCCCCAGTAAAATCTGCTTTAGTGCTGAGATGTCTCGTCTCTGACTTTCTTACTCCTTTCAATCCTTACCTAACCCCTGGCACATTCTCGAAATAATCATTCTCTTTTGAGGTGTGCTGCTAGAAAAAGATTAGAAAACAGGTTTTGGAAGGAAGAAATCCCTACATACAACTGTATCATCACCTAGCAAAGTGCAGCAACAACTATGAATGACTGGGGAAGGAGAATACACTCCTGCCAAATTCCCTAATACAATAAGAAACCAGTCTTTTCCTAGGTGTAAAGACAAATGACTTGTCAAAAACTGGAATTTCTGCCTAAAATCCTATTTTGGAACTTAATGAACTAGAAATGCCAATGTTCCCTGGAAAGAAAAGAAATGAGCCCCATCCTGAAACAGCATCAGCGTCCTCGCTTTGCTGCGCTAATCAGAACCGCCCAGGCTCCATCTCCTCTTCAACCCTTCCTCCTCAGCACTGTTCTGAAATACAAATATATAGAACACTCAAATCCATGTTCTTTCATTAGCAGCCAGGAACTGACAACAATTAAAATTACCGTGCCATGAGTAATACTTAAAAGGTCTAAAAAGTTATTTCGTTTTCTATCAAAAGCAATGGGCGAATTTCAAATCAAGCGACAAGGATATTACAATGCCTGCAGCCACTTCACAAAATGATGGCTGCCTCCAAAGCTCTTACCAAAATTCACCATTTAATCTGTTAATGGCATCTGAAAATGGATGTGTGTGTCAAAAGGAAAGAGAACAACTGGCTCAATAGCATTTGGGTAAGAAAACAACCTTCTTCAGACAATGCTGTCCAACCCTGCAATCCACTTTATGTCATTAGAAACTGTTTCTACTGGGCAGTGCTTGGAGGGTAGCACAACCAGGAAAGGACCTGCATGAGAACAACAAATACACCTGGTGTGAAAGCAGTAACTTTAAAAGCCTTTCAGAAATGCAGAGCATTATTTAGTCAATCATATACCACAAAGCTGCCCCCCCAGAGCTGCATGTCATTTTGATAAATTAACTGGGAAAACCTGAAGCATAACAAAGTCAAATGCAGACCCCAGACTACAGCAATCATGCTTGAATGCCATGTAAAATACTTCCCACAACAGAAGTCATGCTCGCTACTGTTTAATGTTTAAGATAATTTTGAACCTGATCAAGGTCAGCAGTTGCATAATGTGTTTGGGTTTCTCTGCATTTGGGTGCTCAGAGTAGGAGCAATACTCAAGGTGTAAATACCTGGGGAATACCTGCCTCACACCGTTTGGGATTCAGCATCTCTGTTAGCTGGCTTGCCAAAGAAAAAAGGATAACTTTCTCAGGGAGAATTCAGGAAAAACACAGCATTTTGTTCCCATATTTCTCCAGAGGCTAAAGTAATGCTGCACAACATGTGAGAAGCCAAGACGTGCTGCAGACAGCTTGGTACCAATTTAACCTGGGGAGAGAGCAAGATTCCTTGAAGGAGAGCACATGGCTGACCTACAAATGCCCATGGCAGTGAGAAGCCCCCCTCACACAGCACCCTGTTTCTCTCCAGGAGCTAGTGAGCCCAGAACTTTTTGGGAGTCAGAGCTTCACAAATCCTCCAGTCCTTGCCAGGGCACCATGCCCTTGTTCTGACTTCATTTACAGTAACTGTACCACTTCTCTTATAAAAAAATCCTTCCCAAAGTCCCTGTCTGATGCCACCTCTTAATCATGAATTTAACACTACTCCCAGGTGTTGCTGGTGCCTGTCAACTTCCAAATAATTTTTCATGTCTGAGGGAGGTTTTAGACCTCAATGCAGCACTGCCTTGTGAACAGGGATGTGCTGCCACTCTCCAGAATATCAGGGTGTGGGTGGCTGGGCTGGGCTTTCCTGCTGGAAGCCTCTCCAAGAGCACAACTGGTTTCCCAGTGATAGACACAGGCATCTCAAACTTTGGGGAAGACAGCATTTCTTTGCCTCCTGTTTCTGACTATTTCTTCAGTGAAATCAATAAATAAAGCATGTTACTCCAAGTCTAACAGGAGCTGCCACAGGCAGCAGTTTCTCTTTCCATCCTGCTTTCCCCACTTGGATGCCATGGGTGCAGCACAATGGGAGGCCATCAGAGGGGAGAACGGCCCCCACCTCCTCTAGCCATTCCTGCTGGCACATTCCCACGCCCCCGGGACCAGGAGGTGCCAAAGGAGCGAGCAATGCTCACGCACTGGCCTTTGTAAAAGCATAACCTCAGGGAGGGGAAAAGAGAGCATTACTTTTCACAGAGAGTAAACACCGTGACTCAGTTTTATTTCCCAGGCATCCTGACTAATTCAGTCCTGGAGGAAGGAAAAAAAAAAAAAAACACAGGAATATTTCTTCTACCAACCTTTCTAAAAGAATCCTGTATTCCATCTGCCAATTTTTCTTTGCCTAGGTAACACCTCTGACAGCAGCACCACTAATCTTGTATGATCCCAGGCTGTAGGAATCTGCCCTTCACAAGCGGCTGAATTTCAGACACTTATGCTATATTCAAAACAGCACAGCCACTCTAAAGTCTACAAAAAAAATCACTTTTCCTGATCTCAGCACTCCTTTGTCAGAGGCTGCTGAGAGACCTCACTTGGCTCCCCTCCTGAAGGCAGCCCCCATGGCTCCACCATACAACCTGGAGCCAGGCTCCTCTTGGGTTTGGCTCAGATAGGCCTTAAACTGGAGTCCCAGTTATCTCATTTTTCCACTTGGCTGTGCAGCACAATCAAAAACTACTCTGTTTTATTTTGCATTAGACTTTGGGCATTGCCTTCCTGCTTCTGGTACAATAAATTAAAAAACAGACGGGGAAAATAACCATCACAGCTCTCTGCAGAGCACTTGTGGCAAGCAGCTCAGAGTAGGCATCGAGTTTTAGAGTCCTAATGTTCACTTCTCTCTTTCCCAAGCCCTCAAATACTGCACACTGCCCTGCTTTCCTGAAACTCCTCCCAAGAGCACTGCCTGTCTCCCCCTCCTGGCCTTTCCTCCCTCACTCCCATCTGACCACCACCCCTGCCCAGCAGACACCACAGGCTCTCTGAGCAGCCCTAGATGGAAACAATCCTTCCCAGCCTCCAAATTTTAATTGCCTTTTGGTTCAAGGGTCCACACTGTCCTGTTTGCTTCATTTATGCCAGTGCTTACTTTCCTGTTCTCTGGACTTGAATGTTGTGGGCAGTGAGCAATGCAAATCCCACCTTCTCCATCTGGTCCTGGGCATCCTTTCTACTGCTGGAGGCTTGGTGAGCATCTTCCTAAGGCAGTAACTTCTCTCCATTCCCCATCATCCTTAGGCAGTGAAGTGAGATCCTCCCTGTGCCTTTACAGAAGCCATTCCCAGCCTCTAACTTACCTCTTCTTACACCAAAATTAATACCTGACCATGGTGGCTTTTGGTTATCCACAAACATGAGCAAACCATCTCAAATATCCTTAGAGCACCTTCCAGCACTCACAGGGTGCTACAATAAAGCCAAGGGGGGGACTTCATCAAGAGCATGGAGTGACAGGACAGAGGGGAATGGCTTCAAACTGAGAGAGAACAGGTGTAGATCAGCTATAGAAAACAAATCCTTCCCTGTGAGAGTGCTGGCACAGGCACTGGCACAGGCTGCCCAGAGAAGCTGTGGCTGCCCCATCCCTGGCAGTATCCAAGGCTAGGCTGGAAAGGGCTTGGAGCAACCTGGGATGGTGGAAGGTGTCCCTGCCCATGGCAAGGGGTGGGACTGGATGAGCTTTAAGGTCCTTCCAACCCAGACCATTCTCTAATCCTATGATGAATCCATGAACGTAGTTCTTTTGTCTTTTTTTTTGGAAATATTTTGTTGTAGCCCCACGAGCCTTATGTGCAAGGAGTATTTACTTCACATACATATATATACAAAGAAAGAAACCTGATGTTTTCTGAAAAGCAACATGCACATCTGATTGCTTTTCCCCCTCCTAGTTTTTCTGCAGCCTGGATGTCAAAGCACCTAGGAAATGAGGTTGATATACCTTCTCAGGTTTCCTGATGCTATTTGTGATAAAAAAATAAACACACGGGATTATTTGCTCAAAAATTACACAGGAAATGCCATTAATCTTTGGATTCCAGTGGTGCTTTGCCCAGTTTAGATTTTTGCAACGGCTCTTGGTCACAACTGAGGCTGTCTGAAATACCTGACACAGCGTGAGCACAGCCAGCAGCTTCCTGCATTTTGATTTAATGTTGCTAAATGAACTAGTAAGAGGGGTGGGGGAAAAAGAAAAACAAAAAAGTGAAATTAATCTGCCCAGAGTCACAAAAAGTCCCTTCTTGCACACTTTAAAAACAAGAAAGTCCCCATAATCAAGTTTCCGTTCCCCTGCCTCTCAGCTGGGGTTTGATACACAAATGCCTTTCTAGTGGCCCTTTTTTCCATAGGGGAAATTGTTCCCTGCACAATCCCCAGCCAGGGGTGCTGCTGGCCAGCCCCTTCCCCGTGAATCGGCGTCTGTGCCGCCCAAATCAATAGCGGTCTGTGCACACAACAGAGCCCGTGTCAGAGCAGGCCCAGCCTGGCCTCAATGATCCGCTTCACTCCCATTTTCACTCCCCACTGAACCCTGAGCAGGGTAAAATAAGCCCTGGTTCAGGCAGGGAGGGAGGGTGGAAGGCACCACACAAATGTAGGCACTGCCTCGAGCATCCTCGGGTGCCTGTCTCCTCTCCTGGGGAGAGCAGAGCCACAGGATGGGCCGTTTTTCCAGGGTTATCTCAGTTAGAGAAACCCAGTTTGCAGAGATCTCGGCACAGTCAGCAAGCTGTGCCTGGTATTACAGCTCTGGATGTACCACTCTGCTTCAGAAAGGTCAGTGCTATATGCTGTGTCACAATGAGCTCATTGTTCTTGCTGGTGAGTGGGGGCCGTGCTTTAATTTTGGTATCGATGAAATAATGAAAGGGCCATTTCCATAGGAAACCACAAGAATTAATCAACCAGAACACAAGGACCCTCCTAACCTGCTTGCAAGCAGGGAATTCACTTTGAACTCAAGGACATCCTAATTCTTATACCTGGAGCACCACACCTCTGACAAAACAACCCTATTTTGGGTCTGCATGCAGAGAAAGGCAGGGATGCTCTGCATGCACACTGCTGTGCGTGAACTCACCTACTGAAGTCATGTTTATTTATTAATATGCATCCTTTTCCAAGCACACTCGTTCAAGGTCTTCCAGCTACTCATTGTAGTCAATAGGTCTTATCTTTCCTACCTGCCTGGTGGATTAGGCACAAACTTTTCTGTAAGACAGAAGCCAAGTAACCATGACTACATTTAGAGACAGGTCTGCAGCCTTCAGACTTTTCCACCCATCTGGAAAGACTGCTCTGGTTTATAACTTTTAAATTGCACTGCTCTCCAAGTCTCAAGCGTAATTAATTTACAGAAATGACCTTCATTTCACCTAAAAACAATTTTAAAAACGTTTCTAAGGCAAATGTCACTTCAGCCTCAGGATGCAGGGATGTCTCAGCTGGTTTCCCGGAGGAAGCAAAAAGACTTTTCGCAAATATTTTTGATCCTACTCCCCCATGTCACAATCATTGCCCCAAGACTCCTCTGCCTTGGAGATGGTGAGAAGAACAGTAGGAACAGCTGAACTCTGTCAGCAGCAGAACAATCTCTTTCTGCTCCTCAACCAGAGGTGAAGCCTTTGAAAGGTCTGGAGGAAAAACACATTCATGCTCTTGAAAACAAGAATGAGATGGAGATCACTTCTGCTTGTTCCAAATAACACAGAATGCTGAGTGCTGTGGTGCTGGAACAACACACAAAATAAGGTGTGCAAGTCAGGATTTGAAGGCTGACTTGGCTTAAGCGTGGCTTAAGCTACTGAATAGAAAAATATTATCTTTAATAGGCTTTACTGAATCCCAGCCACATTATTCATCCGTAGAGTTTGGGCTCCTAGCTCTAAACCTCTTTAGCAGCAGCAAGATCCCTGTATTTGTGCAACAGCTTTAAAAAGCCAACATTTGTTTGGGCTTACAAACACACTTAAGCCTGTTCTTCAAACAGCAGTTGATGAAAACAGTGCTTCTCAATTAAACCAGCATATATTAACATTTATTAATTTCCTCTCCCTCCTTTGGCTTAGTCTCAGGGTGGCAAAGAGGCCACGAAGACATCAGCCAGCTCCTGGTGCCTCAGGTGCAGAGGATGCCCAGGAGGTGCAGGCAAGCACCTGTATTCTGCTGGAGCCAGGTTCAGCCAGAGTAGGGGGGCTCTGTACCCCCTGGCAGTGGTGTGCCACATGGCTTAGCACAGGTTGACCTCTGATGCCCTGAAGTGCAGAAAGCTGGTTCATCACACTTGGAAAACCAGAAATAGCACAAGAGGTGTTAAGAAATTCCTGGCAGGTAATGAGGTGCTAGAGCAAAAGCCCTCCAGATACAGAAATTACTCATTTCTACTCCATCAGACCATGGGAACATGACAAAGCTAGGATGTATGACTGGAAAACAACAAACAAAAATCCAGTCTGTGATGTGCTTTAGATCATGCCTCACACATTAAAATACAAGTGTAAAGTTCAGCTTTTTCTTTTCCCAGTGAAGAGCTTCAAATCCAAGCCCCATTGTTGCTTCTGGTTCACTGCTGTCTGCAGAACAAAGATGCTGCAGTGTTTACTGCCAGACATGCTCCCACAGCATGAAGGGACTGAAAGGAAAAGGTGTTTTGGGAGAAAAAGGGAATAACATGTTTATTGTATAATGACACTGTGTACATGCTGAAGGAGAAAGAAGAAGTGCTCTTTTCTTTCTTTCTCCTGAAGTCAAGGAGGACAGAAAACCCTCTCTCCATCAAAGCAAGTTGCCTTGCTTTCCAGACAGCACCAAAAGCTGCTGTCACTGAAAAACACAAGCTTGTAGATGACCAGAATATATCTTGTCCTCCAGGAAAAGAGAGTGTCAAAGTTTTAAGGTCTTGTTGAGAGTCATGAGATCACATTCTCCCTTTCCTTTAAACTACCAGGAGAACTGTAAACCTGATGTAAAGCATCATCTAAAAAACCAAAGGCTTCCAGACATCAAAAGCAGTGCAATGCAACCTTAAATATTTGATTCCTAGAAGCAGCCATATAACAAGAAAACATACCTATGAGTTGCAAAATAAACTCATAACTGCACCATTTACAATTCTGCCCCTGAGCTCCTGTATTTCAATATATAAACCAGCAAGATAATCTCCATATGCTTTCTCCTCAGAACTTAAAAAAAAGTCAGCTAAACGAATGCATTTTATAGCCATTTGGGTAGGTTATTTCCTATCTTATATTGCAGTTTCTGCAAGTGGTACTTCCCTGTACCAGCTCAATCAGGGAGGTTGCTGGCCTACAGCCACAAAACCTCCCTAACCATTATACCAACAAAGAGGGAAGATTTTGGCCAACTGGCACGACTGCTCGCCACACAAATTGAGGAAAGGAAGTTATTAATGATAATAAAGAAGAAACACAAAATTAGAGGGAGCAGTGCCTTGTCCCCAATTAAGTCAATAGCCATTTTATCACTGACTGTGGTGAGATAAGAACACGAGTCATTGCAATTAAATTCTTTTTCCCTTTTTGAAGTTTGGGCTGCAATATATTAATTTACTGTTCATCTGACAGGACATTCTGGCAGAAATTTATTTAATGAGGAGAATCAGAGGAAGAAACAAATGAGGCAGGACAGCAGCAGAAGTTCATGGTGGGTTGAAAAGAGGAGACAAAAGCAGGGATGTGATTATCTCTAAACATGTCTGTAAGAAGAACTGAACTTGAGCAAAAAGAAAGACTTTACAAAGCTGATGGAGCTGTAAGATGGGAAGCAGTTTGTTTCCCCCAAATAAAATCACATCAGGTGGATTTAGTATGGAGGTTTTCCCAGGACCTCAGAGAGCAGCAATGAGCAGGAGGAGGTCAGGCAGTAAAAGGCTGCCCAATGAACAGCATGCAAGGAAACCTCCTCCCTCTTCTGACATTTTACATCCCACTGGATGCAAATATCCCAGCACAGGAAAAGCAAAGACAACTGGAGTCACCCCTTTCCTCCCACGTGTACAGCTCCAGGCACCTTTCCCTGCACCCATGTCAGCTCAGGGAGCTCAGCACTGCCAAGGGACCTGAAAAATGAAACAGGGCAGCATCCAGGCCACAACACCCACAGCAACCAATCCAACCCAATCCTGTGGATTAAAGGCTTCCAAGCAACTAGAAAGCTTTAACAGGGATTTGGAGCATGTCATCCAGTGTAGTTTCAGCTCAAAGAAACTGAGACAGGTACCTTAAGGCAGCTCCACAGCAGAAACCCAAACTCAGTAAGAGGGGACAGAAAATTTTCTTCAAAAACATACTCCAGATGTGATGTGACCTGGAATAGTGATAAAAGAAACTTCTCCCTAGGAAAAGGCACAGATGTATCACAAGGAAGCCTAACTGCAGCCTGCTGCCCAGGGCTGACCTGTCCCAAGACCAAATGCAGCTGCATAAAATTGGCTGTAACTTTTAACTCCAATGAAGAATGCCCTATTGACAGTCATGGGCTGAGGATGGCATGTAGCCATTCTGCAGACTGTACATCAATCCCTGTACAAGCAACCACAGTAATTTGGCAGCTTGGACACTGCAGTGGCAAGCACTTTCCATTTGGAGGAATCCAGAATATACCAAAATTTGTTCTTTTATTCTGTAGTGTTGAGCTGGGTTACAATAACACAGTCAGAGCTGCACCAACTCCTTTTACCCTCAGATAATGTGCACTGCACTGCCATATCAGAAATGGATGTGCTATTCAGCTCTTTGATTTATTCGGGTAATATCAATTCAAGCTGATTGCAACCTATGGAAATGGCAAGTGCTGGACACACATTTAAATTTAACTATCTGTTGTGACACAGTGATAAATTCAGACTGGCTCCAGGACCAGTGTTTGTCTCTATACATCACTTCACAGCAATGCTCCATGCCACTGAAAACCTCTGGCAGTCTTTAAATTGCTGTTGTGTCACTTTTGCCCAATCTTAGCCTTTTGAAGAGCAGGGGAAAATCCCGCAGAGGTGAGAGAAAGTGTGGCTAACACAGTCTGAACGTGCAGAGCCATTGCTGCTGGCTTATCTTCCACTTTGCCTGCCCCAGTTGGAACCATCCCCACCATTTTTCTGTAAAATGCACTCACACACACGCACAAAGAAAAAGTAACAAAACCAAAAAAAGGCACCTATGCTACAAAGCCAAAACCTACAGAAAGTCTAGATGGTTTGCAAGGCCGTAATTTAATAAAGTGAGCACCAGAGGCTTGGAGACCTCCTTGCTGGAGATTTGCAAAATGCTGCTTCTTCCCCACCTCTGCAGCAGACAGCTGACTTCACACGGGTGGGTTTTGGGGGGTGGTGTGCTGAATTTCCACCCTTCTGTGGCTCAGGTATGAACACCTTGAAAAATTAATTTGTCTTTAGACATTTGTCCCCAAAGGCAAATTGTTTTCCCCATGAAGCTCACAGAGCTATCAGATCACCACATAAACAAATGTTCTCCATTAGGAGGGCAACTAACCCCATTAAAAAAAAAATATAAACAACACAAAACCTGCACCTTACATGTCCTGCATGTGCTTTCACATATGCTACTGCTCTGCATGTTTAAGCAGCAAATAAATCAGTTCCTCACACAAAGGTTTCAATGCAGGAATGTACTAATGGGAAATTTATTCAATTTGTGGTCTGTGCAATCAAAGACATGTAAGAAAAGCTTCAATTTCTTGATTTCTCAGGCTTGCTCCTCTTGGGAACCAGCAACACACAGCAGTGAGGAATGCAGCAGCCAGGAATGCCAGGATGCTATCTGGTAGTGGGGCTATTTTGTGAGCAAGGTAAATACAGACACCTCTGCTACATAGGTCTGACCAGCTCAAAAATCACATAGGCACAGGAGACAAGAGGATGGCCTTGTGAAATTTTTCATCTCATACCAGTTCAAGAAGCAGACAGAACTCAAAACATCCCCTATTAGATGTTTTGGATTATATAGTTGGATGCCATTTTACCTTTCATACTGGAAGTTCACAGGGGAGCTTCACTTGAAAGATTTCTGTATGTGATACCTGCACACTGCTGCTTCAAGAGAACACATGTCAATGCTACGCCCATGAAACAGCAGAGCACTTGTCAGAGACTAAAATATTATAGTTTATGACTCACACACTTCCTTGAAGGACTTTTACAACTGTATTACAAAAGCTGCAGAGAAGACCACCACACCCTGAAGGGGGCCCTGACTGAGGCCTTTCACCAATGAAGGCAGGATAAAGTAAAAACTCAGGGCTGGGGCCATCCAGGGAGCACAAGCTGAACACCTCCAAGGTGGAGACCACAGCCCCAGGGCTACCAGCTGCCAGGCTCAACAGGCCCTCTGCACCCAAGGGTGGAGGGAAGAGAGGCTTTGGGTGTCCTGGAAAAGCCTCTGGTCAGAGGTGCAGTGAGTGCCCATCCTCCCTGTGCACAGGAGCCCAGCTGAGGAGTCCTCACCCGGGGGGGAAGCTCATCCCCAGCAAAGGGGGTGACAGGGCCCATCACAGGGGTCCCCAGCCCACGCCCCAGAGGGGATGTGACAGACCCTCAGTGTCACAACTGACAGTGCCAAGCCAGCCCCTGCAGGGCACACGTGGGCATTCCCACCTGGTGGGCATTCCCACCCGGCCCCAAGCACACATTAACCCACGGGATTCCGTGCCCCCGCTGTGGCACGGCGTGTGGCACGGGGCGNNNNGACAAAATTAAGATCAAACTTTCATGCTCTCGACACTGCCTTTTGTCTTTTTTTAAAGGTATTTTAAAGAAATTATTGCTGCAATAAAGGAAAGGACAAATACATGTCAGTACTAGAAAACAAATTTATATCCCTGCTGTGACAAATGGGCCGTGCTGCACTGTGTCCCTGGTCAGAGGGGACACCCAGCCTGGCCTCACTTAATGGCAAATTCTCATCCTCCCCTGCCAGGCCAAGTCTCCATCTGGAGATTTGATATTTGCCTTCATAGCTGGTTCTTAATCAAATAGGGTACTTTTAGAATGAAATTACCGTGGCTGTATTACAGATAGAAGACATCTCACTTCAAGGGCATAAGCCAACCATTAAATGATGGACATTAGAAAGAAACTTTTCCTTGGGAGCAAGTTATTACACCCTGACAGTGCCACTCACATTCTGACAGGGAACACTTCAGCCCCACACTGTCCATCTCCTGTGCACCTGCATCCTACAGGGCACATGGGATTTGCTCCTGTTTCCCACAGAGGAGGTGTCTGCAAGCCTTGGGCTCCAACCACTCCTGCAAGGCCTTTCCCCATGCAGAAAAGAAAGCAGGGGTCACAACAAGGACCATGGTAGTGCACAGGACTATGTACTGATATTTAGCAGCTGCCCAAAGAGGCTGGAGTTCTCCAGCCCTGACCATGTACCAAGGAAGCCCCAAGAGCTTCCCCACTGCCTTCAGCCACATCAGGATTGAAGCACTTCAGGGTCACGTTCATTTCTGGACCTCAAAGGCACCCAACTTCCATTCTAGGGGATGTGCCATGGTTTGAGAGGGCTTCCCTCACTGGGGAACACCACTGCAGCCATGTGCCACAGCTCTTTGTGGAGTTACAGCAACTTGTTAGGGTCATGAAACCACCCAAAACTTGGCCCAGCAGCTGCACAGCAGCCCATGTGTCCACCATGGGTTGGATCTTTGGCATTGTACCCAGAATGGCTCTGTCTGGGGAAGATCTGCCAAGATCAGACAAGGAGAGATGCACTCCCCAGCACTAACTCCATTCAAAACACCTGGAAACCTCCCCACTGTGACAGGCTCCAGATGAAAATGTTGCTGTTCCATGCACAAGGTAAAGGAAATGGTTCAGCTGAGGAGGCAGAGACTGAGCTCTACAAGATCAACTTACAAGCCATCATTTTTAGTGGCATTTCTGTGTAGTTACTTTCAAATTATCCATTATCCCAAGTTTTCTTTTCCTTCCAGCTTGAAGATAATTCAAAAATAACTTGATTACACACACTTCCCATCAGTAGCAACAGTACTGAAGTGAAAAAAAAAATGTTTTCCTTGTTACTGTCTAGTGCTCAATTTTCTGATTTGATTTTTTCATGCATTTAATACAGCTTGTTAAGTAGCAATATAATCAAGAATGGCAAGTACGAAGACCAGTTTTACAGCAATTAAATCATCTCTAAAGAAACCAGCAATAAAAAGAGTTGGAAAGAAAATCTGATCCTGCTGGAAATCCATTTGTTTTAAAAAAGGACGGACTTGTTAGAAAGAGGGAGCTGATTAAATCAGCTGAGGCACTGCATAAAATAATTGAGTGGGGGGAATTGGGCTGGTTAATTGTTGTGCTGTAAACATTATTACTGCAAACCTAAGTATTTGCAGAGATTGTGGTTGGGTGTTTGTTCTTCCAGTAATGAATCCGAGATTTCTGTCTGGAACAACAGGTGTACATAATACAATATAATAGTACAATAATATAATGTATAGAATTCTTAAATATTGCAAAATTCAGATACAGCTCATCTCTCACTTTTTTCAGCAACAGATGTGTTGGGGACCTATTTTGGCTTGGCAGGTTCTATGTGTACTCATATTTTTACACAGATAAATGAGTACACACACATATACACCTAGGCACACAGACACTGAATCACTGCATTAATTTTAGGGATCTTAAAGGAAACACAAAAAGATGAAGACTTTAAAAATCCCAGATGACACAGAAAAGGCTTACAAAAGCAAAAGAGGGATGACATCCTTTCCTATGTTTTGCATGGACCTTCCAGGTCTACAGCCCCTTAACTCCTTTTGGGAAGGGGAGAGGAAAAGCTGGGAAGCAGCAAGAAGGGAAAAGCTGTCTCAGTCCAAATCCACAGCAAACTGAGAGCAAGGAAAAACATTTAAAATAAAGGAGAACAGCAGGAGGATTATGGAAGCACTGCAAGGTTTCCCACAGCTTTTTTCTCCCTGGAATTCCTCTACAAAACATGTGCCAACCATTCACATTACAGCATCACTTCTGCTGCATGGCCTCCTCTCCTGGCTCTCTGTAATGCAACACCTTTTCCCAAATGGAGTGGTTCCCAAAGGAACCCCAGTAGGCTGACAATGTGGAAATCAGTAAGTGTGATGGTGGGACTGCTCAGACGTGGTGAGATGCTCACCTGTGGGGAAAATTGTTACAGTGATAGCAAAGCAGGCACTTCTAAGTAAAACATAAATATCTGTGTGTGTGTGTGTGTCCAAGAGGGTACAGCCTGGGGTAGCCCACACACCAGTGACTCCCTGTCTGGAGGTGCAGGGACCATGCTGGAACCAAGTAGAGATGCCCTTCAGGATGCTGAGGGTGCCCAGCCTGTGGCTCCAAACTGCCCTTGACAAGTTGCCATTTGCACACTTCCTCCTGCTCTCTGTCTATCTCAGTCATTAGCTTCAAAAATACTGCATGGAGGATAAGAAAAAGAGCTTATAAGGAAAATAAACATATCTTTGTTTGCTCTGAAAATGGAAACTGTAGGATTAAAGGTATCTGGATGAAAAGTAATATTACAGATGAGCTGGAAGCTGGTTTGTTTTTTAAATGAAAGGAGTGAAGACCCAAAGTTATGCACTGTGCCCCATTAATCTACCAGCTACTTGAATACCCTAATCCTTCACTTTGTTCATCACCTTTCTTTCATTTTCCCACCCTGATTACTTACTGCCTCTTCATAAGCAGCCATCTTCACCTATAGCACAGAGCTCCTTTCCCACTGATGGAAATATTCACCTTGCAACTTCATGATGCTCCTGGTTAGCTGCAAAAATACTTCTGGACCTAAAATCTGCATACTTTCAGAAGACCAAAGTGAATGAGCAAACACTGAGTTGGACTGGCTCACCCTCAGACACACTAGAATCCAGCAGTGACTGAACTGAGGCAAAAGTACTTGAGTCCCCATCACCATTTGACCAGCATAACGTTGTCTTCAAGATCATCAAGGCCTGCTACCCATCCTGGGAAAGGGAAGAAAAGTCATCAGTTCAAAGGTACTGTGCTGTGAAGCTGTTACTCCAATTTGGCAACTGCTGCCTCCTTTCCCTGCATCTTGTTATTTTGGTTATTCCCCCTTCAGTCATGTCACAGTGAGATGCTAACAGGCTGCCAAATAAACCCCTTGGAGAACATAAGGACGTTACATGCTTCGTGATTCCTAAAGAGAACATCTAGTGCCGTGTTAAGGATTTTACAGAGTTCCATTTAACTCCTGTGTACTGGCATTAGGCTCCCATAAACGACATCTCCATGCAAAGCTGTGCCTCTGCTTTCTGCACCCTCCACTCAACCTCTGCCCGCTCCTTCCCTGCCCAGAGCAGCCACAGGAGCAGAGATGTGAGGGGCAGCTCAGGATGCCCATGAGGAACAGGCCAAGGGCTGCTCCTGCCAGGCACTGCCTGGAATTCCTCAGATATTTGCCTCAAGAGCATCATGTTGCTCTGGGAGCCAGGCATCTTAAAGGACACAAAAACAAGCCCTGCCCTGAGCTCAGAAACGCTTTCAAACGGCTACTGTTATTTTTTTATAAACTACACTTGTCCAAAATGGCAGGATATTTAAGAGAAAATGGCACTAATTTATGCAAAAGTCAGCAATATAATTGTAATAGTCATTTCCACCTCAAGCCAATTTTCAAGGTGGTAGTGGAAACCAATATGGATCGAATGGGAAACATCTGGCAGGGAAATCCAGAGAGGTTCAGGAAATGCTACAGCTGTTAAAGAGACTTGCTCACTTCTGCTGCCAAGGTGAAGGCACACAGCATCACCACCCAGCCACACTCCTGTGCACAGGCCCTCCGGAAAACAAGGACTGTTTTCTCCAGCCAAACCCAATCCAAGGAGAGAGAAACACAACAGAATGTTTGCAAATGTGGCACAGCATGGCAAACACCCCAAAACAAGCCCTCAGAGAGATGCATGACTGGGTAAGGATCACTGGTGGCAGTGGCAGGAGAAAATTTAAGGCAGGAAATTTTGCAGTGTTTTAACCACCACTGCATTCCCATCTTCCCAATCCCTTTCTGACACTGAAATACATCCCAGTAACCTGGATAAAACCTCCTGTCCTGCCACAGAGCTGGCTGACAACTAGAAGTTTACTTGAATCACTTACCAGTTCCTCATGTGAAGCAGAGGAATAGAACAAATCACAATTTCTGTGTGTTTCTGCTGTAAAACCCACAATTCCTTCAGTCAATATTGAAAGGCTGGGTGGAACCACAGAACATTTCGGACCTAAAAAAGTCTACTCAGTTACCTCTTTCTGCTCTGCTGAGTGCACACCTTGAATGAGAAACATGGGGTACCAGCCTACAACCTGGAAGAAGGAAATTTCTACACTGCTTCAGGAAAAAGTGCCTTTCTCACTGTATCACTTTATCTGTGAAGTGCAGTGTCAAGAGCATGAACAAACCCCACAAAAATGCCCTGTGATGATGACTGTCTCCTCTTGGAGGGATTTAATGAAAAGAACTCTGTTGTGGTTTGACACAACTAAGCATCAAGCACACGAAAAATCAGTTATTTTTATAAGGAAAAAAAAAAGAGTAAGAAAATATTGAGGAAAACTAGACAGCTGCGAGGCAAAACAGGTTCAAACTTAAAACAGATGCAGTACCAGGAAAGAGTTTTATTACTAACAAAATTAAAACTTAAAAGATATAACAAGAAATTACAACAAAAACCCCTCCCTCCCCTTCTTCAGCACAAAACAAACACAACATGGGATTCTAGTCAGTGTTACAGTTCTTGAAAAGTGTCTTTCTTATGCTTAAGGTAAAAAGGATTTCTTCTTGCTTAAGGAAAAAAAGTTTCTCAAACTGCCCCCAACAACAGACCTGCACGGAAAGAAACAATCTGCTGTGGTGTAATACATCTCTTCTATGAAAAAATATCAGTTTTTTCACACTGCCACACCTGGGCCATCACATGAGGTAATTAATCTCATTAAGGATGGGTTATTTTGGCCTGAACACAAAGGCTTTTTCTGCTACAAGTCCTTAAAAGCCTCTCACTGCTTCTGTATATCCTGGCATAGGCAACTCTTCACAAACTTCACGGGCCACACATGAGTCTTCCATCCCCCCATGCACTCCAAATGGATTAAAGAGACAAACAATTTGAGATATTACAGTTTCTCACCACCACATGCCAGAAGGATTTTTAAGCTCCGAGCGAGGAACGCGGCACTGCCCCTTTTCTCCATCGCCATTTCAGCTCCGTCTCACAGGGCTCACTCTCTCTCTGACTGTGAAACCTCTGTGGTGAAGAATGTTCTTGTTCAGGCTTTATGGTGAAGAAAGCCTCGCTCCCTTTGTGCTGCTGGCTGCAGGGTGTTTTCTTCAGTTCAGCCCAAAGTGTGCTGGCTGCAGACAGGAGGCTCCGCTGGCTCCGTGTGGGGAACAGGGGGGGACCCGCTCTGGAGAGATTTTAGCTGTGCCAGTCCATGGCTGGGTTTAGCTGTGTGCCAGTCCATGGCTGGGTTTAGCTGTGCCAGTCCATGGCTGGGTTTAGCTGTGCCAGCCCATGGCTGGGTTTAGCTGTGTGCCAGCCCATGGCTGGGTTTAGCTGTGCCAGTCCATGGCTGGGTTTAGCTGTGTGCCAGTCCATGGCTGGGTTTAGCTGTGCCAGTCCATGGCTGGGTTTAGCTGTGCCAGCCCATGGCTGGGTTTAGCTGTGCCAGTCCATGGCTGGGTTTAGCTCCCTGGGCTCTGGGATGGTTCCCTCCCCACCGACCCAGGTCCGTGCTGTGGCATCAGGGAGAGGGGAAGGGGGCCGGGGCTTCGGCCCAGGGGGGCCCAGAGGCTCCGAGGCTCCTCCACCTCCCTCAGGCGAGCTGGAACAAGAGGAACTCCCACCTTTCTGTGTGGTTTAAATGTGTAAATTGTGAGAAGCGTTATTGGTCCAAAAATCTGTCTATCAACTCAGATTTAACCCTCTTTCTTCTGTAAGTTAAAAAAAAAACCCATCTAAATGTTAGCTAATTCTCCTAATAGTTGCTATAATGGAGAAGAAAAACAGCAACAAGTCACATTAGTGTTCCAGATGGGGGTTTTAGCATTTTTTCTTAAGAATTACCCTCCAAGGACTCCAGATAACCAAATAAACAGCATCAGACAGAACAGGGACACAGAAAAGACCTCAAACCTCGCCACAATGAAGGAAGATCACTACTACATTCATATCTTTTTAATAAAAGAGGCTGCTGGAAAGACAAGTCCTGATGCCTTTTGTTGAACAAAAGCCAGTTTGTCATTAGTACATTGCAGACAAGGTTGAAGAACACTTTGGCCATTTGAAATTCTGGACTCTGAAGTATTCCATTACCAAGGTTAGTGAAAGCTTGGATGAATCAATATTCTTTGTGCATCCACTGCACAGCTCAAAGCTGCCTGTCTGCTGATTTCATGGCTGCACACATGTGTGTCAAGAACTCTAAAAGCTGTATGGGGAAGATGTACATTTGTAGAGAACAATATTTTAAAAAAATAAACTCTGCATCAGTTTATCCTTTCTTTCCCCCCTCAATTTGCCATTTTCTTCACCATCCCGAATATTCCTACAACACTCTCTTCACATATCCAACAGTTTCCACGTATCTAACAGTTTGCTTCCTTATAACACTGAATATTGAGCATTTAGCACTCATTTCAGGCAGGAAGATCTATTCACTTATAACACAAACTGCCTGAAAGTCACCAAGAGTCCTTCAAAGTGATGCACAGGGCTGCTCAGGTAGTAACAGCAGCAAAAAGATCCTTGTTGACAGATTCCTCTGAATCCTCAGTATCTACTACACCTGTTACCTGGTGTTGATCTGGAGCATCCCTTCAAAACCCTCTGATTTTAGACTTGCTCTAAGTTACACTCCCCAGGTTAAAAGCTATTGAGGTATAGGTTTCCTACAGGCATGGAAATTTAAGGTCAAGAATGACTGCACTTCAAAAATGTGAACTTTTGGGACACTCAGGTATCTGAGAACAGAAAGCAGATCTTGTGGATGACACAAGATGGTAAAATTAGAACAGCTGCCGTGCTAACAAAATGGGCAATTAAATGAGCTTTAATCCTTCCACAGTAACTTAATAGCACCTGTGGAAATGTTACACTGGGATTCAACTCAGCAACAATGCCAGCAAAACATGGTTTTGATTAATTATGAGAATGAGTTAGTCAGTCTGGTGTCATTCATAAGAAAAAAAATGGACACAGGAACACAGAGGTCTCCTCTGCTGTGGAGCAGTACCAGGACACTTCCACTCCAGAGCAGACTCCTACATTGCAGTCTTTCAGGTGATGTCAGTGTTAGCCCAGCACCCCTCAAAAAGAGCTTCATTTTCCTGCTCCCCAAGTACACAGCAAAACAACTTTCACACCTTAAAAATCACGTCAGTTATAAATTTGTATAACAGAAAAAGTATCAGTATTCAGTTTATGAGCTTCCTGTTTCCTGGGGCAAAGTCTAAAGCTCAGTCTCAGCCTTTCACTCAAGCAGGACTTAATGGCATTAAAAGACAATGCAGAAAACATGCTGCTTTGCTTCCCTTAGCAAAGCACAACAACTAATGACTGTGCTTACAATACACTAAAAAGAAGCTGAATTGTTTAGGTAAACAAAGACCTAACTATGGAGAGTTTAGAAAAGACATGATCAGCAGTTCATCATTTCAGACTGTTCAGAAAGCCCAGTACTGATCACTGGGGTATTCCAGCAGAGACTGGAATTATCAGTACAGGATTTTTGTCTTCAGCTAGTTTTTAATTGCACAAACAGACACTGTCAACATTTCACTACCTGAGCATGACCTTGGTGAGCTACACAGCAGCTCACAACGTGCCTCTGCTTTATTAACAATACCAGTGCAAGGTCTGGGACCAGCTCAATGGTCCCCACTGCACACCTTGGCTGACAACCCTAAAGCCATCAATCATTTATGACAGAGCAAAAAAACCAGGCTCATTTTTGTGAGGAAACTATCCAGCACAGTGTAGTGATAATATATCTGTTAGGCCTTCTGAGGAGTCATTCTGACCTGCACACATCCCCAGCTCTGCCTTCATCACAGTGATCAGCAGGACCCTGAGCAAAGCCCATGTCAGCCTCACTCTGGGCCAGGGCTGGACCAGATCACCTCCATCCTCCTTGGGTGAGGCCACCCAAACTGGCCATCTCACTTGTGCACAGGTGAGGGAGGAGGGAGGTGATCCCTGGCTGAAAAGCCAGTCCTGCAGACCTGGAGGAAGACTCAGCTCTGTCTGCAGCTCAGACACTCACACCACTCTCCACATCACACAGTGCTTGTGCAACTGCAGCCTCCATCAAGTGCTGTTTTGACAGCTTAAAATGAGGGACACCATTCCTCATGAAGGAATTCAAGCTGTACCCACTGACTCAGAAACTACCTCGTTCACACTCTGCATCTGCCAATCTTAGCAGTCTGCCAACGCTTTAGGAATAAAGGGGGAAATTAAGGTAGTGTGATACGTAGGATATTTTTGAATATTAAATTTATGACACATTGTTGATTCATTTATAATTCATCAAAAATTGCAATGCAAATATTTGGCTAGAGTACAGTGATGTTGGGAAAGATGACTTTTTTGTTGTTCTTCTTCTTTAAACAGACACCAGAAATAACACATCCCACTTAGTCCAGGAGTGAGTCCACCTTAGTGAAGACACAAAGAACAGCCAAGTCCCAAATCCTGTGGACTGGGGGTAAGAACTAGAAGGCAAGGAACTCTCCCAACTAAGGAAGATTCCTTCAGAAAATAAGTGTAACTGGTGTATATCATTACAAACAGGCAAACGCCTTCACATGTCCTCGCACACCATTAGGACAGAAACATTAATTTGCTGAAATACCCTGTGAAATTGCTGTATGCCTAAGCAAGGTGAAAAAGAAATAGAGTCAGGTCAAAAAAGATTGTATTTATTTTTCATTTTAATTTTAAAATTATTTTCCCCTGCTTTTTCATTCCCTTGAGTCACAGTCACCCAGACATTAAGGCAGTTGGTTTAGCAGGAAGCTCAGGCTTGAATGAAGCAAGAAAGCTTCACTGGAGTGTTGCTGAAAGCCATTTTCCAGACTACAGAGGCTCAAAAGTGGGCAGAGAGAGCTTGTTTTCTGTCTTGAGAGATCAACACCTGCCAGAAAAATTTGTGACACTATTATCTGCAGCCTACAGAGACCTCCAGTGACACCGACCACCAAGCCGAAACAGAACCAGTTATACATAATCCCTTGTCCCCTGAGGAACAGCATCCTTTGGTTTTTAAGCTCCTGTAAGTTAGATTTTGTTAAATTATGATTACTATCGCTCTCTGTTATGCTTTGGTTTTGTTGAGGCGATGCAAAGAGAGAACAGTAATGACTAGAAAAACTGGTAACATCTAAAAAAAGGTCTGTCTTAGAGGTCTAGTGGTTCACTTGCAGGCCCAGTGGCACTGGGTAGGAAAGTTCAGGGAACAAAGCATAAGGCAAACATACATCATTCTTTTCTTATAAAAAGAAGTATAGTAATTCTATACACACCACTCTTATCTTGAAGCAGTTGTCACAGCTTGAAAGTCTTGTGGCTGAGATGGAGAAGATAGTCAGGGACACAGCTATGATTAAACATTTGAAGAAATTACTAAGAGATCACTAGACATCACTCACACTAAATTCTTATTTAAAATGTCGGATGGGAAATGTCTCTCCATCAACAGAATAAAGCAGATTCAGACAGTGTTAGCAAGAGACAGCCATAGCTGAAAGATTTTGCTGTGTGTGCTGAGACTGGCAAATGCATGGCCAGCATGAAGAGCAGAGCTGAAACCACCTGGGCTGAACGTGGCCACAGGAGCTGCCACTCGAATCGCGTCTGGACATCAGCGGGGCTGTGCCACTGAACCTTTGCCAGTGGGAGAAGGCTCCTCCAGCCAGGGGAAAACGGCAGCAGGAGAGAGCAGAGGGGAACCCTGACTGATTTTCAAAGCCTTTCCCAGGTGCTCCAGCTCCCTCTGACAGGCATTGCCCAGAGGAGTTCACACCAGCTGTAACTGCAGTGAAATACCAAGAAGAAACTGTCCCAGTTTTGCTTCAGACTGGAAAGTCACAGGTTTTTTTGTCATGCATTCTTAAACAAATAACACTCTAACTTCAACAAAATCAGTTTCAGATGCTGAGAAACTACTTCTACCAAACACTAAACAGACACATGAAAGCTCCACTCATCAAAAAAAAGCTCCCATGAATTTAACAGGGCTGGGATTTCCCTTCCTGTATTTCCAGTATTACCATATTACTGTGGTGTGAAGAATGGATTACACCAGCCTTGCTAATTCGGGCAGGCTGTGAATAGCAGCGAGGCCAGCCAACGAGCCAGTGCCTTTTATTCCTCCCCTGTTGCTTCCTTAGTATGCGCCCAAGCACGCGTGGCACAGAGCAGCGGCCTTTTCTCTGCGCTTCCGCGCAGGGCACGGCTGTTGTGGCACCCCGGCAGCGTCCCCCCCAAGGGAAGGCTGCCTTCATTCACAGGGGCACACAGGTGTCCTCCCTGCCTGCCNCGTGCTTAGGCACACTCAGGCAGTGCTAGTGCCCCTTTGCAGAAGATCATCTGCTAAGAAAATAAAGCCCAACAACCCAGATATCTCCTGCAGAAACCATATGAAGCACAAATGTTGTGCCATGTATTTGGCTCCAAAGAGGCAGTGCCTTCTTTTGTTTTTAATATATATATATGCATATATATAAAAATATATCTAAAGAATGCTTCTGGCTATATGAATATTACTCTCATTTTTAAGCCAATGCTTAAATAAGGAATATTCGCTTTTGCCTATGATCATTTGTTGGGGTTTTTTTCCCCCAGAATGACAGATGATACTGTCTTTTCAAAGTGACAGGACAAAAGAGATTACAGTGATAATCAGGTTACCTTAGATAGAAAGGAACGAGAGATTCAGAGCTACTCCTCTGCCCAACAATCCTCAGACTTCATATTTTCATCTACTGGGTGAGCACTATCTCTGTAAGGTTTATTTAAACATATCGCTTTCCCACTAAAGCATTTTCTGGCTCCATAGACTTCCTCTAAGGATTTTCAGCTAAAAACAGGTTATAGTTTCAAAGCACAGTCATAACAGAAATTGGAGAGGATATATCACGGTAATTGTGTTTACCTTATAATGAAAGAAAATAAGGAATATTCCACCTACTTGAAATAGAATTTAAAGAATGAACAAAAAACCAAAGAACAAACCCACTAGGAGGAAATAGAACAATGTCTGTCCATCCCTAGACAGTCTATAACCAAACACAGCAATAATCACAAAAAGGAAAGGCTTTCCAGATATAAAATCAGCTTGGGTTAATAAATAGGTGGTGTTTAACAGTGATACAGAGGTAAATTTCAGTACTGTAGGACTGATTTAGAACACTGGAGGAATCATTGGAATAGCTACCATTTAAAAATGGATATATTTAAAAATTATTTTAAAGGGGCTAAGTATCAAGTCAAAATTGGGGTGGAAGGTGTTTGATGCCAAAAGCCAGAGCCATAATCCACGTGGGTGAGCCTCAGGGCACCTCTCTCTGTCCCATCAGGTAGCAGCTCTCTGGGAAGGGGCTTTCACCCACAGGCAGGCAGAGAGCCATGGAAAAGGGCATAAGGAGACATGGAGCTCAGAGCTGGAAGAAACCAAGTCTTCAGTTCACCTTTTATTCTCCTTTTTCTCTCTAAAACATAAGGCATCAGCTTCCATTTTTTAGTTTACCCTTTGTTCAATTCATGAGCACAGTATTTGCATTCATAAAGGCTTCACGAATGTCAGCATTAGAAATGTAATTCCAAGTATTTATGGAGTGGTGTAGTCTAAAAAAGACCTCCAAGGAAAGTGACCCAGGCCTGCCCAGCATAAGTCTACAGCTCTAAATTAGCCCATGCCAGGAATCCCTTTTTGGCAAAACATTTTGTTTTGCCTTTGCTGGGAGTGCTGCTTCCTCAAAACCCAACCACACTGGTCTCGAGGAAAGCTTTGTTAGAAAAAGACCATAATTTCAATACCTCTGATACCTTTTGGCCTTTGAAAGCCAAAAAGCATTGTGGGGTAATACAAATTATCTGGGTTATGGGTGCAAGACCTAGATGGAAAATGAGGTGGGTGAGACAACCCCTAAGCCGTGTGCTCCCGGTGCTGTTGGGATGCTCATTCCCAAATCCTAGAGACTGAACAAATGGCTGTGAGCACTGGAATTACCAGCACTCTGCCATTCCAGAGGCTGAACCTTCTGCCCTAATAAAAACTCTCCTCTTCATGTGGCAACAGCTTTTGAAGCCTTTGGTGAGCCAAGGGCAGCTCTCTAAAGGCAACCCAGTGATTTCCAAACAAAACATACACCCAAGGTTCACTCCATCATCTGAAAAACACTGCATCAGATGGAGCCAAACAACCAAAAATATATTTCTTATTGGATTTCCTTTTATATTTCTTCACATGGCAATTAAAAAGCTTATGGCCAAAGATACAGAAAGCAGTAAAAATGATGCATACCAAAAGATCTTGCTGAACTTAATGCAGCATGAAATTATCCAACAGGCCACTTTATATACTTTGCTGTAAAAATACACACCATAAAAGCATGTTTCACTGCTCTTTGTTTAATAGTTGAGTTAATTAGGAAAAAAAGACAGTATTTTCACAGAGTAAAGAAAAAACAAAAAAAATCAAGTATTTATTTTCTCAGAGAGTTCCTGGATGTACAGCTCAGTAAGAGCAGCAGCCCTAGGCACAAATACAGAAGACCAGGAACTCACTTCTCTTTTTTAATTCTCTGGAACCAGCCTTTTCAAAGCAATATGAAATACTACAGGAGTTGTACTTCTATTCTGATTGACTTTTCATTTTACCAGGCTCAACATGTTTAAACCACTATCTGAACACGACCTCAAATATTCCAGGGTTATGGTTATTTTATAAATGATTATCAAGAGCAAATTTACAAATTAATCCTAAAGTAGCAAAAAAAAAACTAAAAAAAAAAAAAAAAGACAAAAACCCCTCACTGCTGAGTAATTTCAGTGACACTTCCCAATGTTTGCACAATTCTTTGTTTAATTCCCACTAGCCAAACGCCTCTGCTGGCACACAGAGCTGGAGACGTAGCCCTGCATATTCTGGCCAATTAAAGAGTTTTAATTTCGTTTTTTTCCTCTCTTTCACCTAATCTTATTAACTCTTCCAGTGCTGACACAAAGACATCCGTAAACTTCTCATTTTAAAAGTTATTGGACTTTCTTCAAGCAATCTACTGATGGCCCACCACACTCAGGGAAGGAGCCAGAGCACCCACCAGTCTGGGACTGCATGTATTTTGACAGCAATGGTTGCAATTAATTTTTTATCTTGCACCATGTCAGGTGGCTGGCACAGCCACATGCTAATTCTCCTCCCTGCCATTTGAAATGCATCCCCTCCTCCTGACAAGATCAGCCAGGAGAGTATCTGAGATGAAGCAAACAACATTTCTAAAACTCAGCAGGAAAGAGGTAGATGCAAAATAATTTTTTAAAAAGCAAATTAAAGCAGCAGAACATGAGTTTTGCCCACCAAGCACTTCAGCAGCAGTTTCAAATGTGGTCAAAAGCTGTCAAATATGTTAATCTTAATTTCTTTTAAAAACCTTGCAGTTGATAGAATGCCGAAGGGGACTTTTTAAATATTGTTGGTATCATTCCCCACTCAACTGTGTGCCCAAACTACCTGTTTGGTTTTATATTTTGAAGTATGTGCTTTTCTATTGTAATTTTTTTCTTCCCCCACTAGGACAGGGAAAGAAAATAATGCTGAGGATACTTATTTTCTAAAATACTCTAATGAAGTCAGTGGAGACTCCAGGAGCTCAATGCCATAAATAGAGAAAAGAAACAGAACATATCAATCAAACCAACCCAGCTTGAATTGCATCTATAACAAAACAAGGAAAGAAACAACCACCTCTTCAGCAGGGGAGTAACAGAGAAAATATTGACTTGTTAAAGAGAAACTATGGACATATTTTGAGCTCTGAGGAGGCTGTAATTGTTTCTAAATAAAGCTGAAAGTCCAAAGGCATGGTCAGCCTGCTCCTGGAAGGATTCGTGATGCTGCACTATGAACAACAGGTGGGATTTTTAACATCTTTTCTTAAAACAAAAATATCAACTCCTGCTCATTTTCAAAAGGCAATACAAGGTGTGCACACTGATACTTCCTTTTTTGGCCACAGAGTGCTTCTGTATTTATATCACACTTCATTTCTGTTTTTATTGACCTTTCAGATGGCCTTAAATGAGTCTGAGGTGTAACTACAGCTGTGGCACAACCCCACAGGCATTTCCAGTGGCCCAATTGGCTCCCAAGTCATGCCTTGGTAGGAGCTTGGGTGGAAGAGAAGCACCACAAAAACCCACAGGGAGCATTCCCAGATGCTCCTGCAACATGGAAGCTCCTTCCTAGAGCCCTGCTTCCAGGGTACTTACACATGCAACATCCACAGCTGCCTCTCTAACGAATCTGGTCCAGTTTTAGGCAGGGACTGTATTAATTACTGGTAGGACAACTGCTGTAGGCCTTCCTTCCCTTCTTGACACCATCTCTCCTGCTCAGAGCCAGGTTCCTGCAGCTGCATGCCAGTTGAGAGGCAGCAAGCCCTCTCCTTTCTTGAGTGGTAATTATAATTCTCCTTGTTACAATGAAATCCTTTCTGTGATTAAATTTCAATCTGAGCAGGCTGATTTTCTCATTTGCAGAGATTTTATTAGTTTGTGGGAATGTCTGCTTCCCCTCCTTTGAATTTATTCTTAAATTACTCTTCCTTCTTTTTTTTTCCCTCCAAAATCCCTCTCTTTCGAGTGACATTTGCCAACATTAGTCTGATTTAAGACCTTTTATCCAACCCATTGCCTTTTACTTAACTATATTGCTTCCAAGACCACTGGGATCTCCAGGCATTAATCATTAGCATTCATGCTGGAGCTGACTTTAGGCAATGAGTTACCATGTCTTTGGGGAACACCGTGCACCACCAGCTGAAATGCTCTGAACAGTCTGCCCTGCTACATTAACTCTAAAGCAAACTCTCCCCATTCCTGTCCTTAAAACTCCTGTTCTGCAGCACCAAACACCAACTCCACAGCTGAGTCCAGCACAGCCCATGCCCAACTTTATCCCTTAATTTAGACTGAACATCCCCACCCCCAGTCAAGAGAAGGCAGACCCATGGTCCAAGCTCAACACTATGTCTTGAAAACACAGCCCAGACCCATCTGGCTTCATCAAATCAGTCAGGAGTGTTGGTCTCCCATTCACCAGCAGACCTAAAGCTGGATCATCTTGGTTGGAGCCAACAATGAAGGCAATGAGTGGCAAAAGCCCCCACATCCTCAGCTAGAAGGGCCACACCCTACAGATGCCTGAGATATTTCACGAATTTGTCAGAATAAATAACATAATTAAGTGCCCCGTATGAATCAAAAACTGAACTAACAAACCAACACTGACCACACCTAACAAAAACCACCTTGCACTCAGGGTTGCTACCACAGCATGACCTCTGTGCAGCAAGAGCACAGCCTGCCCTTCTCAAATTCTCTGCTCACACTGCATCTGAAGCCACTGCTTGCAGCACAGCAGCTCCCACACCCCTATAAACCACTATCAGTGAGAATCTGCAAGAAAACCTTATCTTCAGCCATTGTGGCCATTACATCAGGGTTTTTTTTTGCATTTTGCAGAGCTGCCTCGACCATGTCACCTTGCACAATTCAGGGTGCACTCAGCCCATTGGAGACACCCCATATTGAAATACTACATCATTGGTTTTTCAAAGCACATGAAAAATGTCTTCTACTTATTTTGGGTAGCACTGGGAAATGAAATGGGAGCAACACATTTCAACATTAGCCTCATGTAAATCCAGTCCCCGCAAAGTAGCCATGTCCTTGCTTTCAGTTTTAAGCTGCATTTTGCATAAATCTCAACCACAGAGGTTATTTAAACCCACACTGTCTCCAGGGTGTCCTTGGAAATCCAGGAGATTTCCAAGGTTCCCAAGGATCCATCATGCTCCCTGAAGGATCCCCTGATCACAAAGGGCTTGGTGTTCCTGAAGTACACAAGACAATTTGCATGGTTTTTATTTGTTCTCTTGGTATTATTGCTAGAGAACTGAGGTGACATTCCCAGTCAGAACAGATCAGTGGGAGCACAGACATTTCCAGGAGGGGAGCATTAGGTGTCATCCTCCGGTGCTCTTCCAAAGGCACTGGGATCAGGGGCAGGTGCCCAGTGAGGTTTTCCAGATGGCAGGAGTAGGTCTGGTGCCTTCAGGGTGGAAGTCTGGTCTACAAGGTGAAATTAGTGCTGAGGAAGTCAGAGTGTGAATGTAACACCCATCTGTAATTCCCCCCAAATTCCCCATGTGAACAGATTTAATCTGCATTACAAATGCCTTTTCATGGCTGGAGTCAACAGAGAGCTCTTCTTTCAAGGGTAGGGGAAAGCTGAAGCTCTGTTATTGTACATTCCAGCTCAAGTTTCTGGCATATTCTCCTTGCAATGCATAACTAATATTCTTAGGCACCATGTAATAACACAACTCAAACATGCTACCTATAGGACTGTTTTGTCAGGACATCCATCAGAAGGCTTTGAGCTGTGTCTGTTAAGTTTTTGTGTCTTTTCCCTGCGATTCTGGCATGAGTTTCAAAGCAGCTCTCAGCAAATTCAAGAAAGCTACTTCAAGGAAATCGGTTGTGCAGGCCAAATAGCCAAACATACACATGCACATGCAATTAAAATCAAATGCCTAGATGATCATTTCAGTTTTAATTAGATTTTACCAGGACTATGAGTTAAGGCTGCAGGCTGAGATGTTGATTTAAAGCTGTAGCTAATGTGTTTTATTGCCAGATTTGCTCATAGTCAAAGCTAATTATCCCTATTATGCTTACATGATTTTTCAAACAACCAAAAATAAAAGCATTAAAAAAGTGTGTTTGTAGCAAGCAGACTGGCCTGCCAGTGTGTGTGTGTGCATGTGCATGTGTGTATTTACCAGCCATTTAAAATCCAGATCTCAGTTGTACAGGGGAAAAATCCCAAGCAATTAGCAGATGAAGTGTGGTACAGTTAAACAAACATCTCATTCCAAGACACATCAGGAAACACTGAATGCAATATGATCTTATGCTATTTCTAAATACAGTGATCTTGTGGCAAATAAGATCTTTTGGGGGAGAGCGAAGAAATGCTGAGTAGTCTGTTGAAATAATATCTTAGAATGTAAGGGGGCATAAGGGGAATTTTCTGTGGTTTTCAGTGTGAAAAAAAAAAAAAAACACCAAAACCAAAAACAACTACTGGTTTTGTTTTTCAGGGTTATTTTATTCTTCTCACTACTAACATTCCTTAATTTTATCTCTGGGAAAATGAAGAACAGAAAACACTAAGGAAAAAGAACAAGAAAAAGTAAGCCTGAAGGTTTTTACATTTTTAATTGTTAAAACTGACAAGAAATTTTAAAAGAAACAGCAATTGGCAAAAGAAAAAAAAAATGCAACCCCTAACTACTCTGTTTGAAGTAAAGCCTTGCCTCTTTTCCTCAGAAAGAGTTCAGATACATCTTGAAGAAGCCTTCCCCACTGCTCTTCCCTCCTCCTTGAGCAAGGACCCTGGAGTGTTTCCTCTTGCTTTCATTTCTCTATCCACTGCCTCCACCCTGAAGGGGCGCTCAGGGTCTGCCATCCACTTGTTCTCCTACCAGGGAGCCTCCTCTGATGTGCAGGCATTCTAAGGAGACTCCAAGAAACTTGTCTTCCACGAGTTAAACCAAAAATAGCACACATACAGCCAGCCAATACTTCCTCCCTCCCTCCCCGCTCCTGTCAGAACAGATTGCATTTTGCTTCTGTTTCGATTTTAAAAGGAAAACATTCTGGACAGAAAAAGAGTATGTTTTCCCACTGGAAAATGTTAGTTTTCTTTGAAAAAAAAAGAAGAAAAACTCCCCCAAAACCCAACTCTATCGAGATCACATCACAGGGCTGCAGTGCCTCAGTGGTTTCTTCTCGAGGCAAGTCCCCCAGTGGGGCAGGGCCACCTGGGAAGAACAACCTGCTGGGTCAAAGAGTGCTCAATTGAGTCAAAAAGTGTTCAATTTTCAAGTGTTTTGTCTCACCACTGGAGCTGCTGGTCACCTCTGCCACAAAACTGAACTTGTCTTCCAAGATGTTTCTGCAGGAATGCCATGGGGCTCTACAGGCTGCCAGAGGCACCTGCCACGGCTGTGAAGCTCAGCATGGTGGAAGGCTGATGCAAATGCTGTATTTTAGGGCAAAAAAATTCCAAGAAAGATGTTTCATCCTCTCTGAACACAATGCTATGTTGCTGAATATGCAGATGGATTTTCACTACAAGCAGGATGTCTTCTATTTATAACTTTTGCTTACTCTGTCGCTGCACAGAGGGAAATTCTTCTTCCCTAATTCTTTGTGTTGATGGAGACACCTTCCCAGCTGCTTCCCAGACACGCCATGGAGCTCATCACAGAGCCTGGGAACATCAACCCCAGCACAGGCAGATCCATGGAAGGACCTCCTCCAGTAAGGAGACAACTGCTCATGGCCTGACAGCTCATCCCTAAGAAGCCAGGGAGATTCTTGGCAACCTAAGTGCCACTGAAGTAGCAGTCTGCTGTCACTAGATAAGGAAAGCACTTTCTCAATGTTATTGATAGAAAGGAGAAGTATTTACTGTACCTCCCCAAAGCCTCACATACACAGCATTAAAAGACATCCAGTCAATAGGACACTGGTGGACTATGTAAAATCTCACTGAAAGATTAAAGAGAAAGCTGGCTTTAATATTTTAATTGCCATTGCATTTGACAATTTCAGGCTTTGGCTAGAGCAAGGATCCAACAGAGATTCCTGCTATTAATTGCTTTTGCATTTACAGCCATAAGGCTCTTAAAACAATTTTTATGAGCAATACTCTAAAACAACTCCAGATTTTCTGATTTTCTTAGCCTTGTAAAAAAACCCAAAAGAACTGGAGTAGAAAAGCACCCAAACCCCACAGATATTTTGCTAAAGCCAACCCCTACATTGTTTCAGGTCAGCTATGCTGCTGTTTCAGACCCAACAGCAGAACCAAGGCCAGCCAGAGCCCCTCTGATGCTACTGTGCACACAACACCCCAACCTGGACACAGCACAGCCCACCTAAGGCATGCCCACAGAATTACTGCCACCTCTTTCCCCAAGGTGTTCCAGCCTGCCCCTCTGCTCTCAGCAGGTTTGGGGGTTGCACCACCACTCCCAGGAGGCTGTACCTTTGCAGGAGTGTGCTGGTACCTGTGTGCTGCAGATCACCCATTAATTTTATCAGTAACATCAGTGATGTTACTGTCACTGGCTTTTAGGGAACAGCTGGGCTTGCTTATTTGGTGTGTTTCCAAGCAAGTCAGCCAAGACTGGCCTGTGAATGCAGCAAAGAAAGGCCCCTCTTAGAGAGCCTTTCCCTGGGCATCCAACAAAGGGGAAAACAAAGAGCTAATGCTGGACAAGACCCAAGAGCTCTTCATATGAATAACTGCAAATGGGAAAAAGATGCCCCAAGAGACAGAGCTGGAGGCAAGTTGTGACAATGGTTAATAACTCCCAAGGCCAGCAGGGCTGAGGATTATTTAACAGCCCAGCATGCCAGTGGCATTGGATGGACACCATCACTCTCTGAAACCCTGAGGGATTTTGTTCAGCCTGCTCCTAAATGACACCTGCAGATGAAGACAGAGCTTTCTGCTTTTCCAGCATTGAACATATTGTACTTTCAGCAACACCTGGCCAAGGTTTCTGCTTCTATCTCACTCTCCTCATACCTTCTTAGTCAAACTGAATCCAGCCATCATTTTAGCTTTCAATCCACAATGGAAACGTCAGATCCCATGGACAGAGGCCAAAGCCTTTGTTCACAGCCCTAAACAGGATTGCATTAGTTAAGCCTTAGCTGCCGTCCTCAATTTTCTTCATTCACAGCACACACTAGCAGCCAATTTGGTTGAAAGAAATCTGGCAACTGCTCTTGGACCTTCATCCTCCACTGTTGCTTTCTCCCCCAGTTAAACAAACCATTTTCCTTTGCTATTAATGACAGCTACTAAAGCATCTCACTGGTGCCTAAGCAGAGCAAACAAATGTGTGCCTGTTCAGGAATGACTTGGCCCAAGCCATGAGATCTGATAGCAATTAATGCCTATCTACAGAGACTTTTTTCTTTCTGTTGAAGCATTTTCATATATATCACAGAGCACATCACCACCCACCATGCAAGAAGTGACAGTATTCATTGGATGATGTACCTATTAAACTAAACAAAACAGGAATTCAAACCCCTGAGGGCTGCAGAGGGATGACAACAGGATGCATAATGACTGGGATGGCAAAAGCCTAACTGCAGGCATGGTGGATTTTCTCTGCTGAACAACTTACATGATTTCTGTAGGTTTTTATGCTATGGTTTCAAATATGTAGCACTATCAGTAGTATTTAGGAAGGACTAAGAGCCCTTAAGATTTCAAAAGTAGCCTTCAAATACTGCTTTTCATGTAATGCACCCATCAGGACCTTTTCAGGATACATCTGAACCCCGACATCACCAGATGCACAGACTTGCCAGAGGAAGGAGGCAGTGGCTGTGTCATCTCCTGGCCTGCACCATCAGCATGCATTTCTCTGTTGGAACCCTGGAGTCAGAAAATTTAGATTTATGGGACACAGTAATAGCTGTGTAACAAGATGGAGGATTTTGGGTGTAGGTTAGTTCTTTCTTCTTCCTCCTTCTTCACAAGCCTGGGTGATCTGCTATTGGTTCAAAAAACCTGCAGTGTGGAACATGAATGATTATACTGGATTATAAGTAAAAATAAATTAGTTGTCATTCGATAATTGGACAGTTAGGGATTTAAAAGACCTTGGAAGGTAGAACTCTGGGCCATTTTCCACCTTTTTAACTTAGAGGTACATTCCATGCAGCTGTACCATGGATAAGAAATAATAAACATCTGGGTCCAAAGAAAACCTCAGCATCTCCTGTGTTTTAATACAAACTCAGAGTGAAAGAATTTATGAAACAGAAACGAAGAAAGGAGCAGGAACAAGAGAATTTAATACTTATCTGTGGTATCTGTTTCTCATCAGTAAAACAGAACCTGTATACATGGGCATACACATTTAACTCCCAGGTGGCTATGCCATGGAGATCTGCAGTATGAAAGGTGCTTGAACACAAACTCCTTGGCACGTTGGAGTCCTCCAACAGCTCCTTCCCAAAATGAGTGGCCATGAAAGGCAAATATCACTGAATGTGATCAGAGCTTTATTATATTCCATTCAAAAGCTGCCTCCAGTCAGGTTAACCGAACTCTACCAGCATAATTTCACACATTCTCCATGTTTTATTTATTCCTCTGATATGTTAAGAGGAAAACATACTGGGTCCTGGCTGCCAATAAATATCAGGACTGGAAGTTGCATTGTTTGCTCAGGGCACTAATGAGAGGTTTGTAACAAAATCACGCAACACTGGCACCACTTACTGATTCTGCAAAACAACCAGTTTTCTAACTCACTATCATCAACTGATCCCATGAAAGTCAGGCTTAAAAGGAAGTCCAATCCTATTAGCATAGCAGAGTTTCCCACTGGCAGCTCACTAAGGGACTGCCAGTAGGATTACTTCCAGGCTTAACCCCTGGAGCTCAGAAATCCCTTTGTACTCTGAAGGGGAAGCTGAAATGTGCTGCTCTGTGCTGTCCTCTTCCAGAACTCATCAGCACCAGCACCCATTGGACCAGAATTTATTTTTTTTTATACAATGAGGGTGGTAAAACACTGGCACAGGTATCCCAGAGAGGTGGTGGATGCCCCATCCCTGGAAACATCCAAGGTCAGATTAGGCAGGGCTCTGAGCCACTCTCACATCCCTGCTCATTGCAGAGGAGCTGGACTAAAGTCTTTAAAGGTGACTTCCAACCCAAATCATTCTGAGAGTCTGTGATTACATTCCTCACTGAGAAATGGCTGGACTTCTCCACACCCTGAAACTTCTGCAATTAAGGGCAGTAAGGAAGAGACAGGTGAGGATCCTGATCCTTATCCAGAGGTCTCCAAAACACAACTATTTGGCTAAGTCTTGATTTAGGTCTAACACTTGTTGCAACTTGAGAAAACACTGTTGGTACAACAATTGTATTTCATGTTTTACAACAGCACAGTCTCACTGGTTATCCTGCACAGGTTTATTTTATCTGGGGCAGGAATTTTAACATGCCAAAAATGCCTAATATCCTACTAGTGGTTTTGAATTATTTTTTCAGTAAGGATTGTATATACTGCAAAATCCTCCTTCACCCAAAGGAGTATTTAAATGGAATAGAAGATTTTCAGCAAAAGTGTAATGGGTAAAAATGCAGGATAATTGCTTCTGCTTTTTCACTTCAATACTGTCAAAACATGTCTGTTCAATAAGCACAGAGCAGCTGTGTTTCAACTCTGTCATTATATTTAGACATGTATATTAATTGAATTATATTTCTATTTATTTTACTCAATGCCATTCTGTTTGTACATACAAGATGATCGAGATGATTCATTATTTTCAAATTATTTTTTCAATGCTGGCTATTCCATACAATTTTAAAATACTGCATTTCCTTTCCAACTCTGAAGTCTTGTTTAATGTCTAAAGACAAGCTGCAGCACAGAATCAACATCCCTCCACCAGTCCTGGCTCCTACGCTTTGTACACCAGATTTCTGAAATAAATATAACCAACTGCAGGTTTGAGGCAGGAAAAGCTAGCCCTGTTCTGTATTTGACAAACACTGAAGATACAGGCTACCAGAAGGAAGAAACCTGTAAGGAACAACAACAACAAAGAATGCAAAGACCTTTTCAGGGATCTAAAGAGTGTGATGCTCTCCAGGCAGGGTCCTGCACCAGATGTGGGCAGATGACTGAGTGTGGGAAGGCACATCCCCAAACCAGCAGTGCAACTGCACCCTCACACAAAAGCACTGGGAACTTCTTCCTCTGGTGCTTCTCAGCACCAGGCCAGGATGCAAAGCCTCAGCCCAAGGGCATCTGCTCATTTTAAAGGAGTGCACTGTGCTCCTTCTCAGCCACAAAGCTGGACATGAGATTTATGCTGGAGGAGGAGCAGAGTTAATGCATGAATGACTTTACAAGGTCGTTAGAGATTAAAATTGACACAGACTAAATTCTGCTGAACCAAGAGAGGTATAGGAAGAGGCCTGAGCCAACACTGGCATCTCTGGACAAAATAAACAGGTAATTCAGACTCCGAAAAGTCTGTGAAAAAGACCATGGGAAGCAGTGGGTCACTCACTCCCAAATGGCCCCTGGGAGAAGAGGGAACATTCCCCCAGGAAGCAACACCCAAAGCCTGAAGGACAAGTATCTTAGCTTTCATTCAAAATCCAATGCATACAGAAAAAGGATTTTTTTTTTCTTGAAGAGGGGGAAGGTCAGAGTCAAGTATGCTTTTCTTCCTTAATTTCAATGGCTTTGCAAGTTCCTGAAGTCACTTGGGCTACAGAAATGTATTTCTATCATTTTCATTTTTAACACCAAAGCAAGTGGTGTGTACTATGGGGAAAAAAATAAATAAAAAGACATGTACACAATATCAACCACAGCACTGACATGAAATAAAATACTTCAGAAATATTATGATGTGTTGAGGCACCCTCCTGGCTACTTTTAAAAGATGTCAAGTGTAATTCAGATTTGATTTCTTCCACTGTGGGTAACTGTGGAAGCAGAAACTTTCATCAATAAAAAAAATTTCAGACATATGACTTAAAACTCCCCAGATATAAACAGTAAGAGGATGTGTGAACTGGATCATGAATCTGGTGCTCTCAAATTCCAAGTGCTGCAGCCAGCTAGCCAGACACAGGGCATATATCCTGGATCAAGACAACAATGTCAAATTAACCTAATTATTATATTGGAACAAATATAAAGAGTTTTAGTTACAAAATGTTGATGTTTCCTGTCCCTGTGACAGCTCATTGGCCCAATGCTGCCTGGGAGAGAGTGAAGGCTCTTCCAGATAAAACTTTGCCTGGTTCTAAATGCTTTGTTACATTCATACTTATAGGAATACCAAAAAAATCTAACAGCATATACAGACAATTTTGCCTTGTAAAACCGATATGAGGCAGGGCAGATGGTGAGCTTTCTTTTTCTCCTCAACATTCTTTTTATTCTGCTACACAGATAATGTGTCAGGGAAGCACAGTAACTGGAACCTGCAAAGACCAACCTGGACAGTAGAGATTATGCCCACACATAAAAGTAATTTGATGCAAGAGGAGGAGCAGATCAGTGTGTCAGAACTATGGGCTACCAGAACTGGTGACAGTTTCAGAGGGAGGGCCCAGAGTGGTCCATGAGGCCATCAGCAGTCTCCATGTGTGCACTAGCAGTGCCTGCAGGGCTGGTTCAGATTCCTGGGTCTCTCACACAGTGCATTTGGTGCACACCTGAAGTGGAGCACCACACTTTACTCTCTAAAAGGAAATTTAGGATACTTGCTCCAAAGACAGACTGTGATCCAAACTGGCATTTGCACATGAGGGCCCTGGAAGGATCTGCCCTCAAACTGTGCCAGTGCTCTGAACCAAAACGCTCCCCTGCATGCCAGTAGAGTAAGAACTACAGGGACATAAGCACCATGTTTGCCAAAGCCATGGCACAGAAGGAAAACCAAGCCTGCTATCAGAGCACAGTGCAGAGACAGATTTATAGCTGCACAAAGCCTTGCAAAGTTATTAGAGACCTAAACACATTTAAAAAGCAGAAAGATAGAGTCAAAATGACCCTCTGGGTTAAAACAGTATCTTTCCTTTTTTGCTTTATTGAAAGCATATTTCAGCTGCTGATTCTTTCTCTCAGATTTGATTTCTGGGTTTCTGGTCCTGTAGAGAAAAAAATTCCCTCTGGATACAAATGCACCTGTGGGAGGGAGCTCACACATGAGCTTGGGTCTTCATTTTCTTTGCTGTTCTGCTCCCCATGAAGCCCAACCAAGGGATGTGACTGATGTGTTTCACTCATTTGTTTGCTGTCTACAAAGATTTGGTTCCACAGGGGTTGTCAATTTATGAAGACCCTAAATTATTGCTGGAAGTATAAATGATAGCTGAACATGAAGGTTTTACTTTATGTTTACCTGCAGACATGAATGTACTCTTTGGTGCTGAGATCTGCCCTGGTACCTCCCAGGGAGCTGGTATCAATTCTAGTCCTGAGAGTGAGTTTCAGGCTGCAGCAGTGGGGTGGGGTGCCCAAATCAGGGAAAATGAACTACAAATAATAATTCTCCATCAGCAAAAGAAAAAAGAGAAAGGAGTGGTTAAAAGAAACCAGCAATTAAAGGTAAGACCCATAAAAGAATCGCAAAGTGGGATGCAGAGACCAATGAACATCCAGCTCTTTATGCCCTGCCATCCTGCACTCACAGCTACATAAATAAGGAAGATGTACGGCAGAAAACACCCACATCTGGGACATTCAGTTCTACGTAGAACATGTTGAGTTTCCCTGAGCCACCAGCAGTCAGGTTCACTAATGAAATCTGCTCACACCACGTCACCAACAGAACTCCCTTTCTGAAGGGGCTGTTTTGTAAAACTTCCTAAGTGATACGCTCACCGTCCTGTTTGCAAAAGGTCATAAACCCTCTCATTCTCATTTTGCACTGCTCTCCCCAACAGCTCTGATTTAGAGCAGCCACGATTACTGCCACAGCCAGCAAAAGGCTCGCACCTACAGATACCAGCACTCCAATTTGGCAGGCTGAAAGTCTCCTAAAATCATGAAGTGCTGCCATAACTTTATATGACTTCATCCCAAACCCTCAGCTATTTCTAAAATAAAGCGTTTAAAGAAATTTCAGGACTCCAATTACAGTCTCTAAAAGGAAATGTACTGCTGGAGACCTCGCGGCGCTCGTGCTCAAATCCTCCTGCAAATGTGCACTCAAATGCTTCCAAATTGGTTCCCGCAGAGTAAAGTTACTAGAAATCAGTGCACCATTTTTCACTTCATTTTCCAACGACTTTATAAGGCTGGGAAGCCAGAAGCATACTGAATGGATTTACACTGATGCCCAGGGATGCTGGGATGCCACAGCGAGGGGATGCAGGGTTTATGTGGCTGTCCAAACCTTCCTGGTGCTCAGCCCGTTCTCCCACGTGTCTGTTTTGCTCCATTTTAGAAAAATGAGTTTTAAAACAAAAAGCTGTGGCCTGAAGGAAGCTCCACAAGCTGAGAGTGACCTCTGGCTCTGTCTGAACAGTCAATTTTCCTGAGCAAAACCCTCTACAGAAGGTCAGGCTCCTGGCAGACCCTCTGCCAAGGGAACACCCCTCTTCAACCTCAGCCTCCATTCAAGTTTCACATATCTCTTCTAATCCCCAAGCAGAAGTATCTACATGCATGAAGCTAAAAGGAGGAAAAATATCAAAATCCTTTGTTGATAGAGATTATATAAATATCTGCAAGGAACTTGAAGCAAGTATTAATTTACCATAAAATACAGGTACTTGAATAAAAAGAAAAATTTCCACTGAGCCTTTCATCCTGGAAAAGCACTCTCATAAAACAGAAGGAAAAAAACATAATAGTTCAGGTTTAGTTAAAAATATTTGGCTCCTAAAAAAGAAGCATAACAAGCTCTAAACCAAAGGCACTGAAAGGTTTGACATGGAAAACCCAAAAATTAGAAAATCTGTTTCGAGAAAGAGTTTCAGTAGCAGAGCAGGTAAATTTCATGTCAAATACTTGTTTTTCCACTTTACTGCCTCTCAGATGTGGTCAGCAGTCTTAACATCAACTGTTAGGTTGAGGAATACAAACCCAAATAACAGCAGGAAAACACCTGCCAAGTGCACTGTGCAATGGGCTTAAAAATATCCCACTAAACCCATTACCACGCTGTTTTCCAGTACTGGGAAAGCAAAATCCACTGTCCAAAGGCAAAGGGCCCAACAACCCACCCTGGTATTGGCTCCTGAACAAAAACTGCCCATTCTGGATGCTCACTGGTGCTACACTTTTGGAACACACACACAAAAAAAAGCAGTTTCATCCCTTTGAGCTTGGCTGATAGGGAAGAACCTGGTCCCTCAACAGTGAGCCTTGAGCCTCCCTTCCCTGACAGCTCCAGTCAGGATGCACAGTTGCAGTGGAAATAAATGCAGCTCCTAAATTATGGGACTGCTTTTTAGCAGCATTCTCCTGTATCTTTAATGCCCAAGATAAAAATCAGCATATTGGCATTCTGAGTTTTGCTGATTCCCACCAGAAATCATAAGCTGGATTTGTTTAGGGTTCCTTTGGTCCACAGAGTGTTTGGAATAGTCCTGATAAGATTTTACTGCAGATTATTTTTCCTGCAGGGAAAGCAACGCTGCAGGAGAAAAAAAAAAAAAATACATCACTGCTTGTGCTAACAGGAAAATTAAAAACCTTTGTAATTCTCACATGATGATAGTAGAGGGACCTACTTGGAGGCACAAAGAGCTGTGCATCACTTTGGGATATCTGTGGCTTAAACAGCCAAAGTAGCTCCAAAGGTACCTCGTCCTCTTCCTCTCCTGGCCCTGAAAAGGCCCTGCTGGCTGGCACTGCTCCGAATCCGTGAGCCTGCCCTCTGCTCAGCCAGGGCACCCAGCCTCAGCCTCAGAAGAGCATGGCAAGCAATGCACTTTGGCAATTCATGGATTATTAAACCTGATGTAATCTCTTCTTCAGTATCTGATGGGACTGAATACACAATATCCTCATTCCTAATGTCTGCGGAAGGGTTACAGAAGTGCAAGCTAATAATTAAAATGCATTTATTGAAGGTGTTTCTAAGTAAACCTATTAAATGTGCACAGAAATGCACAAACTGGCCTGTAAGAAGCTGCAAGGGTTCCTCTCTAGCAAGTGCCTGATTATTGAAACTGAGGTGACTTTTGCATCACATTTGGCTACTACAGATGACAGTGGGGAAAATGCACCTGAAGGTGAGTCCTTACTGCCAGGCTGCGCCAGAGGAGGGAGAGAAGGCAACGGATTACACAGGTTTTATTACACATGGACTGTGCTTTCCACTGAGCTACTGATGCTTTCCTCTTCTTTACTGCACATTTCCCACTCTAAAACCTGTGTCTTGAGAACACAGACACACAGGGTACCAGGTTGTTTAAAAATTCTTATCATTAAGCTATTTATAGTCAGCCACTTTTCACAAGGAACTGAAGGGTATGTAGGGGTGATTTTCTGATCATGCTGTATGTCCCTATCATTTGCTTTACCCCCAGAAATGGGTCCCATACCTTTAAGCTGGGTCCAGGGGAGCGGGGCAGAGAAGCCAGGTGAACTCTTCAGCTCAGTTTGTGTTCAGGGACTCACACACTCCCCCATATTGCTCAGCTCTGCCTGCAGTGGGAGAGACCTTTTTTTCCTGCTGCTTGTGAGCTGAGGAAAGAGGTTTTTTCCCAGGACTGCATCCTGGCACACCAAAATCCTCTGGTAACTTCTTCTGGAACTGTTGGCCTAGCTGTGATCCGAGATCATCAGACCTTGGACCAGCAGGGAGGCTGCAGGGATGCCCCATCCTGGCCTTGGACCTCTGGAGGGGCCCAGCCAGCTACAGAGGGAACTCTAAATCCACCAGCTTTCTCTGCATTGAGGAGGTTTAATATTTTAACAGTTATTCATTCTTCCTGTGCCCTGCTGGCACTTTGTTTGTTAAATAAATAGTTTTATTCACTTTTCTCCAAGAAATTCCTTTTGTATCAGTGGGGGACAGAGGGCTGAAAACCTGTCTTTGGGAGAGACATTCCTTCCAGAGCATTTTCCTCCTAAACTTGTCTCAAACCAAGACAAAGGGTTTCTTCCAGAAAGGCAAGGTAAGTTTAGCAGTAACTACAGGAAAGCTTTTAGTTGAGACAGGGATGAAGGAAAGTGAAAGCTGTCAGAGTAAATCCTAGGTGAGATGCCTCAGCACATCTTCATGCTGTAAGTTAGCACCAGCTCTCCATGGCAGCCTGCAGCTGTTCATGCTGTCATTTTGGACGTTTTCATCACCTGGCTTTATTTTTATTAAATGGTGCAATTTGCCTTTTCTTCTTTCGCACAATTATTTAATTAAACTTTCTCCAGCATCCTGCTACCACAGAATGCACCACTCAGATATTCCTAGAGCCAAATTTTTAGCCTTTTTTTTCTCAAATAAACACTGTACACTAACAGGTGGAAAAATATTTCTTAGAAAAATGAATCAACTATCAGCTCCTTCTGATAAGTAAGAATTTTGTTTATTCAGCCACTCCTTTTAAGGAATGCATTTACTTCCCCCCCTCTGTTTTAGACCTCAAAATTTATAGTGCAAGGCAGCATCAGCATTTGCAGGTTGGATATTTACCCAATTAGCTGTAGTTAATGGAACCTTTTATATAAAGCCATTTCCCAGTTCTGGGAAACAACAACTTCAAATTCACCTGTTTAAGAGGAGATAAAGGAAGAATCTATAACTCTTCACCCAGCATCACCTTAACTTGCTAAAGCAACCCCCATACCCTACACTCCACACATGAACCATCACCCCAAACCACACTACAAAGGTGAGTTTTATACCCAACCTCCTTCAGTCTCACATCTTTCAGCTCAGACATGACAGCTCCTCTACAGGTATCATTCAAAACAAAAATGTGCTAATGTCCAAAAAATTTGTGTTATGCACTCCTGTACCTTGAGCAAAGTGTTCTACAAACTCCACAAGTGATCAGATACTTTACTAAAAAAAACTTGCTGATGGATGCTGCACATCTTGGAGTGCTTAACAAAATAAAACCTGCTCCTGGCCTTTGCAATGCCAAGCAACATTTCCGTACATGTCTTCAAAAATATACCCATGTGTCATTCTCCCATAGGACAAATGCTTATTGATATTTCAGCTGTAGTATATTGGATTTCTTAATAACCAAGTGTCTTTATTCTATTCACAATAGCATTCAGCCTGAGTAATTGTCTTCCATTCCCGAAAATGTCTGTGAAGCCAAATGAGGAAGAAAAGGAAAAAGCTCAGCGTTTACAATAATTGTAATAGCTGTCCTGTAATATCTGTTTGTTCTCTGTTATTTCTCTTCTAGGTCGTTTTCATTTCAAAATATAATGGGCCCATCACATTTGGAATATACATATGTAATTTTTATATTTTGCATAAAAACAATGTAATAAATGTCAACCTGTAGTAAAGGCAAGCTGGGATCTCCAGGAAATTAATTGAACAGCCACAACCTGTACCTCTTGTACCTTACCTACCCATACCTCCTGCCAAGCAGCAGGTCTGCCCATCAGTTCCAATTTGAGCTGCACATCGTGTTTGTGGTTTGGGGGGGCCCTGTTTTCTTCTTTGTTTCATTTGCAACCAACTGCTTTTAAATAATGGTGAATTTTCCTGCACTGCTGCCAGCTTCATTGACAAGACACGGGCAGTTTCCTGCCTGGCAGCTCAGGAACAAGCATGTGGTGTCCTGTGCATGAAGTGCTGCAAAACTCCACATGGCTGTTTGCTCAGAGCAAATCTGGGACGTGTCTCTCTCCCCAGCTCAATTCCTCTGTCATTGCTCTTAATATTGGGATCCTTTCTTGGTCTGTTACCAACTCACCCCTCCAGTTTGCTGCGTCACCTTTTCTCAGCTGTAAAAGCGTTGCTGTGTAATAGAGGGCAATTTTAATACCAAAATTCTGCAAAGCTCTCTGCTCCCACACCATTAACCAACTCCCTAAAAATAAACATGCACATTTCTTTGTGGTATTCCCTTCTAAGCTTAAAATAACAAGAACACAGAGTAAGACAGACCTGGAAGGACCAGTAGTGTCTACAAGACTAATGCAAAGTATCTGAAGGGCCTCCATAACACAGGGTCTCCCACATGTCCCTACTCCTCCCAACAGAATGTGTTTCCTAGTATGTAACTTCATGGTCTCTTGCTGCTGCTCCAGGCTGCATCTCTTTATCCTGTCTGATGTGGGTATCTCCTTCTCTCTGCAGCAACCTTCCACCTCAAAGCTGTCATCAGATCTACCTTCTACCTTCTCTGTAAGCTAAACAACCAGCAATCACCAAACACCTGGTCCCCCAAGCTTCCAATCATTCTTACTGCTCCATTCACACTCTTCCCAGTTCACCTTTCCCATTTGGACACTCAACGTCCATCCAAGAACTGTGCTCAGGCTGAGTGAGAGCTGCCACATGTTTACCTGGTCAGAAGAAAAAAAACAAAAAACACCAAACAAATAAAGTTTTGGGAGCAGAACATGAGCTGGCAACGTGCAGTCCAAGTGTTGATATTCAGCAGCAGTCTTGGTGCACCTCTGAGGGCAAGACTGTGCCCTCTGTCCCATCAGTGCCATCTGTCAATGCCATGCTGACATGAGTCTGATAAACTCATGAGCTCACCACCTTCACTAACTTCTCATGTCACAGCATTCAGGAGGGGAAAGGGCTGGATGGACTGATGTTGTCAATCACCAGCTCATGTTGACCTCTTTGAAGCACCTGCTCTGACAATCTCTCTTCTGACAGGCTCTGCCCAAAGAGCAGCACCAAGGGTGTTCTTCACAAGCCACCTATCACTGCCAGCTTCACGTCTACAACTCCAGCAATGGGCACAAACCACCTGCCATTCAAACCTTTAAAAAGTCCAAATGAAACAACTATTTGTGTTTTGATGGCAAGCTCTTGTTGACTACCAAGCACAGCAGGAAGATCTCAGATGCTCCTGGTGTGGCTACAAAACAAAGAATTCATCTAAATTGTTCAGATACTCAATTGGTAGGAATCACTGCCACTCCAGGAAAGTCACAAGGCCAGAACCCTGTTCATATTAAAAATAGATAGATCCCCAGAGTCCCCTGCTGACGTTTATCTGCTAGCAATCTAGAACAGTATTTTCCAACTAATACTTCAAAGTCATTCTTTGTTTTTTAGCCTCAAACTCCTCACATCCATTGCTCCTGCTGGGATTTTTCACCCTAAGACTTAAATACATGATTTATCTGCCAAGAGCCTTTTCTCCCCTTGTCTGGTTCCTCAACAATTCAAGGCAGTACCCAAGACAAACACAAGGCATTTCCTTTAACCGATCTGGGTAAGTACTGTCCTGCCTTAAGTTTTTTATTTTAGGGCATTGGTCTAGCAGGAGGAATTGATATGGAAATGAGCGTAATTACCAGCGTAAACAATCTGTTACTTTCCCTACAAATCAGAGTGCTAAATCACCACTGGTCCACTACATTACCATCTGAATAGCAGGAGGTAGCTAATGGGCCATATGTTAAAAAGCAGGTTACCCACATCTTCATTTGCAAATGAAAAGCAAGAATGACAGCTGAATGGGGAAGATATGACCATTGATCATATTGCCATTCCCAGAGCCCCCACGAAGAATACCCAGCTATGAAATAACCACACAGTTCCTCAGCTCCAAATACCATCCAAGTCATGACAAGTCTCCAAAAATTGACTTATGATACACCAGGTGTGTTACTCAGCCTGCTTCCAGCTCAGCACAGGAGGTTTCCCAACTAAATTTCACGCATCACAAGAAAATGCTTGAAGAATTGCACCACAAAAGGTCCACATTTGCCTTCCCAAATTGTGACACACACCAAAGGACCCAAGTTTCCCAAAAGAGCTGCAGGAAGGAAGCAAAACAAGAACTGAGCATCAGCAAGGGGTTCATCATCCAAATCAGCAACTACAGGGCAGAAATACTGCCCCATCTCCGGTTTTCAATCCCAATGCCATGAGCTAAGTGATGCCTTCAGAAGACCAGCTGAGCAGCAGCTATTATGCTGACTTTGTACCAGGAAGAACACCAGGAAGCCCTTCTTTAGGCAGGAATTAATCACCAAGTTCCACTTCAGTAGGTAAGGCAGGCAGAAAAGAGTCCCCAGCTCTGTGATGGGAAGCACTTAATGATGGGGTTATCCCTCCCCACACAGAGCTGCTCCCTCATAACTGTGGCCACAAAAATATGGAGGGGGAAAGGCATCTTTTTACTTGGTGGGATCATTTTATGCCTTGCCTGCAAACTTGTGTCCCCTCCAGCTAGGAGGACAGCTGTGCATGCCCACAGGGATGCCACACAGTCATAAACTCCCTGACTGGTGCCCAGCCAGAGTGGTAACAGCACTGGGTTCTGCCTCAGCAGTGCTGCTGCTCCTATTTAATGTATCCTTGCAAAGATACTGCTTTGTTCTTCAGGAACAGGACTTTCTCCCTCAGTGCCCTGGTTTTCCCCCATCCTCCTACGTATATTCTTGATCCAGTGGAGGAAAAAAAAAATAAAAAAGAAAAAGAAAGAAAAAAAGGTCAAGCCACTCAAATGCATATGTATTAGAGCTCCCAGAAAGCAACCTAATTACACTGAAAATGATGAGCTATACAGAGCCAGTGTGACACCAAAAATGACCATTTAAGATGTGCTAATAAGCTCTAACACATAGTTTCTCACTCAAAATAAGTCTAGGAAGCTTGAAAAATCTGATTCATTTTTGCAAAAATAATCGTGCCAAGTGATAGCATTTATAATGCACCTTGAATGCCAAGCTCTGGCAGCCCTGGCTTGGCTCTCCCACCCCTCCATCATCCCCATGGGATTGGCATCTCTCCCCTCCCTGGAACTGCACGCTCTTGCAGGATGCTCCAGAGACCCACCAGTCCCTCCCCAGAGGGAAACTTAATTGATAACCCTGGGAGAAAACTAAAACTCCATACATACTTCATCGTGGTTTTTTTCTTACAGGAAGTTTTTCCTCAATCTTTACCAACTTCAAAATTTATCTAACACATCTTCTTCCAGTAAGGCAGAATGAAGCAGTTAAATCACAGCACTCTGGCATTTGTGGCAACTAATGGATATAAACAGCATTTTCAAATCTGTCAAAATAATTTACAGTATCTCCCAAAGTTGCCTTTCAGTACAAACAGTTGCAGAGTTTAAAGGTTTTACAATTGCAAATCATTTTTGGGAACAGCGTACAGAATGAGGGTGTTCATCAATGGGTTTATTAATATGAGTAGAAAGAATAATGGATGCAATATCTGCTAAAGGGACATCACATTATGATACATGCTTTAACTAATTTGCAATCTGGAAAAAAAAAAAGTATATTGTATCCCAGGGAAGCTCTTACCATTTGCCTACTGCTCTCTTTAGGCACTTTCAACACCTGATTAATTAATAATTGTTGCTTGGGTTAGGCTGCTCCACAACTTCTGTACCCTGGCTGTGAATAATAATCTGGCACTAAAAATTTAATAGGTGCATGGCAATGCTAGCTAAGATGCACCCTGTTGAGTGTTAAATAACTTATTTTTTGTAAATATAGTCCTTTTTCTTTTTTCAACCTGAAAGCAGCATTACACTCAGATAATTCCACCTGTCACCCAGAGCAGTAATTAGCACTTGTACTGCTTCATTGTGAGATTACCTGAGAGAATCCCATTTGGAATTTTTTTTCCCCCCTTTTTTGTTTTTCTAAAGCCATCGTGTCACTCAGCTGAGCTGCATTTTCATGCTCTGCAACCAAGTCCGTGGCACACAAGGGGTCAGCTGAGGGTGCATTTTTGTGCTGTTTATAAAGAATGAGCCCAGGGAGGCCAGAGAGGAAAATGGGGAAGGGGGGAAGGGAAAAGGGAAGGGAAAGGGGAAGGGAAAAGGGAAGGGAAAAGGGAAGGGAAAAGGGAAGGGAAAAGGGAAAAGAGGAGAGGGAAGAGGGGGAAGGAGAGGGGGAAGGAGAGGGGGAAGGAGAGGGGGAAGGAGAGGGGGAAGGAGAGGGGGAAGGAGAGGGGGAAGGAGGGGAAAAAGGAAAAGGGAAAAAGGAAAAGGGAAAAAGGAAAAGGGAAAAAGGAAAAGGGAAAAAGGAAAAGGGAAAAAGGAAAAGGGAAATTAGTTTCTGGGACAAACAACAACAGTGTGAGAGAGACAGACTGGCTGTGTTGCCACTACAAGTAAATTGCAACAGCAGCAATAAAAGCTAAATGTCCCTCTTAGTGACACAGCATTCCCACAGCAATCATGGAGATCCAAATGTCGGGATGCACAACAGGTCACTTGGACACAGAAACCTGCCCTGGACAAACTTTTCCCCACGAAAGGCAGAGCAAGAGTCAGACTAAGGCAGGAGAAGTGCAGGAGAGCCAGCAGAAGCCATTAACCTGCAAAAGGACCCAGGTGGCAGCCCCCTCTGTGGTGCCCAGCCAAGGGCAGCACCTCGGGAGGGTCCCTCCCATCGCTGGGGCTGGGCAAGGACGAGGAGCTGGCTCGGGAGCACATTCCATCACCGTGGAGGGCAGCAGTGACAAACGAGCTACCTCCTGACCTTGCAGCAGCTCTCCAGTGGCAAGGACATCTGACAGCATCCACTGGTTAACCCAAATATAGCACAAAACCTCAAGGCAAGCTGGAAATCTTGGGCAGAGAGAGCTGAGGGCCACAGCAGGCTCAGGTAAAGCTGCACGTTTGTCCCTGCCCTCCAGCAACCACCTCCAGCTCCCAGGAACATTCCTGGTCCCTGCCCTGGGGTCCAGCAGCAATGGAGGCAACACTGAGGAACTGCACCAAGATCCAGGAAAAGGGCAACTGCTTGGAAGGGACTTTACCAGAGAAGGCTTCCACAAGCCAGATGAACCACTCCACTGACCAGCATGGACCACTGGGTCTTGCAACTTTAAAAGCCATTTCCTTTCTGAATTAATTTGCACGCTGTTTTTCTAGTATAATGCAAATTAATTTCTGCATAAAACAACAGCAATGAGAGGTTTAGGTAGGATGTCCCATGATGGATGGTTTTCAAAATTTTAACCTCATGAAAGTAGATGAAGGAGAGGATCAAGTGGCTGCACTCCCCAGTACTGCCCAAAGGGTTTACAATCTCCCCCACCCTCCATCAGCAGAGCTTTGACCAGCTGGGAGAGCAAAAAAATTCCACCTCAGGGTGCCACAGAACAGGCAGTGGTAACTTACACTGGGTTGGGGATGTTTTGGTTGTTTTTCTTTTTTTTTTCTTTCAGGTTTTCGATTGTTTGGCTGTTTCTTTTAGTTCCTTCATTTTTGGGTGAAACAACTTCAAAGCCTACAGATAACAGATACTGCTAATCTATATCTAACAAGCTTCTTGAGGGGGAGAAAAAAAACCCTACAAACAAGCAACTCACTTGCTAAAATAACCACAACAACAAATTCTTTAATAACCTCAGCCCACTCCCTGGCACAGATACCATTTGTCAGAGCTTTTCTGGGCAGAGCTGAGTACTTCAGAAGTGCAGGCTTTTGGGATTACAAAGAATTTTAGAGATGCTGACAAGCTGTGCCAGGAGGTCTGAAAAACAGCACCTTCTTACAGCACTCGGGATCACAAATATTTGCCTTGCTATCACTTTCATGGAAAGGGAAGAGGAAAGAGTAATAAAGCTTTTAGTAGAACTAATTAAAATTAAATTACTCACAATTTACAATCTGCTTCGTCTATATCCCTAAAAATAAAGCCAATAAAGAGACAGGCATTCTGAACTCTCAATTAAATTTTTAAAAAAAATTGGCACTCCTTTGCTTTTATATGTCAGCCAAAATATAAAATACCACCCTCACAACTGCATCTTCACCAGCAATAAATCCAGACAAAACCATTAATCATGAAAAACTCATTCAACACATTTTGCCTTTTCTACTACGTGTGAATAATTCACAAATTAAAAGGAGACCAACTAGGGTTACCAATGCAATGAGTAAAAGCTTTACAAGAAATACAGATTCTTGTGCTTCAGGGTGTGCAGTGACCTCCAGTTCAGAGCAGCTGGAAGAGGTGAACCAAAGCTGCACCAAGTGAAACCCAAAGTGCCTTCAGGAGAAAAGCTTCCCCCAAGAGCCAGCACTGCTTCTTGCAGACATGGACTGCAGGCCACGACTTCTGAGCCTTCCAGGCACACTGGATGTACTATTACTGTTCAATACCCTACCTCCCCCAGTCCCAAAGAAGCACTCTGCCAACCAGGACAGTGAGCAGTGGGAAGCTTCAGTGCCAGCAGGTTTAGGAGGCCTCACAGAGGTTTCCAGACAGGTTTTTGCAGAGGATCCCCCAAACCTGCACATGCACGAGCCCCCTGTTTTGTTGTACACACCCACACACAAGTGCTGCCTGTACACACACACACTGCAGCTGTGGCACTGCCTCGGTGTGCTGGAGCCTGTGGGCCATCTGTGGGCTCCTTCCCAGCCCAGGCAATTCCCAATCCCAGCTTTGGTGCAGACCAGCCTGTCAGACAATATGGAGCAGCTCGCACCAGGCACTAGAGATGCCTTGTCTACAGGTGACAAGGTAAGTGTGAATTTTGGGTAATTGGCCTTTTTTAAGCCAGAAGAGTGTGGGAGGATGGAATCAAGCACTCAACAAAAAAGCTTCTTGCTGCATTTGGGAGACAAGCAAATGGGTGAAAAAGTGAACTCGCATCATCCGCAGGAACATTATTCTGACTTACAGCCAAAAAAAAAAAAAAACCCAGCCTGTGATGCATGAAAAGCTTGTAGAACACGTAATTCAAAGAATGGTACAAAGCCAGAAAAATCCCCATGATTTTGGGAGTGCTTTTCAAATCAGCAGCAGCACAAGTAACAAGTACATGTAATGAGACAGAACTAAAATGAACTTAAGACAAATGCTAAATATCAATGTAACAATCAAGGACCAAAGCAAATCCAGAAGAAAAAAAGGGCCCATGATTAACAGTCCTACATTTCCTCCTCAGACAGACAATTCCATTAACGCTGCAAATACTCACGTCCCTTGTGGAGAATTAATAGAAATGCCATCTTTTCAGGAAAGGCACAACCACTTTCCTGAAGGCATGGAAATTTGGCTTCATTTTCAAGAGGACATTTGCTTAGCTCCCAAGTGTTTCCTTGGCACAGTCAGGTATCTCCTCAAGCCTTACTGCAGCTTTTTATAGAAATTATCTCCATACACATGTCCTGAAGAAGCCCTAACAATAATTTTACAAGTGGGGAAACAGAGGCACACATCCTTGCAACAGTAAACCCCTGGACATCAAGCCCTAGGCCTTTTTTTCTTTCAATGTTTCTCCTTTGTGAGAAATATGAGCATCCCCTCATGTCATTGCTGAGGGATTGTACATGCTCCTCCTCTCTTGTCTCAGCTCAGCAGCTCGTACACACACTCTGTGCTGTGTCCTGGCACAAACCAAGGACCTCAGATCATGGTTTCAGAAAGTGAGGCATTGCTCAGCACAGCTTTTAAAGCAGACGCTGACCTCTTCAGCAGCACTGGAGTATTTTTCTCTTCTGTTGTACTTGCTGCACTATTATCTTCCCGTTTATTTTAAGTCCTGCTAGGCCCAGTGGAGAGGGTTTGCAGTTTATATTGCACTACACTGATCCTCCTCCTGCTTGTTTTTTGTAGCATATGGCCATTGAGGTTATAGCCTCTCTTTCACTTCTGTGTCTAGACTGATTAACTTGTATTTTTTCTAATACCTAAATCTATATGACACTTCCCTCTGCAGGCATCCCTTCTGTCTAAACTCTGACTGTATTTCCACCTTTTTTCCCTTAACTACTCTCGATGGCCACAACACACAAGTGCAAAGTCTGTACCACCACCAGAGGGTTCAGAAGCAAGGAGGAAAAATTAGTGCTTGCACTCAGATTTTTGTTAGCTACTAGCAATTTACTAGCAATAACATTGCCCTGTTTGTTAACTGCTAATAATTAGCTAATGCTAAACCTCAGCAATAACAGTGATCTTCTCTTCTTTTACCTCCACTCTGCATCTTGTCACCAAAAAAAACACCCACACAGTTTTCCATTTCCTTTTTCTGTTCTAGGCAATTTTCCTCTTGGTTTCTGCACAAATCATTCATGGCAGGTCTTACTGATGTGTCAGGCACCTGGTCTTCTCACAGACCAGGCAGTCCTCCTTGGAGAAAACCCATGTCTACACAGAAAGGAGAAAGACCACAGGCTGATCTGATCAAAATGTTTTGACTGAGCATTCCCTAAGAAATCAACCTTTCCAACTGAAATGCTGAGTTTCATTGAGAACTCATTCAGTTTTGCACTCGATGCTCCCAAGCGCTCTGCTATTTTTGCCAACACATTCTTACCATTCTTATGGTCAGGCCCAAACCAGTGTGACCTGAGCCACCTTTGTGGCATAGTGCCAATCACTTACCTGAGAGCTGGAGATGGTTCTGAGAACAAAAAAGAATTCACTGCTGAGTACTGCTTTTTAACAAAAGTAAGAGAGTTAAACAAACAGTTAAGGCCTGATCCTCATGTAATACAAATCAGATCAGATTCATCAGAGGAAAATCTATTTATACCAGCTGTAGTTCTTTTAACATAATTTCAAAGCATTTTTGTCATCTGCTACTGGCTTTACCCGAGACAGAAGGCAGAAAATTTACCCAAAGCCAAGGGAAAGAGATAGTAATAGAGATCTCTTAGTGATGATTGCAGAATCGATATGATGATGATGGAGACTAAATGGCTATGAATCATCTTGTTAAATCTAACTGGGCTGCTGGACTGCCCCAGAACAGCAAACAAATAGCAAAAAAAACCCCAAAGCGACTCATCTGAGCCCCATGGCTACTAAATCTGTGCAGATGATGCGGTGCTGTCCCAAGTGCCACATCACCAGGATGCCAAGGGACATGCCAGCCTTTGCAAGCACCGAGCTGGCACAGCGTGCCATGTCCTCGTGCCTGCCCCGTGTCCCCAGGACAGAGCTGGGCTTCCAGGGCTGCATGCACTGTGGATGCCCAAAAGGGAGAGCAGAACAAGGGTGATGCTGTTCCCTGTGCATCACCTGGGCTGCCAGAGCTCACAGCACTGTTCTTCCCCAAAACTTGTTTACAGGAGGAAGTTACCATTGCTCATTTTGACATTCAAAGAAATAATAGTGGTAATATGAGGAGAGGAGAGAGAGAGAGAGTACCCAGCAATGACATGGGCACAGAGGTATGCAGGGAATGAGGAGGAGGGAAGCAGCCTGGCTGCCCAGGGCCCATGAATCTCACCAGCTGGACGATGACCTTTTGTGTGCTGCCCACCACTGAAGGTTTCTGACGTGCAAAGTCCTCCTCTCTGCTCTGCAGGGACAACAGCAGCTCAGGAGTTATTAAAACAGGGCCTGATCACAAGTCAGAATGAATAAAACCACTTGGAAAAGGGAGAGACAAAAGGTATGAAAACTTTACATAAGCAAGGATGCAGGTCAAAAATCTCCTGAAGGGATGGGGGTTTTGGGGCACATCTATTTTTGTCTTCCCAGGTGCCACTGCTGCAGAGGAGGGCTGTTACCATCAGTTTCGATGCTCACACTGAGTCCTGGAGAGAGCAACAGCTCTTGGCTGGATGGGTATCAGTTGGAAATAAAAGAATACCATGAGAATTTCATTGTCACTTTATGGGACATCATTTCTGATCAGAAAAAGAGCTGAGGCAATGACTTTCTACTTGTCTTTGCCACCATCACCACCAATTGTTTTCACCTGTGCCTTGAAGAATGTGAAACTTTGAGACCGCTGGACCATAAAGTCAACTGTGTTCTTTCTCTGCCTAAAATAATTAAACACTTTTGGTGCCAAACTGAAGGGACTCCAACAAGAGAAACTTTAACTTCTTGTGCAAACTTAAGTAACATATAGCATACATACACACAACAATAAACTGATGGTCACAATATATATACAGTTCTAGTCTAAAAGGTAACATTTTCGTTCCAGGGAAAAACAAAGTTTCCTGGATTCTTAATTTTATTTTCACAGGAGGGAAGTTCTCCACATACATCTGGCTGATGGCTTCTTGTAGGAAGAAGCCAAGCTTCAAAATGGAAAGGGCTGAGTCCCTGCATAACAAACAGATGGGAAAAAATTGCAGAATTTTCAGCTTGGACATTATTTTTAAATGTGATGGGATCACTAAGACATGATACAGTCATTGTCACACCACAAATTCTTTGCCTGCCACAGAGCAGGAACTGTAAATAAACTCCCAAGGTAACCGATACCCTCATGAGAGCTTTAATCTATCAAATATGGTAATTGTTAGCACAATCCAACTTGCTGGCTTGCAAATTAATCACTCAGTCTTAGCAGCAAGGTGTATCTTTTTATAGGAAATGCTTGGCACACGAAGTGTGGCTAATAAGATGCCTCTAATTTAAGAGTCTCACAACATCCCCCTTAAGGAGGTAATTGCTCACACCAAAGGCCTCAGTCCCAAAAGGGCTGCAGAGAACCCCACTCAGCACCGCTCACCAGCTGCCCCCTCCCACTGGAGGGAAGTGGGAGCAGCCCCCCTCTGGCTGGAATGCCAAGGAGGACACCACAGGAAAGGGAAAAAAACCACTATGGGATTGCAACTTACCAATATATACACAACCTACTGGACCAGAAAGGTTATGTCCATATAATGGCATCTCTGACGCAGATATACACACCTGATCATTCACACATTTTTAGTCATTTTAAGTTAATAAATGTGAACAATATAGGTTCAAAACCCATAGGCTTATGGCTCCTTCCTATGGCACCTTACCCTCTTGCTGTCCAGACCTACTCAAGCATCAAAGTCTTTCCTTGTGCAAAGTCCTCTTACTCCCCCCACCCAACCAGTGTTCAGCTGTGCCCACCTGCCCTCTCTCCCTTCTCCAGCCAGTCACTTACTCACCTGCTCCCCAAGAAGGCTGCCAGGCTCTCATGGTCTTCAGTGTTGGGGCTTCCCCCAAAGCTTTACCTGTACTGTTGATCAAATTGACTATCCCCTTCTTGGTGCCTCCTTGCAACCCTTCTCAGACATGAATCTGTTTTTATGATGCCAAGTGTCAGGCAGGGAATTTGTCCTCTTGGTTGAAGGGTGAAGGACTCACCTGTGCTCTAGTGCACTGCAATGTCACAAATGCCACCAGCAGGGTTGATGCCTTTTTACAGAACACCTTCAGATTCTGCAGTGGTTTTCAAAAAAGGGTGGTAAGAAATTCAAAGAAAACAGAGGAGTCAACTCGTTACAGAACATTAACGCAAAAGATTAGGTCCAAATAGGACTTCAGGCCTTTCCTGAAGAAAACTGGGAAGGAAGGGAATTTACTGTCTATCACCAAAATTGGTTAGTAATTGCACCATCTAAGCTGATGTGGCAATCAATTGCCTATTTGCACAAGTTCATTCTGGAAACAAAATGAGGTATTTTTGTTAAGCCTGACTCCCCCTAAAATCACAAAGATGGAACAGTGCATCCTGCGCCTGATTCAGGGATGTGACACCAGACTAAGCAGGCTGAGTCCCCTGAAGCACAACATGAATTTGTGAACAGTTCAGAGATCCCATCTGCCAAGCACTTTTATCTCTGAAGTTAGTAAACAGCACAGACACTCGCTGCACTTCCACTGCTTCTTATAAACTAGACTTGAAAGCCACCAAGGCTACCACACAAGTACCTGTGAAATCTGAAAGGAGGTAAAAAACAAGTCCTTTTTCTAATTTACTACACCCAACAAAAGAACAAACCTAATTCTCCACTTCTTTGAATCTTTGTGAACGCAGAGGCATCCAAAGCCAGCAGGGTGGATGGCACATCCCTTATATTCTCAGGTGATACAAGTGATGAGCAGCTGATGAACAGCTTTGAAAGAAGTTTGCTGCACATACAAAACAAAATCTAAGGAAACAAGAGAAAGAACATCCAAGGCTTTGGTCAGTACCCAAAATGTTGCCCCCACAGCAGCTTGAGCACATTTGGTAAGGGCACTGGAGACCAAATTATACAGTATTAACTAAAACCTTTAAAAATTCCCTTTACACCACTTTTTTTCTCTTTTCTTTTCCATGGAAGTCATCAAAATATCTACTTTGAGCACAACGGCAAATCACTGCCAATCTTGTGAGACTGAGCTACTTCTAAATTGGGAACTGTGACAGGAGAGTAGCACAGCATTCAGGCTTACCTAAGGAAATGAGTCACTTCAACTAAAGCAGCAGCTATAGAATTTAATAGAATCAATTGATGTCAACTAATTAACACTTACGATCCTTATTATCAGCAGTTTTATAGAACTGTAGCCTAGATATCACTATATGAACATATAGTTAATTATCTGATGTACAAGATCAAACCCACTGTACTTCCTCCTGCCTGTATGTAACTGCTTGCTTAAGAAATTAATAGCTGACTGATTAATCAATTCTAAGGTCAAGAGACCAGTACATTATCAGAAGGGCTGACACTGTATTGAGTGAGTTGGCACTCACATTTTTAATTTGGTACTCCATTTCTTAGTTAAACTTCACTGCCTTATTTATGTAAGCCTTTTATCTTCTTGGAAAGCAGGAGCTACCTCTCCAGTATGATTTATTCTTAGAATGCAATCACTTTTACTTTTTCTTCCCATCCTTCTATCTGACACCACCGTGGCCCAAACCTCCCTTCCTGCTGCACCTGCTATGCAGAACACAAAAACGGTGTACAACTGTTTAGCATATGCTCTGCTCACATGATAAAAAGTGGGAATGAAACCTGGCTGTTCCCATATGACAAATTTGCTTTGCTATTTTCAGCCCCAATGATACAAGAAGAGGAGCACAAGGGTTTTTCCTGTACAGCTCCAAGTCTTACAGCTCAGCATGGCAGCACAGTAAATAAGCTTAGAAATTGCAATGCAAAATGAGTAAAAATCAGCCAGACAAAATCTGCTTCAAGTCCTCGCTCCTACAGATGCACAAAATCACACAGGTCTCCCCTGCACACCCTTCTGCAAATATGTGAGTAACTGAGTGAGTTTCACTCTCACCAGTTTAAAAGCTTCACACTCGCGTGTCTTCTCCAGGATTAAAGTGTTACACGCTCTGGGAGCAAGGGAAAAGTGTCAGCACAGTTTACAAACCAGAGGATGACAGTGAGACCACAGGCACTTGGCTTTACATCCTAAGGGGTGGAGCAGCTGGGAAACGAGCCCCATAAAGGCCACGCACCAGTGACACCTCACACTGGAGGCAGCAGCAATGTTCCCTGCAAGAGGCCATTCCCAGCCACTGACAAAGCAGGTGAGACAGCTCTCAGCTCTCCCCCGGGATGGCTGCAGCCCCTCACTGCTACTGACAGGACTAGGCAGCCTGCCACAGCAGCTTACCTGACCTCCTGCTTCCAGGAATGCTGCTCCAGGTAAATATGACAAAGGAAAGAGCCGTAGTTTCTGGGAGGGCAGGATCCCACCAAGTCAGTGACCTTTCCAAAAGCACAAAGGCACGTCCCTCTTCTGCTTCCAGCCCAATCCCATAAAGCTTTTTACACACACTTAAGCTCATCTTTCCACTTTAAAGCACTTAGGATGAACTTTAAGCACCATCTTATGTACCATGGAAGTTTCCTAAGGTGCCTCTAGAGAGCCTGGTCCTTGCCTGCTTGTGGAATTGGGCTGGGCTGGCATTTAAAGAACAATGCTTCACACCAGAAGGATTGTCATTAATTGAACCATCCAAAACTGTCCAAACACAGCTAATCAAATGCACTCAGATCTGATCAAAGTTGTTCCCAAAATTAACTCCCTAAATCCCATTTTGATCCTTTCAGCCACCTTCTAGCATGAGAGTTCCACACAGGCTACTCTCTAACATCCTGCATCCCAATCCCATGGACAGTGATACAGAGCCCATCCCCTGGAGATGGTAGGACCCTCAGTGGAGACACCCCAACATGTGTTTCACACAGGTACATGCTCAGCCCCGAAATCAGGTTCTCCCTTTCCATGGGGGCACCCCACTTCCAGAAGAAAAAAGCGATATGTAGTTACTAATTGCTCTAATTTATTACTGTGTGCCAGTTCACTCACAGCATCATTTAAGCCCAGGTTAGGAGCCAGATTGCTAAATAAGCTTTAATCATAATAGTCTTGAAAGAACAAAAGGCAGGAAGAGAGGAGCCATTTTGCCTTCATCTGTCTTCTCTTGTTGCCAAAGCCCTCTCAGACGGTTCTCCCATTTATCACTTGGATAGCGATCGTTAGCTCTTCTCATTCCAGCTCCTACAGACTGATGATGGTTGTTAGACTTTTTATTTACTTTTTTCTCTAACTACGCACAGAGTTAGGGCTGTAATAACTCCTGTTCTTTTATAAAAGTTCTCATTTAAAAGGGAAGTACTGAAAATGGTATACAACCCCACACAGTCTGTACAGAGACATGCCCCTGGATAATGAACACACGAGGAGATTTTAAAGCAAAATGTAAGCACTCAAATACTCCAAGTCCTGTTTACAAAAACTGCATTCTACTCTCATAGCATTTCAATTATCTTATTAAAAGCACACCTCAAACCATGTCATTCTGGGGTTAGAATTGCAGTTGTTTGCTCAAACACACGAAGTATTAGGCTCCAAAAAACATATGAAATGTGTCATCTGGACCACAGGCTACATGGCTATCATCCCTCATCATGGGCAGTGATGTAACTATTCACCTGGTTACTCCCAACTTTATGGGACCAGCACAGGGTCCAGGCAGCCACAAGTGGCCCATGGCCACAAGAGCCACCCCCAGAATTCCCACAGCAGAGTCTGCTGGGTGGGACTCAGGGAAAGAAGATTTTGCTCCCCAAAATGAAATTGCCTTGATTTGCCTTCTGGAGGAAGCACTGCCACCACCTCACCTTTCCCTGCCTGGGGACATCCAAGGGGCAGAGAAGGATCATCTCCTCTTCCCCTTTCAGCAGTGCCACAGATCCAGTCCTGCTCATTTATTCCCTCACTGCCAAACACAAACCAGCCAGAGTATTTGGGAATTCTTGCAGAATACTTCCACATACAAAATGCAGAACAAGAAGAAAGGATCCTTTTCCAAAGCCTGATTTCTCACATGGGATTTCCATTTACAAGCACACAATTGGTTTTTTTCTCCATTTTGAAAAGGTGCCTTCTCAGTTTCAGCTTACTTTCAAAGACCACTTGCTTCTCAGTTTTGAAAAACATCTGGATGACCATTTCAAGACCTTAAAATTTTTCATTTCATTTCCATGTAAAAAAGAAAGATACAGAGAAGCAGGATGAGAGGGGGAGGGGGGGAGAGAAATAACAGTTTATTTTAAGCTAAGGCAGTGTGAAAACTCAGCTGTTAGGAGCAAAAAATAAAAATACAATAAGAGCAGTTTTCTTCCAGAGAACTTACACCAAACATATTTCCAGTAGAAAGTTACTAATGTGAAAAAGTTTGACCAGCTCTAGATATAACAGATATAACTGGCCTAAGTGAATGAACAGATCTTTGACACTACTTTATTCATGGCCACAAAAATACAGGAGCTGAACACTCACCACCTTTAGCATCCAACCCACCCCTTCTCATCAAAAAGCATCTAATCTGTCAAAAAAAAAAATACTCTCTAAGCTGAAAACTGCTGACTTACATTTGTTCAGCTAATGTCCAATTATTATTACATGAAACTCCACATGGAAAAAAAAAAAGTCTACTAAGAAAGCTAATGAGAATTGAGTACTTTACAAGAAAGTTACCTAAGCATAAAGTCAACTGGATATTACACTGGTATTCAAATCCAGGGGTACCAACAAGGGAAAAGCTGGCATTCATGCAGGAATGAGTTCTCAGACATAAAGGAATAGAGTGAGACAAAATCTTCCCCAAGTCCATTCTCATCATTCCAACTTTAGTTTTTCCCTAAACATGCATTTTAACACAACACCAAGCTTTTCATACAGTATTTGAAAACAGTTTCCTGTGCATCACTTTGAACTGAAACTTTTGCAAATTCGTATTTGGGAGAGGAAATAGAGATTTGTAGTGGGAGAGGGGGAAATGGGAGCACAAGGTGCAGCCCCCCCCCTCCCTTGCAGCCCCAAATTGCTGAGGATTAGAGATGCATGACAAGACACAGGGTTCAGCCTCCCTGCAGCCTCCTGTCCTACACAAATGAGAGGGGCAGCAAATTGTGACATTGCTTACTGTGCACGACTTATTTAATTTTGATTTTTTCCTTGATTATAAGATTAATGAAAGCCTCTGCTGCACTTCAGTGCAGACAGATTTCACTGTTCTTCTCTTGCTCTGCTGAACTTCAGTGCAGACAGATTTCACTGTTCTTCTCTTCACCATATTCAGCCACAAAGCCACACTAATTACTCTGACAGGATAATAGGAGGAAAAAAGAAAGGGATACAGGCAAACACACACATATTCCTAGTGAGCCGTCATGGGTAAAAGAGGGCTACAGCCCCCTGGCTCAGTCAGTCCTATTGACACAACAAAGGAGCTTCTGGCCTAGCAGCACAGAGCAAAAACTGTGGATGCAGAGAGCAGAATGGGGAGGGGGAGAAAAGGAAGAAAGAAAAGGAAGTAACACTCATTCTTGTGTTGTGAGGTCCTTACTATGCAAAGCTTTCATGCTGCAAAGAAAAGTGCTATTGAGAGAAGGTGCAGGGGACCAAAATGCTGGGAGGCAAACAAGTAAACATGCAGCAGCACCCGCTGTGAGGGGCCTGGGACCCCTGCAAACACAGAAATCACTCAGCAAGCCAGATGCTGGGAGAGGCAGCTATTCCAAATTAATGAAATAACCACTTCCTTGGCAGACTTGGTCTATATTCTGCTGCTATCAGGCTGTAGGTGCACACCACCTCCAAGCACCTTGCACAGGGCAGACACACGTTGCAGCCACTGCAAGATGGATCATGCATTCAGTTTTCCTGTACACACTGTAATGTTCAGGCAGTCACCAAAATTACACCTACTTAGCAGTTAAAAGAGGAGAAAAATTGAACTGAGAGTGAAAACACTTCAGCTGGACAGGAAGGAATGTTGGCAGGGCAGCCCTGGCTGCAGGCAGCTCCAGCTGAGCACCCCATGAGAGGATTTACCTCTTGCTGGCTCCAGATAGAAACCTGTCCTTGCCATAGTCCTGGGAAATTACCAACTCCAAACACTGCAATTTAACACAGGCACTGACAATAGCTACTGGTTATCTCCCTTGCCAGTAGGAAAAATCACGAGTAACTCGCTTTCCTCAATTCTCTGAACTTGCATTTGGAGCCCCAACAACACAGGTGAAAACACCTCATGCTCTCAGGTGCTTTGATCACTGAAGGTTTCCCCATAGCAGTGAACACCAGGACAGATCTGCATGTACAAGGAGCTCCCAATCAGTTAAATAAAATAGCATTTCAGTAGTTTTATACATTTTTTCTATTGGATAAAACACTGAGAAATGTCAGCCACACAAAACACTGTGCATATTTTTCCTGGGTCCAGCTCACAGTAAATCAAAGGCATTGTGTATAGGTAAGGACCCTAAGCCTTACAGCTTAGACCACATTTGTAACAAGTACTACTTGGGTTACGAAGAGTTTCACCCAAAAATCTCAAAACACTCTGTGAACACAAGAAAACCTCATTTTTATCCCAGTTTGGCAAAAGTCATGAGGCAAAGTGCAAAGGAGATATTTCTTTTTGGAGAGGGGAAACCCCTAACCAGTGGTCAAGAAATGAGATGAAATTCTAACCCAGGTCTCCCCCATCTTAACATGCTCTTACTGGAGCCTCACCACTCCCTAAGCCCCTGAGAGTCACACCTTTAGATCACTTTGGAAATGCATCTGGTACATCACCCCCCAAAACATGCAGCATTTATCTCCTGTTCCTAAAATCCTGTTATCTTCACAAATAACAATTAGACACTTTCAGCACCAACAAAGAAGGCATATTTTCTGGCTCTCCTGTTAATTATATTTTAAAAATACATAAACTGTAGTCATGGGAATACAAAAAAGGGGCAGGAGAGGAAGCTTTGTTACAATACCCACATTTTGACACCCTAACAGACACAAACTAAATGATTTTGTCCTTCCCAGCAAGTTTCATTCAATTAGCTTCACCACTGAGTTCAAAAGGTGATTACTTGAGACCTATTCTAGTTTATGGAATTGCAGTCCCTCTATGATGTATGCAAAGACACGGGGAAATCTTAGATTAAAGCTCAGCTGCCTTGGCTAAATATTGAAAGAAGAAAAGCAGGGAGGCAAGGGAAGGAGGAAGGCATTTGGCATTCAGATCTCCTCCACGGTGAAACAATTAATTTTCCACTCTGTGATGAGATGACCGACACAGTGGTGCAGCACATGCATAAATACTTGTCTATCAGCACTCAAAACCTCAGGCAGGAGAGCTCCAAAACAGGTCCTCAACATGTACTGTCAGTAATGCCTCAAAGACCTTGAGTGGTGACTGCTGCACACAAAAGCTGATCCTTTTTACCACGTTTTTAAAATTACTACTCTTCTTTTCAGACTAATAGCTCCCCCCCCCTGCTCTTAATGGGAGGGGAGCATACACTTCTGGGTGCTTTTCAACAAATCAGTCACTTGGGATGCTGAGGGCACTCCTTCATCCTGGGCTAAGGAGCAGAAAGACAATGAAGATAAATGCAAAACAAACTTAGGAGTGATGCTCCCAACCCTTTTGCTGATCCCTTGCAAGAGGCTCACTCTGCCTGCCCACGCAGCTCCAGACGAAGCCAGGCACAGAGTACCAACAGCTGCCTCCAGCATTGCCCCGGGGTCTCTGACACTCTGCTTGTATCAGGACAGATTCCCACGTACTCAGGAACCAGAGACATTTCAAGGGTTCATTTGGTCTGGAATCTCAGCCCCAAGTTTGCAGATTTCCAAAGAACTATCTTGCCTAGAAATGGGAAGATGTATTTATCTGTCAGCAAGGACAGCCAAGCAGAACAAGAATGAAAACAAACTAAAGCAACAAAAAAACCCAAGACAAAACAAACAAACAGACATTCAAAACAAACCCAAAACCATCCAATCCTGACTATATCTTGAAAAAAACAGGAGCAAAGTAAATTTTCATGTCTTCCAGGCTTCATGAACTGCCCCCAGGTAACACTTGGTGCCTGTACATACAGGTTTCCCACTGTATCCCTCCAGCACCTTCCAGACTTTTTTTAAGCAAGAATCCAGACCTTCAGCCACATTCAGACCCTCTTCAAAACACCTCTCAGGCACAAGAGCCCCAGCTGCCAAGAGCTGCTGTCCCAGAGCAGCACTCCAAGCCCAGCCCTGATTCCCATCTGGAGCCTCACACCAGCCCAGACGAGCCCCCCTCCTGAGCTCCAGCCCACAGCAGCTTTACAGGTTTCTTTAGGCAGGACTAGCCAGGCAGCTCCTGTTAACTTTTAGTGGCTTTGCTCTGTTCCTGACTTGCCCACGCCCCACAGCCCGTGCTTTTCAAGATGTCATTGCAATCACACCTTGCAGCACCAGCGCACACCACCACTGAAGGGCCCGAACAATCCAATCCCCTCCACTTCAGAAGGGGATGTTTCCCACTCCCACTGTGACTATCCATAAACACTCACAGGTGTGGGATGGCACCCTGGGGAAGCTGTTTCAGCTCGGGCTGCCCTACACATCCCCCTTCTGTGAGGGCAGCACAGCCCCTCCTGTGCTATGCACATCACCCCAGAGCAGCAGTCCTGAGCCTTCGACACAACACAGCCACTCCAAAATAAGAATTAAAATTAAACAATCCAAAATAACCTATACTAGCAGACATGAGTTGTCCTTTCATTGACTCTCAATTTTCTCACAAGGATGCACAGTAAGCACACAGGTGAATAATGCACCAACTGCATGTCAAATGGTCTCTCACCCAGAACACATAATACTGCTATGAACTGCAGGACTTTTGCACCAACAAATTATTTAAAATCTGAACAGCTCATCACAAACACAGCAGCCTGACTCAATGGCAGATGCACTTTTTATTTAATCAGTTCTGTTAAGGCACATGCAATGTTAAAAGCAACAGATAATTACATAAATGACAGTAATACCACACTAGGTGAAAAGGTGCCACTTAACTGTATCAGTAATACAAATTATGGTTCCAGTATCCTTGTTTTACAGATATCTTTGTCTTTGCTTTTATAGTTTCTGCTTTTTGTGGAAATTTGTTTCTACTTTCTTTGTTCAGGTGTAAGAAATTCAGCATCATATAATCAGAGGGGAAAAAAGCTTGAAAAATACACCTGCTTACAGGTATTTGACTCTACTACCTGCTCCCACTTCTTTCCCCTGGAAGGTTTTGCCCAAGTCAAATAGAATAAGCACATCTAATTTTCATTACAAAAAATATCCCTTACCTCATGGCTACAAAAAAAAAAGATCACCAAGGTAACAGATATGTCAGGATTCTTACCATGGCAAATACAGCATGTGTAATCTAAAGTGCATCCAAAATATCTCCTCTAAGTACATCTGCCTTTCTTTACAGCATGGTAACTTTGCTTACTGAAGTAGCACTGCACTTTTGGGCTGTTGCACACTCAAGAGCTTTCCTGAAGGAACTGGCCCACTTATCCAGAAGTTTCCTTTCACACTTGCACTTTATAAAACAGATGAAAACATTAAGTAGAACTGGAAAGCAGGTAGCAAAAGGTATTTGAAAGCTATCTCAAAGCCACCAGCAATAGCAATCTATTGAACAGGCATTTGTAACAAATGCAGACTGTGGAAAGCTTAGGAAAAGGGGAAGAAGCAGATGAGAGATGCAGTCCACAGAATGAAGTTGGGACTGCCTGAACACATTTCAGTGATCATCTTGCCAATATAAATATGGAGTTTTAGTCGTTTAAAGAGAAAGTCTAGCATTTCTAAATTGTGTTCTAAATTCTAACTGTATTTCAAAAAAAAAACCCCTCATCTGAGAAGTGCAAGCTGCCATGAGTAACACCCATACACACCCTGGGAGCATACAGGGTACTGTGATTTCTGCTACCTCTTACACACTTGAGAGTGAAATGGAAACAGAAGCAGACTTGGTGACAGCTTTCTCTACATGCAGCAGAGGGGCAAATCCATGAGATGTAATCACACATGGTGAAGGCCACATTAGGTCAGAGGCAAAGGAGAAGAAATATCTGCACCTTAAACATCCCTGAGGATCTGCTAAGATACAGTGTCCCAACACAGGGGATGGCCACCACAATGTCTGCATGGTAACAATTTCCCTTTTGCAGAGCATTCACTGTGGAGAGTTGCAGGAGAAACCACCTCTTGAAGGATTAAGATGCCATGAAAGAAGTCTAGCCACACAGAGTTGGTAAATTCAGGGAGTGACTGTGCACCTTGACCAGATGACTTTCACCCTGGGGACCCAAGACATAAACACACACAGGCTATCAAATAAAAGACAAGTTTCTCCCCCATCTTCAAGGCTAGACTACATTGTGCCAGACACATCCTATTTGTCCAGATGGGAATTTTTGGATTGTGCAGTGTGCATCTATGCTGAGAGCTTCCCAGAGCCCCCAAGGGCTGCAAGGAAGTGGGTGGGTACTGCACCCACATCAGTCTGGGGCACATGTCAGGCACCAGCTACACAGAGCCAGTAAGAGCTCTCCTCAATCCCCTGAGCAGCACCTTCAAAATGTACTCTCATATATTTGCATTAAAAACAAAGGAAAACAAGTTAAAAAAAAGAAAAAAAAAAAAAAAAACAGAAAAAATAATAAGGAAATATATAGATAATACAGATAGATAGATAGATAGATAGATAGATAGATAGATAGATAGATAGATAGATAGATAGATAGATAGATGTAAATGCAGGAAAAACTGAGTAGAGAAAACAGGGCCAATGGGAGACCCCTGCATCGTGGTCAGTGCCCAGGCAGGAGCTCAGGGATGCAGGAAGAAGGCATTTCAGCTGCCCATATGTGCAGCATGCCATGCTGCACAGAAAAGGAACATCCACAGCCAAGGATCTGCAGAGAAATATCGGGGCAGTTAAGTATGCAAATATTTTGCTGTTGACAAAGGAAGTTATAGGGTACTTTTTCACTGGTTTTGCTTGTGCCTCTCTTTAGGGACATAAAAAGCAATACTACAAGCCTCACCATCACATTTGACACTGTAAGACTACAAGCATGCACAAATGCATGTATGTGTACTCCCAACATACTTTCCCCCTATTCAGAAATGAAGTGCCACTTTTAAATATTTCCACTTTACTTGCTTTGAATTGCCGGAGATCAAATGAGTCAATTAAATGCTGTGTCTTTTTTGTGTGGAGGCAAGATGAAGGTAATTTGCTGCTCAGTGCATCTGTTTCCTCATCAGCACAGTAAGGACCAGGCTAATTAGGAGAGGAAAACAATATGGTCATATGGATAGGCCAGATTGCCTGTCACTCAGCTATTCAGCAGCCAGGCTGTGTTATGAGGACAGCAAACAGATGAGGAGTCTTCATCTCCTTCCTCACCATGCCTTGGGAAAAAACAAAACAAAACAAACTACTTCAAGCACTCAGATGTTTACCTGAATATTTTTAGCATTAATCCCAAAGGTTCCTCCCCAAATCCTGTTGTCAGTTATGTGCCCATGATGAACGCTGCTGCTCTTTGCTCTGGCAAAGATCCAAGGTGCCAAGGGCTCTCCGAGGGGCTCAGCCCCAAGGTGGGCGAGCAAGGACCTCGGCCCATGCCATGGAAAGCACGGCAGAGCTGCAGCACTGGCACAGAGAACGTGTTACCCCTGTGTGATGCCAAGGCACCATTCCAGTTCCCCCTCCTGCCGACTGGAAACCCGCACTGCCCGGCATTGCTCCGCTTCCCGTCGGACTCGGGGCGAGTGAAGGGCCTGCTCCCAGACCTCCTCATGCAGCAAATGGGAAAGCACCCATCTGGGGGATGACTGGGTTTTAAAGCACCAAAATTTTCACACTTTCTGCCTCCCTACTGCCTCCCACACCGACATTTTTTAAAAATGTATGTTTGGAAAACAACTGAAAATTATAAGAAGCAGTACGTGATCAAGAACCATCTAAAAAGCTGTTGTTGCTACTCTGCTCTCCAGAAAATTCCTAAATATTTTCCTTTATTTTTAGTTTCAAAAGATTCAGTTAGCCATATGACCTCATTCCCGAAGCCCTCTAACTCTGAAACACTGCAGAATCACAGATCCCAACTCAACAATCATGTGGGGAGTACCCTGATTCCGCTTTAAATCACCAATCCTGAATCTCATGTCAAAAGTTATTTTCTTACCAAACTGAAAACATGCAAGTGCATAAGAAAAACAACTTTAAGGAGAGAAGGTAGAGATAAGTAATTCCAAGTCACTCACACGCAATCCCACCACAGCATTTCTGTTTATTAGGAGAAGATATGGAATATCAGAGGAAGTTCATTTATTCACTGGCCTGTATTATCAAGCAGCACCAGACATTGCATTTACCACATCCAAGCTTTATTTGCTACTACAAAATGAAATGGTAGAGGGGACAGAAAACAAGTTAACAGATCAAGCATATCATGAAGGCAATCAGCCTAAGCAAGGGCTTTCACATGTCCCTGTCAGGCACCATGAGACACAGACTGAGTGCCCCATGCTGCAAACACAACTTCTTGTTAAAAAAAAAAATATTGTATTTACTTTGAAGTGTATTCCTGGCACATCTCTGGTTTTACACTGACCAGAAACACACCAATAAAGTCTGCTCCTCAAACAGGGAATAATTTAGCAGATTTTGCTAAAAAAAAAAGCAACCACAAACAAACAAACCAACCCAAAACAACAACAACAAAACCCAACCATGAAAACCTCCACGAAACCCAGAATAGATGCTAAATGGAGTCCAACCTTATTTGCACAGCAGGGAGGATAGGTTCACTTAGAAGCCATCTAAAAATACTACCAGTGAGCATCTTATTGCCTTAGCCCAAAATGAGACAACTTTCATCCCAGTTTTTGGCATATATCCCACACATGGCTTTGACCCAAAGGCTTTGCTTAAACTGAAGGAGCTCTTTGCACCCATTCAGAGGGCTACAAATTTTGGGATTAGTCACCAATTCATCCAGATCCATAAACAGACATCTAAAAACATGGATCAGGCTGCAGAGCTCCCTCTGAACTTCAAGTCTTTATCCTTGCATCCTTAGCAGACCTCACAGAAATTGCATTTCTTCCTCACTAACTCTTCACATCATTATTTACCAAAAGCCTGCAACAAATCCAACCCCTCAAACAGGTGAATGTTATCTGTGAAGGGAGAGGGGACAGTAATTGAGATCAGCTATGCTTACACATAGTAACAAAGGGGAAAATAAATAAGTAATTAGTCAGTATGCCATGTAATTCCTTTAACCACAGCTTTATACCACAAAAATGAGGGCTGAAACTGCAACTCATCTTTCCACGCCTTGAAACCACTTTAATTGTTCTAAGTGTCTAAGTCTTGGAACTGTCCAAATGGCATAACCAAATTTAGCCAACTATGCAGAAAATGCCAGTGGCTGGAATGGCAAACCAGGCTATTTGCTTCATTATGCAAATCCAGGCAATTATCCATGTCCACCCCAAGAACAGATACTTCACAGGGCAGTCATGACTCAGATGAAAGGGGAGGACAGGGTGATGTGGAGGACTGGCTTGTGACCAACAGGGACCCTTGCCCTGCTCACAGGGCCCACCAAAGCTTTGCCACCAGTGCTTTGAACAAACCACACCCAAAAACTCCATCAGGGCAACCACAGGCTGATTCCACCTCAGCATTCAACTCTCCCCTCGCTAACTCCCTGCCCCACAAAAGCCCACCCACTGCAAAGATGCAGGCACCCTAATTCCCAGGGATAGGTGCTGAGTGGTGAAGCTGGGGGCTGGCACTGCTATAATTACTTTATCACAGTAATTGTAACAGACCACAAGCACCCAGACAGAGCCAAACTAGCCACAAAGTCACTACACTGTGGTTTTGGCTAGAAAAAAATAGAAGAAAGTCACCTCTGCAGTAAGTAAGGAAAAAAAAGTAACTAGTTCCAAGCTGGCAAACTATTACATCTGAAAAACCAGAGATGGGCACATGGCTTCACTTTGACCAATTAAACTGAGGGGTCTAAGTCTTGAGAGAAAACCTTGGAAATTTCAGCAATGATGTGCATTAAACAAAAAAAAACCTCTAAACTGCAAATAGCAACCAACCAAAGGGAGAGCTTGAGTTTTAAAAGACACCTTAAGTCCAGCCAACAATGAAAGCATTTAAATTCTGGCAGCTTCAGAACTAAGAGCCAGCATGAATTTAGATCCCTAGAAATATTCAAAGTCTTTCAGTTACAATTTCACTAGAATATAATGAAACCCTACATGATCAAATCATTATAAATAAAGGGGTTTTGAGCTCAGTTGAAGACAGTACTGATGGATTCATGATCTGTGCTGCTGTAATTGTGCTAGTAATAATTCTGATGTATTGATTTATTTTTTATTCAAAAAAAAGAGAGTAGATTTCTGTAAGGAATGCCTGCTCAGGAACTTCAGCCGAACTGAACACTGTATGTTGCTGACATTGTTGCTATGCTTTAAGTCAATTAGTAAGACTGGAGCCAGATGGCTGAAAACAACCAAAATTACACAGTACATTCTGTTTATTAGTTAGGATTATTATTCAGGCCATAATTGCTTTCAACAGATTATTTATCATTATTAAGATTACAATTATATGCAAGAAAATCACAAAGTTAAGAAAAACATGATTTTTCAATCGCATCTGTCCCCCACTCTGTTCAAAACTTTTCTTAAATATCTAAACAAAAGAATCAAAATAAAAAACACCTTCCTAAAAAGAAACCCATTTCATTAGCCAGACATACCTATTTTGGGACATGACCAGAGACTGTAGAAAGATGCCAGCAATGGGAAGTTTCCCAAAGCTGCTTTTTGTATTGCTGCTCACCTGAGCTGCTGGGAGGATGCTCAACTATTCCAAGACTGCTTGGAGCCCCCATCATAATTTTTTTCAATCAAATCCCCTTTAAAAGGACACATTGAAGTCCTACCTCCAAAAGACTCATTCCTCCTGAACCCCAGGTAAATGAAGACATAGAATAGGCAGGTTTCACAGTGATTAAAAACAGGGAAATCAACTGGAAGAGGCATCCTGGATCTCATCTTTAAGCAGTGGCAAGCACTCTGCTCCAGCAAAGACCAGAGCTTGGCAGGGAAGTAATCAGTTGTTTACACCATGAATACCAATATATCTATCTCCCTCCTTGAGCAGCTGAGATGGATCCCTCTGATGAGTTTTCCTACAGCTCTCCACTTCCACTATATTGTTTTTTAGTTACTCATTCATACAAACCACCATGTCAAGAGAAAGATGTTTGAATGCTTCCAACCATGAGAGATCCACTGCTCAGGAAAAAGCTCCTCAAAGTGCCTCCAGCATTGCCAGTTTGGGATATTTGAATCCTACAGCTCTGAACCCTTAAAAGCAAAAATCCAGGTGCCAGCTGCTGCAGATCAGTGATATATTGGGACTGAGAAAAAGACAAGTACTCCTATCAGAGCCTACCTTGGAGGGCAAGAGCACAGAGAAAACTCAGTGATGTACAACAGCCTCCTGGAAACAAAAGTCCTACTCCTCTGATGCTGGGAATATTAGGCTAAAGAAAAAAATCTGTGCAAAACAGGTCTCTTCCTCTGCCACAAATTTTAAGTTTGTAACTGAAATCAAGGAGCAACAAGAATTCAAGTTGTGTGAATCCAACCTCTTAAGCCTCTAACTTAATATATACACTGCAATTATCTGAATATATATCTTTATTCCTACAGCTTTGGGGGGGTAGTTAAGTTTAGCTGTCAACCAAATCCCCAAAATGGAGTCTGGCACACTGCAGCTGCACTTTATGTTTGAAACAACAGGCCCTTTGCTACAAAACCAAGTGCTTTAACACACTACAGCATTTGCACTTGCCCAACCTGCTTTTAAAAGCACCACTCCCTCCTATTCACAAACCCACATCTCATCCCACTGAGCCATGGTATTGTTAACGCTTTTGGTTGCTGCTAAGCTGGGTTTTGAAAACTTCCCCTTAAAGGAGGAAGAAAAAAATTACACTAGTAATATGCATAAAGTGTCCTCTAAAGTGGACAAAATATGAGGCACCATTAAGAAAAAGGGCACCAGACAAGAAAAGCATCATCCTTGCTCACCCTGATCCTCGCCATTAAGCTTTGGACAGAACAGTGAGGAATGGAGGGAAGGAGCAGACTGGCTAATCAACAAGTACATCATGCAGATACCCATTAAGACCATATTACATTTTCCAAAATCCATATACTTTCTATGTTACTTCATCTCCCCCCCATACCTACCTCTTCATTGCCCTCAACTTCTAATAGCAGTAATGACCTTGGCACATGGCATTTTCTTACAATTATTAGTTGGCTGGTGTTAATGGCCCTTGGCTACACCTTGGGCCATCAACTCCTCCCAGACAGTCATTAATCCCAAGGAAATACCCTGCACCTCAATCGTTATTACTTAATTACCTCCACACATAATCTGCAGAGCTGGAACACCACACCAAAGGACTGACTGCTAAATTATGACTGAGAAAAAAACTTTCAAGTCAAAAGACTGAAGATACTGCACCAAAACCCAATTAAAGGCATTTTAACATGCTAATAAATAACAGATAATTATTTTGGGCCTGAATTAGCTACTCAAGTAAGCAAAGCAACTGCTTTTGACTAAGTGGAGAGTTCGAGGGGCTCCCCTATTTCACAATGTAAAGCCAAAGAAAGCTCAAACCCAATCTTGCACTTCAGCAACAAAGTGCTGCTTTTTAACAGGCCATAAACTGCACCAAGTAACAGTTTTTGCTCAGCTAGGGAAGACTCTCTGAAAGAAGGGGCATAGTCAAGGGCTGCTCAAATCAACACAGAATGTGTGATATTTGCAACAACATCCTGTCCATTAGGGCTGCCCCAAGCAGTGCTGCATCCTCCCACACAAGTAGCCTGTGCTGCTAGAGCTCCTCCTGCCATTTCGTTGCTCCTCTCACATACTCCTGCCACCTTCAGGGTAGGTGTTTTTCCCAGATTAGAGACCCTCTGCCAAGCCAAATATGATTAACTGTGTTCTTACATTATCAGAGTCACCCAAAGTGAACACAGACCTCATATTTCATGATGCTGCATTAATGTCTCCATCCCAAAGGACACCAAACTTCATCACTGGCTAATTCAAGCCCAAAGCCTCTTTCATCTCCTTCCCTGCTCCTTGAAGACAATGAGGAAACAGGTTTGGGTAGCAGCAGAGCAGAGGGAAGATGAACAGTCTCGTCAAAACTAAATACAATAAAAGCCCGATCCACAGAGGAAGATAAGCTTGAGGAAACAATTCAGATGAAGAGGAGACCCGATGATTTAAACACAAGACTCAAAGGGAAAATGAGATGTTGATAATTACGGGAGAAGTATCTTTTCATTGCCTGGACTGTTATTAGCTGGGATAGGAAACAAGATGAAAATCAGAGACTTCCTAAATTGGTCAGTGCTGTGTGTTGCTGCTCTTTGGCATTAAGCAAACATCTGCCCTCACCTGCAGCAGCACAGGGAGACAACAGGCTCCTGCAGGTTGCTCGGGGGCTGCCTTTCCTTCTGGCTTGTCTCCTTCAACCAGTGAACTCTGCCGAGCTAAAAATAAGTGTACAGCCTGCAGACAGCATCTTCCAGACCTCACCTTTCCTCCCCTGTGCTACAGCCACCTACATGCCACAACCTGCCAAAAATGCATTTCAAAGCTATTTATCAGTGCTCACAGTAGCAGAGAAAAGGCTTGTGCATCATGCTACCCTATTGTGCACCTCCTTTCCCATAGTATGGCATTTCAGTTTTGGTTTGGTTTTATTGGTTTTTCCTAATAAGGATTTGTTCGTGCCACTGAGTTCTCTGCTTCTTCCCCTAGGCTGGCTACCTACCTGCCCTAATGGATGCATAATTAAAAGGAAAACCACTCCAGGTAACTGGCAAGCTCTCCTAATTGAAAACCAGGGAGGTAATCATTTTGCCCAGGGAAAAGCCCAACTCACAGGCCATAATATGGACCACCATCTGTTTGCTAAATTAGCAGCAGTGAGATATCAGCATAGAAATGACTGACACCAATTAGTCTTTAAGGAGTTTGCCTTTACACAGAGGACACTTCACCACCTCACTGAAGGTCTCTCTGCAATGAGAGGCAATTTCTGTTCAAAAGGGCTAAAACAGAGATGGAGCCAAACTTTCTTGAGCATAAAACCAATAGCTTACTGGTGATGGATCTTCCCAGCACATTCAATTTAATGGAACCAGCACCCTCAGTTCTCACTGCCTCAAGCAAGCATTCATCCTTCTTGCAGGGGCACTCAGGTCCTCCTGTCCAGGAAGATGTTCAGCCTCACATATGATAAAGGCAACCCCACACTTAGGGCAGCTTCTTAATTCACTGTGATTAACCAGACTTGGGGGAGTAAGGAACAAGCTCTGCCTGGCTCATCTAGATCAGGGGACAGAAATACCACTGCTGCTTCATGTCAGATCAGAAGGCTGCATCAGGGCTGCATTACCTGCTTCCCTTGGCAACTCCCACTCAAGCCAAATCCTCCCCATCTGGGGTAGAGACTTGTCCACTTCAGCAGCTCCCTGTCAAGCCCCACCCTTTCACACCCCTGGAAGCAAACACAGACAAGGAGCACCTGAAGTCAGGACCACCACAGGTACACACATCCCACTGCCCAGCAGAAAACTGCAGCAAACACTGCTCACCACAACGCAGAGATAATACAGCAGCTCAGCTCCATCTTCGTGAGACTTATTCTTGTATAACCATCATGGCAACTGTCTCCCCAATGCTCCCACCTCAAACTAAAATCCAAGTGCCACTGTGCACAGCCATATGGGGGAAAAAAACAGTCCTTGCTTCCAAAAAACCTTTCCATAAGAAGAAAACAGAGAAAGGAGTGGGAACCAAGGCAGGGAAGAAGTGGCTGGTACAGGGGGTGCCAGTAAACCCTAGGACCAGCTTAGAGCATCACTGCAAAGACCTCTTCAGTTGCCCTGTCCAGAGTCACAGTGAGAAAATAGAGCTGAGGAGTGGGGCCCTTCTTCCTCTCCAACCTGCATGCACCGAGCAGAAGGCACACCACAGTAAATTAAACCAAGGATGCTACTCAAGCACAGAATCTAATTTCGCTAACTCAAATTGTTACAACGTCTGTAAAACAAAACAACATTAAAGCACGCAATATATTTGCCATTTGCAACTTCCCATCATATAGAAAAGGCCTTCTTTCCCCAGTACTGCTTGTTTACCTAGGGGTAGAAAAACCTATAAATACACTTATATTTCTCCTAGATTTGCATTTTTCCAGTGAATATACAGCCTCTGTAGCAAAGCCTGTGCAAATGGCTAAAGGGCTGGGGCTCAATACCATAAAGCATCCAAAATCCAGACCCCATCACTCCCCATGCCCCTACACAGCACTGGGGTGTTGCAGAGGTGCACACAAATGCTGTACATTGACTGTAGAGATGTCCTGCACACAGAGAAGGACACAGGAAATTGCAGACACATTGTGCTGTGCATTTTCTAAGCCCAAGCAAAGCTGTGCTGCTGAAGCAGCAGTCAGAGGGGCTCCTCTACATGCCCAAAGGTCCTATTTGTGCTCATCAGTGAACTGCAGGAGGTCCAAATACAGTCTGTAGCCCTCCCAACCCACACAACCACACACCTTCAACCTCACACAGCCTTTGAACTCACAGCAAGTGCACTTTTAGGAACTTAGTCACATTTTAATTTTTCACTTTGACACATGATAATGTTAGCAATTAGAACTGTGAGCAAACTGCTTCCCTCTCTCTTTGATGTTTGTTATTTTTACACTGATTGTTTTGCTGAGAGAGGAATTTTGATTTCACATTATTCTTCAGGGACAATGGAGAAATACTTAATGAAAAACAACAAAAAAAAAATTTAAAATCACCCATGAAGCCTAATATGATACTGAGAGTTATATCTGAAAGCCTTTGCATCAAATATTACCATTACAAGGGTCACATAACCATCTCCAACAGTCACTTCCCCACCCACCCCTTTCACAAGAGATCTATTTTTATTTTCGCTTAAGCATCAGAACAAGTAATGGGGAAAAGTTTGAGGAGAGGCTGTACGAAGTTCCTGAGGCGAGAGCTCATTAGTGACTCACCACAATAATTAACAGTCAAGCTGACCCCATCAGGAGTCAAAATGCATTTTTGTCACAGAACTGGAGCGCATCTCCAGAAACCCCACCACAGCAGTTCAAGACACGCACACACACAGGTGCACCCTCAAAAAACACAACTAATCATTAGGGGGACTGCATTTGTGTTAAGACATAAGCAAACAACAGCAAATCAGGAAAACAATATACATGTGATGCCCTGATATATTTCCCTCAGATATTTTTCAGGTGTCAGCTGTAATAAATGAAGCATTTACTGGGTGCAGACGACACTTTAAACAAATCAGCACAAGTCCCTAAAGGAAACAAGCAGCAGCATATTTGGTAGTATTTCATCATTTTGGAGCTGGCAGAACGAAGCTGACAAGTACACAAGATAAATACTTTGTTCTGTCACGCTGTGTCATGTCGGAGAAAACATAAAGTGTTATATGACCTTTGGAGGCGCAGCCCACGGAAGCCTCCCTTCTCACTTCCACACTGCTGTTTGAAGCGGGGAAAAGAGAAGATAAAATAGAAACACCTCTCCGAGGGGCTGCCTCCCAGCACCTGTAACTCCAGAGATTTCACAGCCACCTCCTTGGCAGAGGTTATGCTGCCAAAGCCCTAAGAGGGAAGAACTGTTGGAGCAGGAAGCAGCACCACTGCACCTCCTGCGGCTCTGCAAAAACAACAGTAAGGCGCTCCTCAGAGAGGGAAAAAAATTAGATAGTGCAAGTTAATTATTATTGATCACTATTTTCCACCAACAGAAAAAGCATTCAGTTTGTTTCCTTCTGAACAAAAGAAAATACACCCTTTTGCTCTTGGTAGAATTCAAAAGCAGAAGCTGGGCTGAGCAGAAACCAGCCCTGCTGCTCTCAGCAGAGGAGCACGGCTGTAGCACAGCAGCACAACCCAAGGGCGATGCCTTCTGCTCCAAACCCGCTTTATTTAGCCAGACAAAACCATGCTGGGACACTGCTCCTTCAGTGAGATGCACTGGACCATGGCATGCCCCAGCACTACCACCAGCTCAATGTAAGCTGCATAACCACACTGACCCATAAGCACAGCAAAAGATCCCTGATGACAGAATGAAGCCTGAACCGTGTACAGACACCCACAAAGGCCCTTGGTAACTTTATGCTCATTCCAGCCAGGTTGAAATTCCACTTAATATCAGTTTTTAGTTTTATTTTTCTTGCTGTTCCAGAAACATCCCCCAGGCTTCAATCCTAAGGCGGGTAGGGCAAGCAGTGCTGGGAAACACAGACATGATATCTCCACCAAATTTTTACATGGCAAATTTTTACATACTTGCTGCCTCACTGCAAGTGTTTTGTGACCAAAGGAAGGAGAACACTGAAGTGTTTTGGACAGGTGAGCAAGTATTAATAAATACCTTTGAATCCTGAAGCACGGTGCAATGGGTGTTTTTAAGCAATAAAGCTGCCTGACAGACTACACTATTCCATCTTACCTTGCCAGAATCTGCCTGCTACCCTCCCACCTCCCACCACTATATCTCACAGACATTTATTTTTCAATTTTCCAAGAATTCCTATTCTGAAAGTGCAAGAAAACGAATTCAATAAAGTAAAGATGGCTGCAAAGCCATAAAATACAAGCTAGAAAACTCAGAGCTGGGTTTAACATGGAAAACTGGTTTTAGGCATTTTGTGTTAAAACCAAGGATCAAATATATAATTTTATTTAAAATAAATCACTCTGTGTTCTCAAATAACTGTAATAACTAACCATAGAAATTGTATTAATCACAAGTGTGGCAATGTTTGACATATTTCCCCTCCCCTTTCTCCCACAAAAGACAGCAAGCAACAGACCATCCTCATTACAAACATTGTCACTTTCATGTAACAACCCACAGTTACAGAATCGCCAAAATAAATTATATTTATTTACATCAACTTCCTGGCTTTTATGCTGTATCTAATTACTGTGAAAGAGACAAACAGATAATAAGCCATTTACAGCTAAAGAAGACTGGAATTATTGGTGTAAAAAGATAGGTAGTGGAAAGCTGGCTCTCTGGCATACATAGCAAAAAGCAATAATACTGAAAGGGGCGAAGGTAAAAGCGCATCTGTAATTATTAACAATATGCCTAACATTTTTAGTGTCACATTATTATGAATTAATTTGACATTCATTAGGGTTGCTCTGATCATAATGAATCCATTTGCCAATTGCTTTGCCTTCAGATAAGACTCCCATGGTTCCATCATAACCCAGTCATTAAATGTTAATTAACAAAGGCTTAACAATGAGACACTGGAAAGAATAGTTAGATAACGAAACAAAGTGGTTTGACCTGCTAAAAACACAGTATAGAAAAAAAAAATAAATGGGCAGACAAAGAACCTCTTCTATTCATTTTTCACCAGGTTCCTTACAAAAGTAGATTTTGGATGGCTGTAAAGCAGGTTACATCTGTCTAAGTGCTCCAAATCCTGGCACTTCTGGGCCAAGTTCAGCTGCCCAACCTGATGCTGAAGTTACCACAGGTCTAACTAGGCAGAAGGCAAGAGCTACCCCGAGAGGTTGCCCAGCCACAAAATCAAGGACAGAGAAAGAGCCATCTTCATATCCAGGTGAGTTCAGCACAACATGGGCAACTTCTTCCCAAGCCCCAAGGTGAGATGGAGAGCAGTGACCATCTCCTCACCCCAACCCAAACCTGGTCACAGACACGGGGCAGGCAGCATCATGCCAGCAGGGCATACATGTACTTATCCTTCTCCCCCTGCAAATTACACTGCATGATGTTTCAAGTGTCACATTAACCATTTAACTACAACTGCGTGGCACCCTATGTGAAAGAAGAAAAATTCTCACTAGAAAGAAATGAGAGGCAATCCAAGTGATAATTTATTGTAAGCATCCAGCAACTAATGCTGAAATGTAACAAAATACTTTCAGAAGTACAGAGAGCATCTTCAGGAATACTAAATGACTTAATTATTTTTACTGCTTATACACAGAATATCAAATGAATTTAAAATAAAGAAACAGGTGGCAGAAAATTTTGTCCCACAAAGAAATAGAAGCAGCATGACAATCGCTTTAAGCGCACATCTTCCCATTCCCAGGATCTTGGAAAGTACAGAAGGAAAGGGTTAAGTGTCCCACTCTTTCCATACTGAGGCTTAAATACAAAAAAAGCTCTCTTCCTCCCTGCATTTCTCTCCCAAAGCCTCTCTGGAGCAGTGCCACCAGCATGTCTTGTATGCTGCTCCCCCACTTTTCTCCAGACCACCCTGTGTTGTTGCTACCCCTGCTGAAGTTTGGGATGGTGCCAGCTCCTTCCCAGGGAGCATCTCTGCTCCTTGCCAGTGGGAAAGGATGTGGCCAGGCAGCACATGCAAAATCCCAGCAGGGGGTTTTGTGTGGTTTTTGGGGTCGTGGCATCACTATGTGAGCAGGATGTCCTTCACCGAGGGATGCAGCCACCAACAGAATGGACATGTATTTCTTCTGACAAGCTCACAGGGACCAGAACCCTTCCCAAAAGTAGGAAGTGAGGTTTTCCTGCTACAAGACCCACATTTTCTTACCACAAGGAGCCTTGACCAGGCACACTGCTGGAGGAGATAACTGAGTGCAGTTTCACTGACATCTCCCCTACTCATCAAGGAGCAGGGCCAACAATTGTATTTACTGCAGGATAATGTCGGGCAAATGAGGCTTGCCTTAAAGGGCTCCTAAAAAAAAAAACCCAAACAAAAAACACCAAAAAAAAACCCCCAAACCACAACCAAACAAAGCTGGTTTGTGTATTCTCCCCCCTGCTACCCTCTTCCTGCTGCACCTTTCCACCGTTCTCACTTTGCCATGGGAAACCACACCTTTGCAGTCAAGAGCTCTCCTCCCATGTCTCCAGTGCAGGCCTGTGCAGCCCCACACAGCCAACAGCAGCCAACAGACAGGCAGACACACAGATGCACCAGAAGTAACACCAGCACTGTGCTCAGCAGTAGCCTGATGCTAAAAGAGTGTGACAGCTGCCATTCGCCTTTCCCAGGCAAAGCCAAGGAGGGGTTTAGTCATCCCAACCTGCTGCATCCCACAGCAAAGCCAGGCTGTTACAGCAGGATGAGCTGCTCCCATGAAAAGCTACCAGGAGAGGGGATGGGGGGTGCTGGATCCTGACCCACAGTACCCCAAAGCTAATGCAGCTCCCTGCTCCCAGTCCCTAGAAACTTTCTGGCTATCCCAGCACATAAATGAACAGATGGAGAGTTCACACAGGGAAATGGCAGGCACCTGCTGATATAAAACCAGCACAAAATAACCTTATAAAAGTAGATTTTTTTTAGTAGATGCTTTACAAACTTCAAAAATCAAACACTCCAATAAGAAAGCAATGAAGAAAACCATCCACGGATTTAACATCAAGTGTTACAAACAGAAAGATATACAAAAGTACACTTCCTTCAGTCTGCTTTCAACCAGTACTATTAAAGGCCTTCTACTTTCTCCCCATTTTATTTAGCATATACTCTGCAACAAAGCCTCCAAATTACCTTAACATTACCATAAATTCTGACAAATCCAGGAGATGAAAAAATAACCAATTGCAGAGAAGTGGGCTGACTACACTGCACCTCATTATTGTGTAAGCCCTTCTTTCTTCCCTCCCTACCCCCTGTTAAAATACTTCAGCCTTCCAAACGACTGTCTTTTGCCAATTAAGAGCTTGGCTAACTACACTTCCAGGCAGCAGGAGGAAGACACATGCCATACTTCATGCACTCTGGGCTGCACAGTTTGCGGTAACACAGGCCATATGACCCCAAAACTTCAGTGTCTCACTGGTAAACTGCTCCCTGCTAGTACCACAGCAACTGCAAGCCAAGGTCAATTTTTTTCTTTAATTCCCTTCTTCCTCACCTTTTTTTTTATTTTTTCCCATGGCATGGGAAGAGAGCTTAGTTGTTTCTGCATGGATGCAAGGTGAATGAGGCTGTCGTTTCTCATTGCAGTGCGATTTATTACAGGTCGCTGACATAAAACAGCTTCCCCCACTGCAAATGAAAAAAAAAAAGCAGGCAGGAGTTCTTGAGCATTGTCTCACTTGCTTCTTTGAAGGGAATATACAGAGGTTTTATTTATTTATATAGTGATCTGACAATGGAGATGCATCAGCTTGTTTTCAGAGGCTTCCAGCTGAAAAAGGCAAGTTTCCTTGTTAGTAGGAGGTTTAAAGAATCCGCACACGCAACAGAAGAAAAGAAGAACACGTCAGGAAAAGAAATTGCAAGTTTAACAAGACACACTGATAAAGAAAGGAAAAATTATACTGAAATCAAGGGTGGGGAGAACAGGGGGAGTGTGGCAGGCTTGCTCCTGCATAAGCCAGATTCACTGTAAGGAGAGAAACAGGGTAGTAAGAATTGAGCTCCACATCTCTGGCTGGTGAAAATCTTGCTGTAGCAGACGACCCATTCCCAAAAAAATGTCTGGTTTAAGAGTTCCTCTGGCCTCTCATCAGCAGTTCCTCCCAATTTAATTCATAGTTTCAGATGAAAAGATTTTATAGATCTCTGTTCTGTCTTGAGATGAGTTCGCCTAGAGCTTCACGCAATAAATTGATGATGAATCAATTTTCCTGTGCTGTGCTTTGTAGTTTGCTTTTTTTCATAGAGCTCTGAGAGCTGTGTATAAAATACCTCAGTCCTTACTTGTTTTTTAAAGATAGGCTAATGTCTCTAAAGATCAAGAATATCCACAGTCTATTTTTAGATTGCTCACAGTAAGCCAAAACTGCCCTAATAAAAACATCTTTTAATTCACCTGCAATATTTTATTACATGGCCAGATTAAGAAATAAACTGGTCTGTACCGGAGGCTGTGGAAGTTGCAGTGGTGACTCAGGAGGAGGCAGAGTGACCCAACCACGACTGTAAAAAGGCTCTGCAAGCTCCCTGTGGGACTGCCTTTCACCCCTCACTCCCACCGTGGGGTCGAGCCTGCCAACCCACAGGCCCCATAGTGCTTTAATCACACAGCACCAGTACAAGAGAGGGAAGGCAGCAGGTCCAGCATCCTCCCAGATAACATGCTTTAACCCTTTCATCTGCCCTTTCCCACAGCAGTACCTGTAACAAAGCACAGCAGTTGCTAAGGAGCAAGGAGAGCTATTAGCTCCTCTGTACTAATATAATATAATCAGTATTATAATTTCCACAGCGCATTTTTTTTATCCCTTCTTATCCTGGAATGCTTTATGGATTTATACCTTTACTCAGAAGGTCATCCATCTCATGAAGCTGAACTGATACCATGGACTAGAAATCCATGGCTTTGGAGAGCTTACAAGTCTTCTACTGTGTTTCCCAGTCCTCAGGGTTCCCACAGCAAGCAGAAAGGAGAGGAGGTGGTCACCATAGACACAAAAACTTTTCCAGCAGTATCTAAATGCTCTGGCCTAAATGCAAGGCCAATCCCACATTTAACAGCACAGAGCCAGCAGCTCCTGCCCACAAATCCCCTATCCAGCTCCCACCCTCCCCAAACACTGACGGGTCCTACACAGAAGAATAAAGAAAATGCAATCATCCACATTGGAATTTGAAAAAACTGCCTTGCATCCCACAAAAAGTTGAAGGACTTTCAATTTATCAAAGCTGCCAGGACAGAGCTCAAGGAGCTCTGACACCACTCCCATTCCGGGTTGCCTCTTTCAAACACCATCTCAGGGGCAATCCTCCCCCTGTGCTTTTGGCTGCAGGTCAACTACAAACTACGCTTTTTTGACACCATCTCCCTCACCCTCTGTGGGTGTGTAACCCTCATCAAAGCTACTGGAAAGGTGCAAGGAAGGGTTTTGCAACCCCTGGTTTATAAGCATATAAGACACAGAAGATTTCCGTTTTGCATACAGCAACCTGTAACTCTCTGTTCTTTCTCCCCATAACCTCCCACAAACACCAGCCAAAATGAACTAAATGCCACACAGGCATAAACAAAATTATAATGCCAGTAATTTTGGAGTTTTGGGCTTGGATCTTTCCACTGTTTTTACAGCATTCCTGCTAATGCAGCATGGAAAGGAAAAGCAGCTTGTTAGTTTTTGCTCTCTCTTCCAGCTCAATTGCCGAGGCTACCCAGCACAGTTGTACTCTTATTTGCTCTCCTTTCTACCATATCCCAAGCTGTGAAATTAAAATGCACAGAGGACATAAACCTCTAGCTCAGGAATAAAAAGTGACCTTAATATGCTCCCACTTAATCCTTCTCGAGCTCAGCGTACCATCGCTTTGGGAAGACATCCCAGCATGAAACCAAGGTGCCACCTTGCCCTTCAGTGAGAGCATCCTCCCCACAGGCACACGGGGTGACTCCTGGCACAAAATCCCTCGCTGGGAGGGAGCAGCACAGCAGCAGGAGCAGAGGTACCATGCAGACCAGAAGCAGCACGCTGCATCCACACTTGGAGCAGCAGCAGTTGACAAGCACCGATCTGATGTGCAGATAACCACTCAAGCCCACTGATTCTCAGGGAAAAGCTGCAGGATTTGGCTCCAAGGGCCAGCCTGTAATGATGAGGGGCATGTGAGAAACCACTTTTGCTTCTCAACCCACCTACACAGCAGCAGTGGGCACTTTGCACAGCAGCATCCACCCAGGCAGGATCCCATGACACCGTGAAGCTGCAAGGAAAAACTCCATCAAAAGCACTTAAGAGAGAGATTTAATTTATAATGTTCCCCCATGTTTCACCCCCTGCTACCCCAGGTCAGGCCTGAAGGCTTTGCCTAGCCTGTGGTTTCAGACATTCAGTTTCAAAACTCTGGGGTCAAAGACAACAATAACTGAAGATTTCTGCCAAATTTAAATTTTCAGGCATGAGAAAGTGCCACACTGAGCTCTAAAATGTGCACAATCAGATTATGCCATGGGTGGCAGCATGGCTCCCTGCTCTATGAGAACAACAAAGTATTCCCTGCCTCTCAGTCTGGAGAGAAGAACAAGCACACACCTTTCTCTAAAGACACAAACACTCCCTCTCCAGAAACAGCACCAAATTCTGACAACAAATCACCACCACCTCTCTCTGGGGGTTAAAGCCTACACATGTTGAGTCAGTTACACAATTATTCTGGGTTTTCAGGAAAAGGAGAATTGATGTTCAAACACATGGATTGGCAACAGAGAGACCAAAAGCTTTGCCCATGCGAGCACCAAGGGATCGTGCCAGAGGAACAAGTGCTTGCACTAACTGCAAAGTGATTACTGTATTTCTACAGATTCCTCAGCTGTTGCTTTGAACTCTTTCACTGAAGTGTTTTGACAGCACACCAGATAATAAAAGGCAAAATAAAAAAGTAACTCTGAAGTGTATATGAAAATACACACATAAAAATACAGTTTTCTTTTGCCACTGTAATAGCATCGCATTAAATGTCATCAAAACAGTAAATCCCAGAGTAATTCGTTTGTGTGCATGTTATTAGTTCTTAAATTAATACATGCATGAGTGTAACACACACATTCCCCTCACAATCTTTTCAACAGTTGTCATAGATCTGGAGTACATCAAAAGCAGAGCCCAAAGGTGCTGGTCTTACTCAAGAGCTTGTTTCTAACACTGAGGGGAAGACTAAACCACCCCAGTCTCATCAAAGCAAGACACCAATGGAAGGGTGTGACAGCAAAGCCATCTCCAGAAAGCCATGTTTTCTACCATGCATATTCCAAGCCTAATTTGCAAAACAGGTTAATTTTGCATGCAAATGGACAGTTACACATCTAACTGACCATTTGTGCAAGCAATTACACGCGCAATTACCTGATTGCATAATTGCGTGGGCCTAATTTTGAAATTGGGTCTTACATTTTCTGTTGAACACAAATGCTCTATTTAATAAATAGATATTGAGTAGTCTTGAAGCCCAGTCATCCAGACCTACTGATTCTAAACCAAATATTGAAAAAACATGCTGAAATGTGTATTTACCCTAAAAAAGGCCATCATGTAACCCTGGCATAACGCAGTACACACGGCCATCAAACTGAGCCACAAGTTTCTCTGCTAAAACTTTAAATTGCAACTGAAAGCCAAATATCTGTGCAAACACGCCAGGTATCTTCATCAGAAGCACTGGAAAGTTCCTTACCGTAATTCTTTCAATGAAAGACTTCTGGGGCTTTCTTGCTACTCAGGATGTATTCTAGGGAGGAAAATCAAAGTAAAGGCACATTAAAGGAAACCTATTCTTAGCAAGCTGGTCAGCAGCTCATGAGTACAGTTTCATCAGACAAATCCTGAAGATAAAGCAAAATCCAGCTTTGAATTATGAGGTGATGCAGGGTTTTTTGCACACAATCCAAGCAGTTGATGTCCCCGGCCTTCGCATTGCTGACCTCTAGGGAGAGGTTTCTATCTAAATTTAATCACCCTCAACTATTTTCAGCCAATCGTAAGGAGTATTTTTCTTTTATGGAATAATCCTAAATACCGTCAATTTTCCTGTGCATGTCAACCACAAGTCTCTATTTTACATGTCAAGCAAAAGCTCTTTAAGATTAGCTGTCAGAGCCTGCGAGTTTTGGCCAAATATCAATTTTCTGTGTGGATGATGCATTAAATTTAAGATGCTTGTTGCTACTGGGGGCAAAGCAATATAGCAATTACCAAGCTATTTCTGACTTACAAATCCATAAGTAATCATATTGCTGGAAACTCAAACTTGGTGGGAAAGAAATTAAGTAGAGTGTTAAAAACAAAGACTACCACTGAGGTAGTCACTGCTACCTCCAGCAAGATGCATGTCAGTGGAAGGACCTGATGTCCCAGTCCCTGAGCCACAGACACTTGCAGAGATCCAGGGAAAAGCAACTCCAATTCCTTCAGGCCTGTATTTTATCCATCACAACTATACACAGACCACAGAGGATCTGAGGTGGCCTTTGCTCCTCTCTGCCCTTCCCTGATACTTTGGAGCCTGCCATTGATGGTTTTCTTTATCAAATCTCCATGTGACACTAAAGTCCTGAGTTGCATAGCACCTAGATATACCCTCCTTAATATTACTAAGTCAGGCTTAGTAATCCACAAAGTGATCCAAGAAATGATGCTGTTGTAGCACCTCATAATAATGACTCTCAAGGAAAGCTTTATTTTACCTGTCATAATAAACCTCAGACTGTGCCACCAAATGAACAGGCAGTTCATATCACATACTCCTAGAAAAACAGGCCTGCAGCAGTTCATAGTTGTTCTCAGGGAACTCAGTCAACTGCTAGTTTAAGAACACACATAAGATGAGCTTTGGTGATCTTGTGCAAGAGTCAGCTGGGGTTTTCTTTATCAAATCTCCATGTGACACTAAAGTCCTGCATTGCATGGCACCCAGATATACCCTCCTTAATATTACTAAGTCAGGCTTAGTAATCCACAGAAATGATGCTGTTGTAGCACCTCATACTAGTGACTCTCAAAGAAAGCTTTATTTTACCTGCCAGAATAAACCTCAGACTGTGCCACCAAATGAACAGGCAGTTCATATCACATACTCCTAGAAAAACAGGCATGCAGCAGTTCATACTCGTTCTCAGGGAACTCAGTCAACTGCCAGTTTAAGAACACACATAAGATGAGCTTTGGTGATCTTGTGCAAGAGTCAGCTGGGGTCCCAAGAAACTGGCACCTGGGCTCACATCAGCACTACTCAAATCAAGGAGGAACAACACAGGTAGCAGTGCATCCCTCCTCCCTGTTGGCATTGCTCCAGTGCTCATCCTACACCAGCCTGCAGCAGCACTGCCTCGGTAAAATACTTAAACACCATCCTTGCCCAAGGGAAACGCCAGTATCATTAAAGCTCAGGACATTACACTGGCCCCAGAAGGCAACACAAACAAATCTAAACCTGACAGGGCTACCCAACACAAGGACCCAGTCATCAGTGAGCCAAAAAAGATGGACTCCCAAACACCAATGTCAGGAATGTACCAAGAGCTAGTATCATTTTGTCACATCACGGAAAAAACCAGTCAGACTAGATCAAAAAAACCAAAAGGAAACAAGTGTCACAGCAATTCTCACATAGCCTGGAACAACTTGGACACTTCTAACACAGGAAAAGCCCAAGGTACAGAGTGCTAGAGCAGAAGGTTTACGCCCACAAGGACAGGCTCCATCTGGGACAGACAGGACCTACAGAAATCACACACACTCTGTAGCCTTTATTTGGAGAAAGCCACTATTGGCAATGTTTTCTCTCATTTTTCCATGGGCCTTCAGCAAGAGTGGGATTATTCAAATTGACAGCAACAGTCTGGCAAGATTGTTTTCCAGTATCAAAGGACACCTACCCAGTAATTGCTGTACTGTAGCATGAGGCATAGCCCACATATTTTAATGCCTTAACCACGTGTGATGGCAGCAATTGGAACAAAGCTATTAAGTCTTAATGAACTCATGTTTCCATCTCCAATTCCACCAGCAATATTGTAAAACCATAATTCAACCAGCCCCTGTGTAAAAAATATTACAAAGGATTTTAAAAAATATGGCTTATAAAAACAATCATTGGATTTTTTCCCCCATTTCTTAAGCTACATGAGTTTTGACTTTTCTCCACAGGCAGAGCAGCTAAAGATGTTTTTTTTCTTTTTGTGAAGACTGAGATTCTCACAATCCAAGATTTTGGGATTAAAATTAGCACGAAGAAATTTGCAGCAAATAACACTGTTTGAATCTGTGTGCTAATCTTCCAAAAACAGTAGGAAAAAAAAGGGCAGCAATCTCCTCCTGTCCCCAATCTTTAGCTAGCACAAGGAAGTAAAAGCTTCTTAAATAATCTTTTATTAGCAATTTTATTAAAGGTTCAAGCTGAACACCAAAACGCTTGAGCAGCCAGAAACATTTAGCACAGACCTGATTTTGTTTCCTTTCTAAGAAGCTGGACCAAGCCAGGGAAAATGCGATGCATCAGTTCAGTTCCTGGCTGCTCCAGAAAGAACCTCCCACCTGTGCTGCAGGCACCACATTACTTACACAGCAGCTGCTCGTTATATCGTGATATAATGAAGTTTCACAGCGACACGTGAAGCAACACTAGAAACAAACCTAGCCCAGGACTTCAGTGTGTTATGCAGCACGAGGGCGACATAAATGCTGTACAAGTTATCACCACTATTTATAGGCTCTAACAATTCCACATTTTTCTAATATGATCATCCCAATACACACTGCAGCCCCGGGTGACACCAGGGCTGCATAGCTGTGTGAGCTGGCAGCAGTTTAAAACATGCCACGTGAGAGGACCCAAACATGCATGATTTTAAGAGCAGTTAGAAAATCCAGGAGACAAAGAAATACTCTGTGCTGAGAAATCCAGGGAGAAACTCAGTGCTGGCAAAGAAGTCTTCCTGTGGCTAAAGGAACAAAGGAACAGAGAAGAGTGGCAATGACTTTTTCTTTGTTTTGAAAATTTCCATTTTCTCTTAATGGAATATTAATTCCCTTGTTCCCATGAGCTGAGCTAAACTGGCTCTGGGAGGAACAACTCCCACCTTCCACCACCAAAGCCCCCTGCAGAATGGGGTCCCAAAACGCTTCACCGTGTCCCAGTCAGCTCATGGAAGAAGTGAAATAGCAGAGCCAGAACCTCAATTTTCTAAACAAAATTAGCTGCACACCATTCTGTTTGCATATCAGTTTCTCCCCTTCACAATGCACTAATTCAGGCAGCAGCCACTGCGGTACAGAAGGATTGCTTTCAAATCAAACAGCTACATGCATTATTTTTGCCTCCGTCCTACACAATTCCATGGCTTTTTCCATACGCTCCAATGCGTATGTCCTCTGAGCATTATTAATAGCTACTGAAGAGTATTATCTGCCTACCAATCACTTCAGCTTCCTACTTAATGGCAAGTACATTTTTAGAGCATCAAATATATCAACAGGGACAATGGTTGCTAAATTTGAAGTCAACAACAACTGGAAAACGTTAGCTACTTCATTGGTATTTTTACATGCTTGCAGAAACATCTCTTGAAATAAATGAGCTTTATTTTATCCTTTCAAAGACATAATAAAATAATACTGAATTCTAAATACTGTCACATATCCTCAGCAAACAGCAATTTAAATTTAGATAAATACATTTTTACTGCCAAAGATAATGAGCAAAAATAACTACAATTCAACTTTGCATAGTGGATTGGATGTAAAAAAGACCACCTTAAAATGACAGCTGGCTGGCAGCCACAGTGCAGCCGAGGAACACTCACCAGAATACGGACAGTCTTGGAAAAGGGGTTAAAGCAAAATAATTCTTAGGAACAAATGCTTATCGTTGCATCTGGCTGCGACATTAACCTTAAAAGACTACTAAAATATTCCATTAGCATACTAACCATGGTACATAAACTTTTATGCTTAAAATGTTCAATATTTCAACGTAATTTCAATTAATGGAAATTGAACATTAGGATATGTATCAAGTTAAGTGTAATGGTTTTTCCTCCTGTGTGTGCACCAAAGCAGCTCCGACCTGCCTGTACCAGCTCCTGCCACGGGAGCCACAGGAGAAGGTCCTCAGCAGCTCACAGGGCTTCAAACGAGCAAAAGGCCACCCCAAATCTCTGCCCTGCACATTCAGCTCTGCACACTAAGGTTCTTTAAGCACATGCTGAAATGCAAAGCGTGCAAGCACATCTGCAGTATCTGCTCAGGGACCTCAGCAAGCAGCAGCAACCGAGAGGTGCCTGCCCCACAGGAGAGGCTTTCTTGGGAAAACAGGAGACAAAGGGATGGAAGCACAATTTGGAGCTACTCAGGGGCCAAGCCACAGCTAAAGTCAGTAAGACAGGGATAGGTTTCAGAGCTTTATCCAGTGTATTGTCACCAACCCGGGACACAAGAGTGTCCTGCTCTCACAGCAATGCTACAGCCAAGGCTGCATCACTGCTTCACAGTTCAGGCTTTTCCAACTTTTCCATAAACTTTTCCAATTTTGTTCAGAAGGGGTTTTTGGTTTTTTTTCCTAACAGCATGCAAGCTTTTTTCTTCAACCTCCCTCTGGCACAATCCATTTCCTACATGAATCACAATCAGGAGGGGTGAGAAAAAGAGAGAGGTCAGGTATCACAATTCTTAATAGACATTTATTAGGCAGTTTAATCAAGCAGTTGTGGGCAAAGGGTCATATAATGCCTTGCAGTACCACAGTAGTGTCTCCACATGAATTTAAAGCCCGTCAGCAGCATGTCCCACAGCCCAATTTCCTCCTCAGTTCCTCTGGGAACACGGCCTAGGAGGGAGACCTGCTTGCCATGGAGCAGCTCCAACCCTGGTACCACAGCTGGCACTGCTCTGAGCTTGGGCTGGTCCCCACCGGGTTTTTTGAAGATTTCTGCAAACTCTGTATTTCTGTAAGCTCAACAGCAGCTGGTGATGAGACACAGGAGCATGTCACCATGGGACAAGAGCCCACATTACGCCGCTGACTTATTAGGAGATTAAGAAAGATCAAGTTATAAATGCCCATTCAGTTATTGTACGTGTAGCTGCACAGACATTGGGAGAGAAAGGAACTGAACATAAAATGAGTATAATCTTAGAAGTCACTAAAAAGGATTTTACAGGAACACTATACAATGACCGATCATTTTTTTATAGTTCAAAAAGACCTGTATCTGCTAAAAGTTTGAGGCTTACTTTGCCATTTATTTACTTGATTTACTTGATTTTCCCACCTCCTCCTTTGTCAAGAGCTTATAGAATTTATAGGCTTCAGGCATGGAAACAAAAAAAAGTTACCGCCAGAAAAGTATTTTTTGATACTCCTTGCAGTATGAATTTCTACTCCTCAGTTATATATTTATATTCTTGGTATTCAGCACAAGCTTATGATGTGATCAGTATGTGTTCCTGCAGTCTGAATTACTGACTTTCCTGCCCAAACATCAGCCAACATCAGACCCTCACGAATCACTGATGCACAAGCAAATATTCATCTGCCCTGGACTTTGCACACCCTTTATGCAAAGCAGGAAGAAGGACAAGTTTCCCTGGCAGGTTGGGGGGAAAAAAAAAAAGAAAATAAGGAGATATATATAGCAGCAGCTGTTCAAAGACTTCAGGAGGCTTGGCATGTGCCCATATGCCCAGCAGAAGTAGCGGACAGTAGAAATGAGACCATTTATCACGTGGACACACAGCTCATCACAAGGGAACTGCCACCGAGCACAGCTTAAACCGCTCCTCCAAAGCAAGAAGTTGCTAAACAAACATTAACTAAAGTTGCTGAAATGATGAATCTTTCTGGCAGATTGCAGTACTCTCATGGGATAGTTCAGCTTTGGCTACGTGGGGATACATAAAATCCACCAGCAGCCTGCACTTGTTTGCAAAAGCAAAACCTTTAAGTCGGTGAAAATCAGAGCCTGTTGCACACCCTAAGGACTTGTCAGCACACAAGTGATTCATGGGAAACAGCCCAGCTGCACTCACCTCATCTTGTCTTCGCTCCTGCCACAGTAAAAACCAAATCCCAGGAACAAGCCCCCTCTCCTTTCCCAGCAAAATTGCCTCAGTGCTCTGAGAGTGTGCAGAGTCCACAAGGGCAGACTTGGCTTAGCTGTTTCCACGGAGCTGCCATCACTTGCCAGTGGTCTTCAGAGCATAAATGCCTGGCTGCACAGCACCAAACCCCAATCTGCACAGGCAGGATACGAAGTTCAGAAACTTCCAGGGAATCATCCTATTACCCCACACCAACCACCATGTACTGGCTCACCTTTACTGTCCTAAGGAAATCAGGAGAGGAGCTGTTGTCATGCAAAAACTGAAAAAAGAAATGAAAGCTCTGGGCTACATCATCTTTTTGAGCAAGTATACATACTGCAGAAGGACCACGGTGCTGAGTGACCATGTATCTTCTATTTTCTTTCCTAGCTTGTCACAACAATTACTACACTATTAGGACCAAGCGCTTTATTCCCAGTTTGAACTCATTCACCTTCAGTACCCAATCATCAGTCTGGTACAGACTTACTGGTTATCTTAACGAGTCCTCCAGAACAGGTCACCTGAGCTCCTTTGGTAGCTCATATTAAGCACTTCAGTGTTCGGGTCACTCTCGCAGTGTGCTCTTACACCTCCCCTGTCACGCACACAGAGGCACAGGAGGTGGGCACAGGACTCCAGGGATGGCTGATTCTCAGCCAGCCGCCTGAAAAGCTGCTCCTCGGCCTGGGAAAAGGTGTGTGGAGGAGAGCTGAGCAGGAGGACCAGAGCCTGGGAAATTACAGCTCCAACTCCGGGCTGTTCGTCCTGCTGCCGGGAGCTCCTGGGGGCTGCTGCCACCTAGAGATGCTCCCAGAGCCAGGCTGCGGGCTGGCCACCCCGCACACCCCCCTGCCCAGCAAATGCTCAGCACCCACCCCAGCTCTGGCCAGGGACCCATAGAAAGGTGTTTCTCCAAAAAGCCTTTGGAAGATGTGCGTGCTCTGGATGACAGGCTGTGCTTCCAGATACACTGCAAGTCAACTTTTTGTGGTTAGCTTAAATTTAACTAAAAAACAAAACAGAAAAAAAACAACTAAACTAAAATCCCCTGAAAACTAGGATAAAACATTGAATTCAATTAAGGCGTGTGGCTAATGCCCTGTTAGAAAACAGAGGGCACATTTCAGAACTCGGCATTAAGGTCAGGAGTGCAATGCAGCACTTGGGGCTCAGCCTGGAGCACCCACAGGGTGCTGGGTCCTTTGCTGCCATGGACCCAATGTGACTTTCTCTGCTACCCATCCCACTTCACTACTGTGCAGGCTCAGGAAAAAAGCTTCTCTCTTCGTGAGCTGCTACTGCCAAGTCTCATTTGCTTTACTCATAAGGCATGTATTTCAGGTCCTTATTATTACTGTTTTCATGTTAATTACAAGCACAGCTCCTAGTGCCAAATTCCATACACATAAACATCAATTACCATCTCTTTTTTTTTTAAAACGAAGTCACAACTCAGTCACTGGGGCACTCAGCAATGCCGGTCTCAGCAGGGCAGGTGCAGGCACAGAGCCTGCATGGTGCAATCCCATGTTGGAGCTGCCCCCAAGAGCAGGGCCAGAAACAGTCTCCTCTGCCCTACAGCAGCGCTGGCTCGCAGTGCCCTCAGGGGACACACAGGGACAGGGCAGGCTGCCCTGCCTACCATGCAGAGATGTCCCTGCAGACCCCCACTCCAGCCCTGAAGGGCTGCATGGCACGGGAGGGACTCCCAAGAAGCTTGCTGAGCCTTCAACAGCACCTGGTCCCCTTTGGTAAAAAGGCCCAGACAGGACAGCCCTCATGCAGGGGCCAGGCCGTCTGATGGCTGTTGCAGGCTGAAACTCCCAGTCAATATTTATCGTGCCTTTGCAAAGGCACTCAGCACTCAGCCTAATTTTAACCATCAAATAGACATCGTGGCGGAATAAACGGGAGAGGTGCCAAGGAGGGCTGTTGCAAAGGAGAGGAGCTGCATCTCTCTGAAGGCGTGTGGCATGTCCCATCCAACGTGGCCCAGAGAGGAGTAAAGGCATGAAATTAAAGCCTGCCCAAACACCAGCCTGAACACGCTTCTCACTGGGAAAAAAAAAAAAATTAAAAAATAAATCTGCAAAAATACGTACAGTTATTCTCAGAGCAGCTGAATACTTCAAACAGGACTAAGTTAATTTGGCTGTAATTATTTAACAACTCACCAACCCCACATATCAGAAAATGGAGTTAATTTATCAGCTATTTTCAAGCAGAACAAAGACTCGCCAGCTTCCAGGTAACAGCCCAAGCTGTTTGGCTCACGTGACCCCGACTGAGCTGTGCACTGCAAACATTATATGCCCAAGCACGGAGACAGAAGAAATCAGAAAACCCCAACATGTTTACATATTTACATCTTAACATACACACACGGGATAATGAAATCAAAAGTTTGGCCAACAGTAAGTTGCATAAGCTAAGGCATCACCATTTCTCTCAATGCACCAAAAATCAGGGCAGCAGCCAGAGCTCCATCCTAATGCCCCCAAAAGCCAAGAGAGCCCAAATTCTGGGGGGGTCCTAAATACTTGCAAATCATGTCTCCCTGTCCAGCCTGCCTTGCTATTTCAGCAAGCAAGTAGCAAGACTCAATCATTACTAGCTGCCAGCGCCCACAGCAGTGCCTAAACCCCTTCAAATAGGAAATGTCACTCCAACTCTGCTATTTTAATAAACGGATTTTCTGTTTTGCACAGAGGCTTCTCGGCAGCACAGATCCGGGAGGCTTCCCCAGAGACGACAGGAAGGCAGGCGAGCAACCCTGGACCGATCCTTTTTATTTTCACTGGGGTATAAATCCAGCAATGGAGCGCCTTTGTGATCGTCCACGCCAACAGCCCGGTCCGAGCGGTGGGAAGGATTGCTGGAGAGCACAGGAGCATCCCAGTGGGGATAGCGGCTGCCCAAAACCGGGGCAGCCTACGGGAAAAGTGTGAGACAGAAAAGTATCAAGTGAGGCGAACAGTCAGACTGCGTGTAAACAGGGAGGCAGGCAAAAAGGTACAGCGAAGCAGCGCCTGTGAAACGAGGAGTGCCATTTCTTCTTCAGTGGGGATTTAACGATTCAAACCGCAGGAAGAGAACACGTAAGAGAAAGCAAAAGCCCAGCATTTCACCCCTCCCGACTTCGAGGGTTAGGAAACAATCACACAGCGAAAAAGTAAACTGTGCCCCAAGATCAAAAACCTCCTCCAAAGCCCAATCAGGCAGGCAAAGCCAGGACACGCTCCTTTCGCTTCTCACCAAACGTATCCTTCCTTCTCTCTGTTACATAAAGCCCCAAAATATAAACTAAATTGTGAGAACGAGGAGCTGTTGCACCAATACCGCCCAAACAGCATAAATTTTGCATCACCGGGGAGGGAAGGGGAAAAAAAAAA
>JACBWW010000047.1:2781581-2956280 GCA_020086605.1 Lanius collurio
CACGCGAACGCTCCGCACCTGCGGAGCCGCGCGCGCCGTTCCCGCGCTTTCTCCCTGCCCCGCCCAGCCTGAGGGGCAGGTGCGCGCCCCGGCGTGAGGGGGGCTGCGGAAACACCGGCGGGAGCGCGGCCCCCGAGGGAACTTTGCCGTCCCGCGGCACAGGGAGCGACCCTGCTCCGGGGGACACCGGGGACATCTCCCGACACACGCCCCCGTCCCAGCGGCGGCCGCAGCTGGAGTGTGGAGAGCATCGTGCGCAGCGTGAAGCGCGCCCAGGCTCCGCTGCGGGACCGCTCCCCGCCTGATCCACACAGGGACATGGCATGTCAGCCTCCGCCCTGGGTTCTGCCCCAAAGAACCCACCTGCGGGAATGCTCACAGCCCCACAGGCAAAGACAAGAGCAGCTCACCTGCACTCTTCTGGTGAGTATAGGGCTTCCCAGTGCTCAGCCGAGGCAGTTGGGAAACTTTAGGGTGGAAGGGCTGGAAAGGAGGGAGAGAAGTTTTAAGAGCAACAGGGCGGGTTGGTGGCACCTTGGAGATCACTCTTCAGTATGATGATGAGTGGACTTGGCACTGAAGTAGCTGATGAGAGCCACGTTTTCCAGCCTGCCTGCAACTCTGTGGGGCACAGAGGTGTGATGGCATCTCTCACCAATGCACTCTCCATCTTGATGTCCCCTGCCAGCTTGGTGGCACCTCCTAGATGCTCTCAGGTGGGGACAGCTGCAGTGCCAGGGTCCTGCGAGCATCAGCCCAGCGTCCCCCTGACTACCACCCACCCAAGCACAAGGGTGAAATGCTGACACAGATGTCCTCCCTAACGGGTCCAGGGGACCGGCGTCTCATCAAGACTTGTCTTGGCAAGACAGTGACTGAAAATCTCAACATCTCATCACAGATGTGAGACAGCAGCTGCCATTTATCACTCTTGATGAGTTGATTGGCATTGTCAGTCATAACTGAACTCTGCAAGTGCACAAGAGAAGAGCACCTTCAATTCTTCACTTCATGTCCCCAAAACGTGCGCCCTAGGTTTGGAAGCCTGCTCACCCCAGTCAAGCCCTTCTGGATCTCATCAACATGAAAGAACTCTCCTTACGCCTTTCCAGCTGTTCTGTGCCATACTTCTTGGAGTGACTTCCTAGTGATTCTAGCAGCTTTCCCTGGCACCCCCAGGCAGATTAAGTGGAAGAGTGCAGCAGCAAGTGCCTTCTCTCTAACCAGCTCCAATGGAATGGTTTTCCCATAGGAATTAACCTCAGAAGAATAACCCCAGTCCCTCCAGCCAAATCGCCTCCTTTCCAGAGAAGCCAGAGGCTTGCATGCCTTTAAAAAATAAAAAATCCCCAGATCAAGATAGTATTTCAAGTCGGATTATGGCTCTTTCTCCAAAGAGCTGAAAGTTTAGCTGGAACGAATTAGCCAGGCTCTGCAGAAAGGAGGCTGTAAAGAAGGAGGTTTCATTGCCCTCAGTGCTGCATCCCACTGCTGACATCAGCAGTGGCAATGGGGCAATTCACTGGCAGGCAGAGGCAGGTGAAAGAAAAGGCAGTCACGAAGCAGAGCCCTGATATGCAGGGTCTTCAGCCTCTTCCTGAGGGTTTTCCCTGAGAAAATCACCTGGGTGAGGCCAGCAGGAGAGGCTGGGAGCCAGCCCTCACCCTTGTTGAGCAGATTAGCAGCATTGCTGATTGTCCCTCCTTGCCACCCCCAGGAAAGAAGCATGATCCCTGCTTGGCGCAGAAATGGGTCCACTGGGAGGCTGTGAGACAAAACTCGCTCAAATATTGAACTAAAAAAATTTTGCTCAATCTACCTCTCAGTAAACAGTGGCTAATTGCTCTGGCTGGAGCTTGCTGTACCTTCTAGATTGGAAGGTGCAGATGGAGCAACGATAGTGAAGGCTCCTTACCTTATAACCGGCTGTACATTAATCACAAATGTTTGCTATGCAAATCTTGTCATACAAAGCAATTATTGCTGTTCCCATACTGACCTCATGTTTATTTATTACATGAGCTCTTTATTTGAACCTTGTCTGGTCTCTCTTCCCGTATAAGCGTATTAGCGTGTGGCTTCCAAAGGCACCCAGCTGAGAAATTGTAGATTTATTTGCAGCATGGAGGGATGGCACACGACACACCAACTGCAATGCAGAGCTGAGAGGCTCAGCTCTTACCCCGGTGGCTCTTCATGCAAAATATTCTCACCCTGAGGTCTTTTGCTGGGATGAAGGACACTTTCTAACAGCACAGGGCCATGACTCCGGGTTTGCTTTGACGCTGCAGTATTAACTGATGGTTAATGGAGACTGTCAGCCCGAGGAGCCGCGCAATAAAACTCTGCTTGGGCCTCTTTAGGGCTTGCTCAGTAAAAGTAAAATTTTACACAGTGCTTCGTCCTTGGCTTTGTCACCTTTGCCTACCTCCAGAATGATGAGTTGCAAATATTTAGCTGTGCCGCCAAGTAAGTTGCAAGTGTGTTGCTGAATGTGGTGGTGTTTGGGTAGCTAGAGTGATGGGTGTCTTTGAGCACCAAATAGTCTCTTGCCAGAGGAGTTTTCTCCATGTGATTTAATGTTGGGCAACACTGGCATCCGGTGGGCAGAGGGTTTCATCCTTAACAGCTTGCGGCAGCTCACTCCCTTGATTTTGTCCCATGACTTCTCGAGATGATCATTAGATGCAATTTCTAAATTAATCTGGGTTTTGTTTTCCCCCTTCCTTCAGCTGCACAGCAGGCAGAGCAATGTATTGCCTTTTTACAGTTTTCCTTTAAACATGCTCTGCTATACACTCTAGGGTCTTCTGAAGTCAGCTGCTCCTCCACGCCGCTCAGTTTTGTTGTGCAGGGTCTCTGCCTGCCTTACACTGCAGGCAAGTCTCTGTTCCTCCCTTGAGGGTGGCAGGAAGGGTCCCCATGGTTCTTGCTTCAAACCAAACCCTCCTGTCTGGCCTCTGTGGGCCCTCTCCATGTCCACAAATATTATTGGTGCTCTTTTACTGGGGGAAACTGTCGAAAAACCTCCAGAGCCTGAATAAAATCAAATCCGTCTTACACCCCTCAGCCCTTCCTGCCTCTCTTGCTGCTCTTTCTTCTGCTCTCACCTCTTCCCAATGTAGCATTGTTTTCTGATGCAGTTAACACTTCTCATCATTTCCAAATCATTAATAAAGCCAGTAAATAACAGCAGGCCTGACAATGAACCCAGCAATGCCACACTGTGTACTTTCTTCTACCTGAATTGCCCCTCTCCCGCATCACCCCTTCCTCAGGCTTTCCATCCATCTGACAACTTGCATTTAAAATATTCCCAGTTAATTTGAAATATTCCTTCCCCCCCTACCCCCCCCAGCATTTCTCTTTTATGGTGCAGCTGTAGCTTTTGCTAATTGTTCGTGAAATTACTTTTCTTTTTTTTTCTAAAGCAATATTTTTCTTGAGAAGCTGAATTTAAAAGGGGCCATAAATGACTAATCGTAATTAATAAAAATGAAGAAATAATTGGGCAATGTCTTTAAATGTATATGCCTGGAGTCAAACTCCTAAATCTTTTTTTCTGTTAGATCAGCTTGGGGTTTTTATTCTCCCCTGAAGGAGCAGCAGTGCCCAAGACTGTCAGGGAATACTCCAAATGATGGAATAACCCTCCAACAACCCCAGAAAGCCGAGGGCTGGGAGAATGTGGTGGACCATGCCGGCAGCACAGATCTTACTGCTGCACTCCTCCCTTGCTGACAGGAGGACTGGCTGTGCCAGGGGCTTTGAGGGGCTTTGGGGACCTGGTGGACAACTTGATCCTCTTGAAAAACAGTGCCTTTAACCCATGGAGAGCCCTGCCACTTCCACAAGACTGTTAGAAAGGGATTAGACATTTAAGGGCAAGACAGTTACATTAAAAAAAAAAAAGCAGCAATAAAAGGCTTTTGTGGTTCAGAGCATAAATCAGCCTTTTACTGCTTCCCCTTGCAGGGAGCACAGCCGCAAGTGGCTAACTCAGGGATTTTTATATCTAGTTGTGAAATATCTGGGGGACAGCAGTGCCAGGGAGTGGGCACAGGACCGTGTGCCTGAGTCAGCGCTGCCCAGCCAAGGATGCTGCAGCATCCTGGTGGCTTTGGGAGGGAAGCTGAGTGTGATGGCGTGGGGTCAGGAACATGATCCTGTCATGCAAAGCAGGACTTGGAAGTGCATAGAGATGGTTTTGAGGACCACTTCACCCCTGCTCTCCTCTCCTGATGATAATTAGCTGCTGGTGGTTTTCCTTTGCCAGTGTAGACTAGCAGAAGCTCAGATCCACCTCCCAAATCTAAACCCCAGCTCATTAAAAGGTCATGTTTTACAAAGCGGCATAGCCACCCTAACCAAATGAGTGCCTGGCTAATTGCCTGCAGTGTGAAATTAGGTTTGTGGTTTCTGTGGGATCAAGTGTGGTTTCCTCCTCTCCTCCCCAACCTCCTTGGTTGTGTTCCCAGTCGCTGATGAGCATTTGATGCACAGAAAATACTGCACTCCGTGGCCAGAAACACACATTCCAAACCCCTGCCTTTGCTTACTCCCGGGATGGTGCAGAGGCAGGAGGGCTGGAGGAGCTGCAATGTAGCAGAGCAGAAAATGCCACATGGGGCTAAACCTCAGCAGGCAGTTTGAGAGCTGTCAAGCAGCGTAGGTTTGAATGCCCTACATGTAGGGCATTAGGTCAGCATGTCACTTTGTTTCCACTGCTCCTTGCAATGTCAAGGGGGACAGAGCTGGCCAAAACTGGGATGTGTATAGCCAGCTCTGGGTCCCTCCCGCTCGCTGGGCCAGAGAAGGATATATGCAGCACAGTAGTAAATTGTTTAGCTGAAAGCATGGGAGAACTTGTGCCTTGCACTGCAGCATCTAATGTCATTTAACAAAGCAAGCGTGTGTCAGCTGTGGTGACAGAGATGCTCCCTGCCAGCCCGGCTGAACGAGAAGCCTTGGTCCATTAGACAACACATGCCAGAGTGCACGAAGCTGGAAGGAGGCATCTCTGCACAGAGTGGGCCAGCAAAGAGTTGCAGCCCTGAAACAAATACCAGCACTTGATGTGAGAGAAATATTCACTTGGGTATCCTCTTGTCTGCCAGCACAGCCTCCCTCACACATGATGAGCAGCCAAAAGCCCATACAAGAGAAAAGCTTATGCAAGAAAAAATGACTTCTGACCTGCAGACAGCTGAGACCCTTGGAAATGCCAGCTAGCCCACCTCAAACTGATGTCAAGACAATTATGGGGGTTTCTTTATAGGTGCAGGCTTTTCACTTCACACCTGGAGAAGCAGAATGGTAAGTACAGGCTTTATAAGTGCCCAGCCAGGTGAGCAGCCCTTTGGAAGTACATGGCCTTTGCAGATAATTGTGGTGAACATCTGTGGGGAGAAAGAGTGGCATGGAGGTGTTTCCACATGCTCCATCTCCTGCAGAGATACTCTGCTGCTTGGCTGAGAGCCCCAGCTCCACGTTTTGAGAAGTGGGACCTACAATGGGAGCAGTGTGAAGCTCAGCTGTGTTTGCAGGACTTCAGAGATGATATCATAACCCCAGAGGCAGAGAAGAGTGGAGCTCCAGGCAGGCAGAGAGATGTGAGCTCAGGCATTCACTGGGGACAGTTAATCCAGCATCAACACTGGGCCCATTGTGGGGTGGTGCAATGCATCAGTTTGTCTTTTTTTTTGTGTGTTTTTTTTTTTTTCCTAGAATTATTGTTTGAGGAGTAACAAAAATTCCCCTGGAGCACAAAGAAGAGTACTCTGGGAACCTGAAAGAAGCCAGCCAATTAGATAATAGGAAAAAAAACAAATTTCAGCAGCAACCAATACAACACAGGCTTCATAATTGTATTTTCTGGAATTAAGGACTGATCTCAAGAAAACATTTTACACTATACTTGGGTTTTAGTGGTGTTTATGTCTCAGTCACAGCAAAAGGATTTAAGTATACTCTCAGTTATTGTAAGAGTCCTAAAACAGGTCTATGTGGTCCACTCTGAATTAGGGTATCATATTGTTTCTTTTTTTTTACTTGGTCCCCCGTGCATACCAAATTCCTTGGCAACCTGCTTTTCCAAGGGCCTCACTTACATTTCACAGAATCATAGAGTAGTTTAGGCTGGATTCAAAGATCCTTTCAAACACCCTGCAATGAGCAGGGACACTTTCAACTAGACCAGATTGCTCAGAAGGCCATCCAACCTGACCCTGAATATTTTACAGGGCTGGGGTATCCCCCACCTCTCTGGGAAAAGTGTGCCAGTGCCTCACCACCCTCATTCAGCTCAGTAGAAGATGCAGTATTTTTCTCATCACCCACATGCAAATACATGGGCGTTTTTGTTTTCTTCCCAACTCATATATGACATCCAAATACAGCATTCCTTTGCCTAGTCCTCTCTCACTCATCCTTCTTTCCCACCTCTCCCCTACCTTCCCCATGATCCTGGTGGTGTGTCTCACATCTGAAGCCAAACTCCTCTCAGCTCAATGATTTCCTGCCATATTTCATGTCTTCTTTTTAAAAATAGAGGAACATCCTCCCAAGCAGCACTGAGCAAAATGCAGTAAAGAAGATACAGAGGTTATCCACTTGATACCAGAGGAATTCCTGCTTCTTTCTTCTTGTTGTTGGATCATGCTTCAGTCTGGTGCTGACTTCTCAGCCACAGATTATAAGCACATCAACATACTGATAATATTTGCATTTGTTTATGGGTGACTCAGTTTTGCAAGATGACAGAAGGCAATACAAGCCATGGTTCAGCATTATTTTGCTAAAGGCTGACAATAATGGGGTTGGGGTATCTCCCACATGGTCAAAGCCCCCTACTCTTTACAACAGGTTCAAGGTTACATCTGAAAAATTTTCAGGGGGACTAAAAGGTATCCTCCATTCGAAGTACATTTGAAGCTCCCAGTCATAATTATTTACGAAGCAGTTTCTGAAGCCTTTTTTTTTTGTAAAAACTCTTCCTATGAAAAATTCATTTATACAGCACAAACTGTGTCTATAAATAATAGACACTGCCTCTTTACATTTCTATAAGCAATGCAAGCTCTGCTTATAACAAAATAGAGCAAATTAACGCTGCCACGTTATCAGCACACATCCCCAGTCTGGCACAATTTGCTGGATGGTCCCATTTGCCTGATAATTCATTGTTTCTATAGCAATCCTGACAAGAAGAGTTTCCCATTGTGCTCAAGGAAAAGGGCACGCCCAGGACCACAGTAGCTTTTTTAGCTCAAAATACTTAACAAGTAGAGTCTGGTTATCAAAATTGATTTCCACAAGTCACAGTTTTTTCAAGCTTTGCCATTGATTTCCACAAGTCACAGTTTTTTCAAGCTTTGCCATTAACGCGCCCAGGATGTTCGGTAGCTCACAGGGGACCAGCCCATTTGCTCACAAGCTCACACTGTTGATTTGTGGGAGCTGCACCAGTCAGATCCTTCCAGATCGTTGTTCCTATGTCAAATAGTTCTATTAATTTTAAATTTTCCATGTAGCTGTAGGAGTTGTGAAGCTGCCAAGGTGAGTGGAAGCACTCAATAACTTGGCAAATTGCGCCAAAGAGGATTTAGAACCCAACTTGTTATAAACTTACTGAAGTCACCTGTCCTCATCCAAGTGGCAAAAGCAGAAGCAATGGGGCTGAAGTGATATCTGGGGGTCTGGGCACTGCCTGGCAGGCAGCTCACATGGGGGTGCTTTTCCATGCAGGACACCTCCTCCTGCCTTCCCTGGAGCCAGAGCCCCCCAGGAACCATGGCATGAAGCCAAGCAGGATTTCAGGGTGCTGCTGCCAAGGGCAAAACTTCCGCTGCCAGGCCAGGAGCAGGCAGCAGGCCAGCAGGTCGCCTTGTCTGCAGGCAGCCATGCAAATCTCCGCCCAAAATTTTCCCTTTTTTTGCCTTTTTTTTTCCCCTGGAATCCAGCCATTTGCAAGGTGAATGTTCTCTTCTTGCACTACTTTATTTTTTTTAAAGCATGCACTAGAAAAATAAATTTTCAGCAAGCGCTAGGTACTATGTAAATCTCGTTATTTAGATTTAAAATCGATTTTCCTATTTATTTTTAACCTCTATTACTGCTTTTCTGGATATTTGGCAATCAGGAAAAAAAAGAGGGCTACTTGAAATTATGGCAAAGGTCTCACCCCCCTGACAACACTGAACAAGAGAACAGATTTGGCAGGAAAAGTCACAGGAATTAATTCTGCTGCTTTTTGGATGTCATTCCATGTGTAGAGTTCCTCACAGAAATGTTACCTGATAGTTCTTATCACTGAAAAAGGGGAAAGGAAGGTGCAGGAGAAATCACAGCACCTTCAGATTTCTCCAAGACTTCTCAGCTCATAAAAGTGCTTGTAGAAAGGAATGTAAGAATTCGTTTCATTTAATTTTTCTCCCTCCAGTTTTTTCTCCCTATCATGCCTAGTGTAGAAATTTTCTCAGTAAATTGCGATAAAAATAAAAGGCAGTAGCAGTTTATTTTATCTTGATAGACTAAAATTGATCCCAATTCGGAAATTGTCCCTTTTTCAGATAAAAATAACAATGCTATTGGAAGATCCCACATGGAAAAAACCAACTACCCCCAAACAGCCCATCCTGATTTGGTGTAACTCTCATGCAAAAGGAAAGCTCTTGTTTTTTCAACCCACAAGCATTCCAGTTCTCCCACACCACCTTCTTAAGTTCCTAGCCACGGAATGGTTTGGGTTGGAAGGGACCTGAAAGCCCATCTGATCCCAGCCCCGTGGACACGGACTCCTTCCACCAGATCAGGTTGCCCAGAGCCCCATCCAACCTGCTTTGACCACACAAGAGGTGACTTGAATCCAGATGTTATCCCATTATCCATGACACAACCACTTGACTTCTTACTGGCTTCAGCACAATTTTCTGAGCTTTCCCCATTTGAGTGGTTTCTCTCTTCTGCCATAAAACCCTGCCACAAATTCCATCCATCCTTATGAACAGGAATGGTTGCAAGCTTCCCTCCTAAGGTTTAAATTAAGACTTAATGAAGACTCAGAATTCAAGATTAAATGTTCAGCCCCTGGCTAATTATGTTTGTACACTTCAATTTCCTTGGCAAGCATTTGAGATAAAAACCAAAACAAAACAAGCCCCAAACAATATTTACACATTCTAGAACACAGCAAATCCTTTCTTGAAAAGGCACAAGAAATCCCTGTAGAGCTCTGGTACACTTTCAGCCAGCCTCCTGTCCAATTTCCTGGGGAAAAAGAAACAAAAACAACATGCAAGTTCACGACCTTGTGATTTAAAAAAAAGTGAAATATTTAAATATTTGTACTTGTCTGTTCTGGCTGCTCAGTGTGCATTATAGCCACATGTGTAATTAGCTTCTATTCCACACCTCTGCATGGGTGAAGATCTGAAGTACAGATCCCCTTTGCAGTTATTATACATCACTTTTCAAGAATTACATTTAAAGTATTATATTAAGCTGCTGTTTACCTTCCACTTAGGTCGTTCATTACAATTCCAGCCATTGGTTGGATCAAATTTTCATTTCTATAATATTTTTTTGCTCCCTGTAGCAATGCCTTGTAAACAGCCTCCTTATGTATGACTATGAATGAGATGGAAAAGCCAGGGAATATCTTGTGGTATGAGGAAAAAAAATACTGTGGTTACTGCCTTATAAAATGCACTTGATAAATTTGAATAATCTGAATTTTTATTGCAACGGTCTTTAAAATAAAGAGGTATAATTTCCTTAATAAAGAGGTATAATATCTTTTTTTTTTTTTTAATTTTAAATAATACACCAAATTCTTAATAAACAATTTAGTCTGAACCACAGGGAAAAATGAAAGGCTCTTCTGTGTAGTGACTCACTGGATTATTGAAAACAACTATGTGGCTGCAACTGCTTTGCCTTCCTGATACATCTTTTCCCTCTGTTTTTAATAACGAGATCACTGTAGAGCTTTGATGAAAAATGAATTTTCCTTCTTTTCCAGTGGACATATTTATGTGGGTTGGAGAAATGCATCTCAAATGACACAGCTCAAGTCTACCATGCACAGATTTTTACATACACGAGTTGTAGAAATCTGTCTGCTCATCTTAATTCTCATAATTTATCCCCTTGTGTGTTTTTTCCTTCTGTGGATTCGACAATCAATTTTTCCTCCCTTTTTATGAATAAGCCTCTCTCAGAAATGAGACACAAGGCTTTAAATTCTGAGGGAAGCTTTTCCACCGCTGCCAATGAAAGGGATGTGAACTGACGGGCTGTTCTGCTCTGGAACGATTACACTCCCACTGCAAAGTGCCATTGTCAACATTAAACCGAGCTGTTAATAGCCCACTGGCTTCTTTTTGTTTTCCTTTTCAAGTGTATCTACACTTAACTGCAAGGAAAAAGCCCAGACAGCAAAACAGTGCCGAGAAGGGTCTCCCTCCTTAATGGTGGCACCTCTCAGGTAGATGCTCTAAACTCTCCTCTCTCCATAGTTTTCCAGCAGAAACGTGGCTGTCTTAACCCATCTCCAACACCATTACTGACAGTAGATGATGTTTTAAAAAATGAATGATTTGCTGTGGGATTCAGGGGAGATTGTGTGTTTTGGTACTTCTTGACATGCTGACAAGCAGGTGAAAAATGTTGCCCTGTAAACATAGTTGTCTCTGTTGATTGAGAGACGTCTTATAGAAAGGTATTAGTCACTGTAAACCCCAGGATACCCAACAAAGAAGGATTTCAGTAAAAAGAGCTGTTAAACTAGCCCATCCCCTCATCACAGGCTCAGCTGTAAATAGATGTGTTACCTCTGCACTGCCAGTGATCTCCATGCTTAACAAAGCCATGAGCACATGGAGCAAGTAGCATTTGAGGTATCACCACGTTGCTTTCAATTAACCTGGAAAACCTGTCCAGGGCTAAACCCTCTCCCACTGAGGCTCCAGTTTGGCATCACTGGCACAGAGAGACAGACAGGTATTCCCTCCATTGTGCAATTTGGGGTGGATTTTTTTTTTCCCCTATGTGGAACAGGTGAACTATTTTCTTCTTCTTAGGTATTTACTAGAGTAATTAAAGATCAAAGCAACCAAGCAACCTGCCAGCCAATTGGACCACTGTAAAATTCAGTGCTGCAAGGGACTTTGTTCAGAACAGCCTCCTGATGGTCACAAGGCATTCATGTTAGTCTTCCTATTGACCTCTCTGTGGTGAGCTCTTATTGGCATAGCAAGGCTTGGGGAGCCATCAAGGGAAGGTGATGGTACAAATGTCCCTGTCTTTGTAAATGAAATATCTCACTCAGCACAGGGCTGCCAGTGGTTGGTTTTCTGGCTCCCACGTGTCTCCTCTTTTGGGAGAAGCTGAGGGTGCAAAGGGAACAGAGCCTGCAATGCATCCATCAGCTCAAAAGCAGGATTCAGAGGTAATCCTTTTTTCTCTAAAATCTTTAACCTAAGGGAGCACAAAGGGAAAAAAAAAATCATCTTGTGTTGGTCATTCACTGTGCTGAGCCTCACAAGTATCACAGAAAGAGTGGCCCTCAGCAGGCTGTGCTTTAGATCAGAAATAACTCCTCTTCCAGCCATTGCTGGGGCTTTTTAGTCCTTTGGGGTTTTGACATACAGAGGAAAGCCTTGACAATGCAGACAACTGCAGTGAAATAAGAGGCTGGCTCAAACATTAACGACCCACTGATTCTATGTGAGACAGAGAGATGATCTTGCTGTCTGCCTTGGAAAGACCTCTCCTTCCACCCCCCTTGGTAGGGATCCCTTCAATAACTGCCAGGGGCAGAACTGGTCGCTCAAAACTTTCCTTCCCTCCCCCTTTTCCCGCTCCTGTCCTTGTCATGCAGAGTAGGAATCAAAAACCAGTGGCTTTGGTAGCATAGCAGAAGAAAAATCTATCTCCTTGTTGAGCTGGTGAAAGGAAGGTGGAGTACCTGAGGCTCTGCTTTCCCATCTCCAGATGCCACTTACACTGATAGGCAAATTTTCATGGAACAAAGATAATAATCTGCAAGTGCTCTCTTGTAGTGTGTCTTCATCTGTCCAACAGCAGCAGATAAAAGTGAAGACAGCTCACTACCACACTCACTCAGGTGCAATAGTTTGCACCCAGAGAAAGTTTTGGGGGCTGGGAAAGAAAAGATAATTTGGAACCATGAAAAATGAGATAAAACAAAGCAGCGTAGGGAAAGGGGCAGCAAAGCAAAATAACCTGGCACATTTTTACCAGTTTAGGCTGCTGTCATCAATGGTGCTTTTTATTCCCTTCAAGCCAGGGAAAACCTGTGGTGTAACCTCTCCTCCTGGCCTTGATAGCGAGAAGGTCACCTCAGCAAGCACATGGCAGAGGTGGCCGTGATGCTGAGGTTTGGCTGGGATTCAGCTCAGGAACACGTGGGTTGTTGTGGGGTCTCACGGAGATCTTGGCTGCTCCACCTGCCCGCCTGTGGTTCCAGAGATGTTCAGCTGACAAAGAGTCACCTTCCAGCGCTGGGGTGTTTCATGCAGGAAGGTCTGGGAGAGACCTCAAAAGGAAAAACGAAAACAGAAGTAAAAAAGAAAAAAGAAAATGAGAGGAGGGAAAGGAGAGCTTGTTGCAATTAATCCCTGTTGCAAAATAGCAAGGCTTGAACACCCCAAAATGTAGCGAAAACGTTCCGGAGCCCGCCGGGCCGGGTGCCAGCAGCGCTGCCCCGCCGCGGCTCCCGCGGTCCAACACCGCCCTCTCACGGCTCCGCTGCTGCCAAAACCCAGCCTTTGCGGGCCCGCACGGGCAGCTCCTGCCAAAAAGGACGGGGTTTCCCCCGCTACAGCCCTGACATCGCTGGGGGTGCACCCTGTTTTCCACGGGGGCAGAGCGCTGCGGGGATCCAGCCACCCGCACCCTTCAGTCGCTGTCCGGCTGGAGCTGGGAGAGGTGGGTTGGATTCCTGCCCTGCAGCCTCTTATCAGTGACACGGGGGGACATGGAATCAGAGGGGGAGCTGATTACCCAGCCCTGGCTGCATCCTGCGTCCACGCTGAGCTGAGCGGTGCCTCCTTCACACTAGGTTTAAACCCACATGAAAATCCCAGAACAGCACATCACCACATCGACTACTGATGACACCTTGCATTCTCCTTGTTTCAACTTTGTCACACAAACTGGAAAGAGATAGTTTTCCTTCTCAATATGGAAAAATTTCCATTGGTAACATCGAGTCAGCTCTAAGCCCAGGTAAGTTGCTCAGAGCAGATGTCCTCAATAGATGGCAAGGCAGCAGGTTTGCTGCTGCAGACGCTTGGAAAAGCTGAGCTGAGTGCTGCCCCAGGACCCTTGGGGCTCAGTGTGTGTAGGCAGCAGACACTACAGCTGGGATGGAAGGAAATGAAGAATGGTCTCCCTGTCCCTTCAGTTTGGCACTAAGAAGGGGTAAGAGGTCCCCAGGGCATTTGTCATCCCTCCTTCCCCCACACCCCACGCTGACCACAGGGTCCAAACCCTACTTTGGCTGTGCTACAGAGGGTGGGAAGGTTGCTCTTCTGTTCAGCTCATCCACATAACTGGCCCAGGCATATCAACTGTGCCTGTACCAAATGGGGCGTTTTCAGTTCACATGTGCTGGACATCAGCCTCTTGCATCCCCTGCAAGGGGTCCAGTCCTGCATCTCTCCTCCAAATAAGCAATTCTTGAATTCACACACCCTGGGCACCTCAGGCATTTTTATCTGCCCTCCCTCCCCACCCCTCCACCAAAAAAAAGCAAGGTGCTACTAATGCTACTAAATATGGACAATGCATCCACTTCTGTTGCAAAGCTCATGCTCCTGAGCTGGAAATATGACTGGCAGGTACAAATGGGAGCTACACTTGCTTTCTGACAGCCTAGCAGTAACCCAGAAAGTTTCAGTCTATCCACTCAAGTTTTCCCCTGATTTGCATCTCACTGAACAGCTTTGACCCTCAACATTTCCCTTCCTCTCACAGACTTGTGGCCCCCAGCCCTGTTCCTTTTCTCCTCAGCTGCCATCACTGTCCTGCTCCTCAGTGGTTCTGACCAGATGGTGCTCAAACCAAGTCTCAACTGAGCATCACCAGTGGGCTGAGGACCAAGGCCTGGCAAAACAGGAAAAACTACCAGCATGTGTTTGCTAAGAGATCAAGCTCTCCGGGCCTTAACCTGGTAAGAAAAATAAATGGCAAGTGAAGAAGTCAAAAGGTGATGCTTCACCGCTCAGGGCTTTGTTCAATATTAGCTGCAATGCTACAGTGGGTTGTGCTGGCAGTGGCAAATAAATAGATTATGGACTAAACTTTGCACAATAAATAGTCTGTTACTGAATATATACTTCTCAAATTAATCACTGCCACAAGCTAACGACATGGTCTCAGGCCAAGAGGCTTGAAATGGTTTTACAGAGGCAACCAGTCTTGATCTCTGCTGGCTGCAGAGTCCTCCCGCTCTTGTTTCTTCCAATAAAACCTATTTTGCAGGTGCAATTATTCAGTGGCTGGGGTTAACTCAATGCTCTGAAGGATGAAGGTAAGGTAATCGACTATATTCATCTTGGTATTTATTTGGCATGCTCTGGGATTATAATTACAAGATAAAATATTATTGCAGAAGGGAAATATTTAACAAGGTATCAGCCAAGGGGACAGGACTTTAAATGCATGGGGATACTATGCTGAAAGTGGGACTGTTGGGGAGCCCCAGATAAGATGTCAGGTTTATAGTAGTTGATTTCATGATCTCTGCCAAAATGTGCCACATCCCTGGCTGTCAATGTCATTCCCACCACCACAGGGTTTTCCCCTCTCCCAAGGGGTGCAAAGAAACTGGCCCTTCTTCCTCACTCTGCCCTCCCCAGCAGGGTCTGATCCAGAGTCCACAGGTCCTGCTAATGAGAGTGCTCACAGTGGGAATATGGCCACTACCTGCAGCCTGGGATGAGCCTGTGCATCCTTACTGCAGATGACTTGTTTTCAGGCACCAAATTCCCTTTTGTCCTCAAGAGTAGAGGTGTGAAGAGCAGCACCCCAAAGGATGGTTTGTCATCAAGAGTAGAGGTTTGAAGAGCAGCACCCCAAAGGATGGTTTGTGTCTTTGGTGGGACACGTAGGTACTGCAGGCCCCTGAAATGAGCCCTCCTTCATCAGTCACACTGCCCCAAATCATCCTTCAGCCCAAATTCACCTGCCTGCCCCACTCCTTACCTTCACACTTTGATCCTGCCCTTGGTCTCCTGCACAAACATGGCCAGGAAAGGTTCCTGCCTCATGGCTCTGAGGCCAATTACCCAGAGATAAGGGGTGGGTAGTTCAGGACACAGTGCCAGGTTCCACAGGGACTGGCAGAACAAATGTCAGCACAGAGCCATCAGGCCAGCAGGGAAATCAAGAGTATTCACAGGGGCAGGAGAAAGTCTACACATGCAATATCTGTCCCTCTATGTGGTATTGAATCAGACCTAAAGAAAAAAAGATTAAATTGCTAGTTGTGGTGAAAACTTCAGATTTCCAAAACAGCTTTGAGTCAGGAGAGGGGGATTTTGCAAACTGTAAGGATTTTCAGCAAAGGCCTTGCCCCAGTCCTACCTGGTATGCCCTTTCCTAGAACTGGGAACAGGGCTCCCACCTGCATGGCAGCAGGAATGCAGCCCAGGGGAGATGGCAATGCTTGACTTCCCCCCAGCAGGGAAATTCACTGCTCCCCTGGGAGATTTCCCATAGGGAAAGGAAGGGTTGGAAATGCTTTAGAAGTACAAAAAGGTATTATAGTGTCCAATCCCTGTGTTTAATGTAAGTGGCTCTTCAATTTATACTCATCACCTACTCTTTGTAAAATTCTTGGCATTCCCAGCATTTCCTCTTTTCTATAGCTCCAGTTAAAGCCCATAAAAAGTTCAGAGGCTTTTCCAGCCCTAGAGATACCAGACCATGCTGTCTCAGTGACACCAATCAAGTGCTGTGCTCCAAGGTTTCCTCAGCAGTACCCTCCTGGCAGCCAAATCTCAGTGTTCAGTTAACCCAGAGAAAGGTCAGCCAAGCCATCAAACGTTTCAAAGCACAATTAAGACCCCAAATGAGCGAAGTTAAAGTTTAATGATGAAACTTCACTGCCAGTTGATGCTCAGTGATTACAAGGGTCACTTGAAATACCATCAGCAAAACCACCACGTGTATCAGGGACCTGTCCCTGCTGATGGGCATTAGTGAATTTTTGGCAGGGCAAACAGCCTTACTGTAATAGGATTGCTGCCACTTAAAAAAAAAAAATTAAAAATTTAAAAATTTTTAAAAAGCAATTTAGGCTGTAGGTGACAGAGATAGAAGCTGCTTTGATTCTGAAAAGTTGAGGAATTTAAAGGTGATGTGTTTGAATTCCCTTTAAAGAATTCAGCTCCCATATAAGTGTGGTTGACCACAAAATGTCAAAAATTAACTCTCCATCCCACTAATCTAGCATTTAAAGATAAATCAAAGGCCCAAAGGGACAAAACAGGTCACAACACAGTCTTATTCAAAAATACCAAATCATTTCTTTCATTAGAAAGCTGAAATTTTATACATAAAATCCTATTTCCCTAGGTTATGAAAATTTTGCAACATCCTATACTTAAGTTTAAAACAGAAGGAAGCACAAAGCCAAAACTAAATTACAGAAAGTTCAAGCCAAGCTTTTCAACATCAGAATGAACAGGTAACAAAAATTTGCATCTGATCTGTAGATTACATCCTCATTCCTTCATTGTGTTGGAGTTGAACAGAGCCCATATTTTCCAACAGCAAGACATTTCCTGGGAACCTCTTCACTGCCATCCTCCCCATGCCTGGCTAGGCTTTATTCCAGAAGAATGTCACTAAACACTGTGGTGTGAGGAAGGGTGGAAAAGCAAAGGTTGAGGGGAGACTTTAAACTAGGGACTATCAGTTTGAAAGAGAAAGGACAAAACCCAACTTCAGGCTTTTCCTGTCCTGTTTAAAGAAATGTCATAAGGAAAATCACCAGCAGCCACACACACACAAAAAAAAAAATCACTAAAGAGCCAACAGAGAAGCCAAAAGGAAATCTGAGCTTTGCTAACACTGTTCCTGTTGATGGAAAATGGGTAAAATGCCATTGCAGACAATTGAGTTTTGCCCCTTTTTAGTGAGACAAAAATCTGGTTAATTTATTTCCCATTCTCACATATGTATTTAAAAAAATTATAATTCTCAGCTCAAATGCCACCTTGATATATTAGCTATCTACTTTCATTATATTCATCTTCATTTTTGGTGCAGGATATGAATGTGTAATCTAAGTCATAACAAAGGTTTCTCTGTGGTAGTAAGAGGTGTCATTATCAGACATTACATGGCAGTTCATAATGCCAGTGGAATAATTTTGCATCAATGTTACAACAAAATTCTTGATAGAGAAAGATGTTATGGGAAGTAATTACTTCTCTCCCCCCAGTAGCTATTAAACTTTAATAACTCAGATACGATTTCAGGTTTCCTAAAAGACAGGCTGGAATAGAACTTCATTCTGTAATTCCCATATTTTACTAGCCAGAATGAAACAAAAGCATCTAGAACATACTCTTTCATTTAGACAAATAAAAGATGCAAAATAAATACAAAATGGTAGATTCATGGTAGATTGAAAGAAATCCTGAGTTTAGATCCCAGATACCAAATCTCATCAGCCTGTCTGCCAGCTAATCCCATAAATATAGTTATTTAGACTAGAAACTGCAAATGACATATAACAGCAGAGATAGGAAGATAAATCTAGGAGATACTTAATGGATTATATAAAAATGAGCAAGAAATGCCCTATAATTATTCCACACTGTTGAGCTGGTTTCTTAGCTGATTTAAAGGCTTAACTACCTCCTCTGGAGAAATAAGAAGAGCCAACTATTGGTACATATAAATGTTTTAATAGCCCACTCACTGTGGCTCCCATCCTGTGCTATGGGCTTGCATTTCTGCTTCTGGTGTCCCTTCAGCACGGTGTGGCAGGAGCAAAGTGAAGGAACTCTGTAGTGTTGCATCCATTAAGTCAGATAAACCCTTTTTTTTAGGAAAGCATCTACCCAAAACCAACTTGGCTTCATTAATTTTTGTACCTGAAAACGCCAGAGTCACCTGTAGAAATAACACAAGTTAATATTTGCCTCGCTGGTTTCTGCACATGGAAATTCCTGACAAATACATTTTGTTTGGAGTTCTTGGGTTTTTTCTTTGTTTAAAGACATTTAAGTCGGCACATTATCAGCCTGAATGTGAATTTCAAATGCTTTCTTTGTGATCTGGGGTTCTTGCAGGGGCAGAATAATGTGTTTTTAACTCATCCAGTCACCAAAGCCTGACCTACAGAAATGAGCCCTGCAGCACCCACTGCATTTTTGCTTCCCCCCTTGGTGGCCTTAGCTGTGCATGTCTGCACTATTCATCCTGCAGAATGACTGGGAAAAAAAATCTGATTAAGCATTAAAGAAAAGGGGGCTGGGGTTAAGGGCAGGAGGGGACAGTGGTAGCAAAGAAAACCAGAGCTTTCTTCCATCATTTTCATAATGGCCTAGAAATTACTACCACAAATAATAATAATTTTAAATGCCAATTAAAAATCAGTAGGCAGCCCTGGTTTAAGAAGACAGCAAAAAGCAGCATAAGAAATGGGAAAGTAAGAAGTTTTAAAAATCCACTTGGCAAGAATAGTGTTTTAAGCAGACTTTGCATAGACTTTGTTCCTTGTGGTGGGGGAAAAATTATCAAATCTAGGAGGATAACCATGTTTAAGGGTTTGTTTTGTTGTGGTTTGGGGGTTTTGGTTGGGCTTTTGTTTAATTGGTTGGGGTTTTTTTGTGTTGGAGGGCAGCCTAAAGAATGCAGCCAGAGAGAGGCAATTCCTTTAAGTTTTTATCCTTGGGCACTGTGGGTCTTTGAGATTCTTCGAAAGCATTTGCTGGAAGTCATCATTAAAACAGATGGAAATAAATATTTCTAAGGACCAGTTTATGCCATTTTATGCCTCTATAATAATAACATATAATGTTAAGAAACTTATTGTGCAGCTCTGCTGAGAGCAGGAGTCCATCAGCTGGAAACTGAGAAAGGGAAGCCTCCGATGGCTCATCAGGAATCTGGAGGCTTCCTCTGGCCCACCAGCATAAGACTGCTACAAAAAAAAAGACAAAAGACCCTCCAAAAGGGATCAGAAGACCTTTTTTCAGAGGAGATAGGGAAGTACTGAAAGTCATGGTGAGGTAGTTCACTTGAAGGAGTGATGTTGAGCTCAGCTGATGTTTATGTTTAGCTCAGCTTCTCCTTCTGTCACTTGGAGAAAGGTGAGATTAACAATGGCACAAGAGCATGTCAGTGGAGATGGCCACAAATAATGTCACATCTGAATTTTGAAACATTAATACCTATAACACACTGCAGTCCATAATGTTATTGAGCAGTTAAGCCCAGCCTAGGAGGCCCAAAGCTGGAGTCTCAGAGCATGTTTGGCTGCTTTGTTCTAGGCACTAGATGTCAGTGTTTTACCTACACTTACAGAAATTTCCAGTCACTAGGAATGCAGAGGTTACAACAAACAAACAAACAAATAAATAATGTAAAGTACCTGCAGTACCAAAGCCTCATCCAAACATCAGCAAACCTCTCTTTCTCTCAGGTGCCCAAAAGGAAGTCGAACTTTCCCTGCTCTCCACTTTCTTTATGCCCAGAAACATTAGTTTAAAAAAGAGCTGAGTCAAACACATGCACGATACCAAAACTACCTGCCAATATTATCAATAGTGCTGATACATACATATAATATAAAATATTCCTGTGTTTGCTAAGAGCTGCTAACAGACCTGGCCAAAAAGTTTTAATATACAGAAGGAAACACACCCATTTCTTTAAAACCTCCTTTTCTACACTGTATAACATTCATGAGGGTTTTTACCCAAAAACAAAATCGGAAAATGTCTTTTTTTTTTAATCTATTAAAAAATCTTCATAATTTGTCAGAAGCAATATTACTGAACTCTTAAACTGCTTTTAAGTTCAGTAACAAAATGGGTTCAAGCATATTTACAACATGAACTAAAGGTGGTATCTTCAACATTTGGTTCATGTCTTCTTTTCTTTAGGTTTGAATTAGAGAAATCAAAAATTTCTCATATCAATCTATTAAGAAAAACTGTACCCAGGGTTATTTTATTCCTTTGCTATCTCAATAACAGACTAACATTATATTACATAGCTTAAAGTACATTCCTACCCCTGCTCCTTGTGCACACACAGTTTGTGTGTGCAAAGCACTTCTAAAAATCAGAATCATTTACATTAGCACAAACACAGTTTAAATTAGCCCATGCAAACTCCTGAGATAGCAATAACTGAAGGAATTAGGAGTTCTCCTTGCCTTCCAGGTGGTCCTGTCGCTGATGTTTCTGCCTCTCTCCCCAAACCCTCTTTGCTCCCATTCTTTCCCCAGCACAGGGCTGAAGGAAAGCACCCTCACAACTCCCTCTTTGACCTCCACAGGTGCTCACTGCTGGACAACCACAGCACGTTTTCCTTTGCCCTTCAGAGCACTCATTCATCAGGAAAAGTGAAGCAACTAAAACCACCAACAAATACAGTAAAAGATGAACACATTCTGCAAACTTTAAAGGTAGTTTTTGTGTTATCTTTTGTCCATTTTGTATATGGTCTATCTCACTTTGCATATGTTCATTGAATGAGAAATTGTGCTCCACAAAATAAGTAAATTCCCCCCTTTTTTTCCTTCAGCCTACCTGTGCATTACAGTTAATGAGGAATTCCAAGTATGAGGTGGTTGCTGTACCAACAGCATCCTATTGGCCTTGAGAGAAAGGAAGGGGGTGCCTTTGCTAGAGGAAGGTCACTGTTAATCTGGTTATGTCACTGCTCATAAATGAAGTGTGGCAAAAGTCGCACAGATTCCAAGCAAGTCCAGAAAACTTTACTAAAAGGAAGGGGATACACTCATATTTGAAATAAAATCTAAGGCTAAGCTGCCCTCTAGAATAATAAATCAAGGACCTTTGCACTTCAGATAATAACACAGCCAAATACAATGCTACATTTATGTCTTATTTTTAGACAAAGCCTGGGCAAAACAAAACAAAATACAATTTTCAGGTCTGTTTCATGAAATAAAAAAAAAAAAAAGAAACTATCAGTGCCCACCTAATGATCCATCCTATCCCAAATGCTGAAAAGTCATTAGTGTCACCTCAGCCTGAAGAATCCAAGTGTTAAATCAGTGTGGTATGAACAAGTCAAAGCAAATTTAATCACTGTAGGCTATATTACATCCCAATATGTGCTGAGGAAGATTGGCATCTGCTACTCACAATTAGCAGGGAGATTTTCAGGGAGGAAAGCATCTGTCAGGCAGACCCATGACGAGCAGGGTGGAGCACAAGCAAGGAAACAGGGATTTTCTCCCTCTTTAATATGAAGCACAACTTTTTATTTAAAAACCTTTTCACACATTGAAGTGGTTTCTCCAAACAAAGAGATGGAAAGCAAAGTGGATCCCAGCTTTCAGTGCCCCACTATCACAGCAGGTGACTGGAGATCTCTCCCAGATGTCTTTTGTTCTGCTACTTTAACAATGGATCAGAGAGTCACTGTTAATATAGGTTTGGAGGAAAGATAATACAAATTGACATTTCAGCTGTTGATTGGCTGGAAGCAATAAATCAAACAGTCAACCATAAATCAACTTTATAGCACAGGACAAAACATCAATTTGTTGTGGTGAAATCCAGTCCCTGTTGAAAAGCCAAGTCAGCTTACAGGGAGAGAAAGGAGAGCCAGCAGACAGACACTGCAAGAGTTTAACAATCCACAACAAGTTTATTTTTAAACTGTGTTGGGAGCAGTTGTCAGCACTGGGTGTGTGGTTTGCCGTGGCTACAGCTCCTGATGACATCAAAATACACCCCATGAGAACAAAGTGGTGCCAAAGGAAAACAGTGACTGTGGCAGCCTTTCACTCTCCAAAGCAGAAGCACCTAAACCTGTCAAGCCTTGTGAGACATCAGCCATGAACCTTTGGTTTGCAGCTACTGCTGCCAGACAGAGCAGAACAGATCTGTGAACTGCAGGCTCCTCACTCCTCATGCTTTTCATTATAGTCAGCCTAGTTTGGACAGGATACAACTGATCAAGAGCCCTCAGACATCCCACTGTTGTCTAAAGACCTTGTTCATAAAAAAGTCTCCTTTGGAGACCACAAAAACATACAAGATGAGCTGCCAAGACCTTCCTATCAAAAGCAGACAGAAATCAGTCACAGGTAGATCAGCCCCAGGGTTTCACTCCCTTCTTTTACAGTGTTGTTTATGATTCAAATACAGTCTCCAACAAATAGAAAGTATTACCCTTCTTGCCTGGTCCCCAAGAAAGCAGTGACAGAAAAATTACTGAGAGTCACAGGGCTGCTTCTCAATCACTCCATATAAAGCCATTAACAAGTGTAAATTCAGCCAACTGCCACGTATTTGCTAGTGTTTTATGTTTATATTTTAGCTTTAAAGTTTCTTCCCCTTGCTATCATATTCAACAGTATTGCTCTTTGTGGCAGAACTTCAGAAAAGGGTCACTTGCCACAGAGCCACATGTCCATAACACTGGATGAGCAGCCAATTTTTCATCTGCTCAGTAGCAAAAGAAATAAATCTTCCTGTCATTAAACCTTTCTGCTGAAGAACCTCCCACCAATGACACTGAGAAGGCAGCAGAGGTAAAGGATGCTGAGTCTGGTGTGGGCTTAAAATGGGGTGGAAATAGGACAGTTTACAAGTCTGAGGTAAAAGTCAGTATTTTGAAAGTTTTTTATTTGCTTTATATTCAATCACAAATTGACTGCAAGAGTCTGAGATTCTGCAACTGTTTGGACTTGGGGAATTTCTGTTCACTCTTTTGTCACTCATCCTACTACCAGACCTTCAAACATTCATGTGATCATGTAAATTTTAAGACTCCTTGAACATAAACAACTTTATGCTGAAACAGTTCTGTGTTTGAGCAAATTTTCAACCATGTGAATGGGACAAAATGAGGATGCAGACACAGAAGTCTGTTCAGGATTTGGAGCAATATCCTTGTCCCATGCTCACACTTGTAAGCCCAAAGCAGCCCAGGAACCCAACCCCAAAACTTCCCTCCCTGGGAAAAATTAAAACCAGCTCCTTAGAGCATCATATCGTCATCCATCAATTTGGTACCAACTATCATTTGTCAGCTCTAAGTGAGCCATGAAATTTCTCATTCCCCACATCACTGGCACTAGCAAAATCAGAAAACAAATTCAGCATGTTCTAGGTTCTTCATCTGGATCTGTAACTATCCTGGGGAACATGGAGCAGTCTTTGGTGCCTTTTGGTGTCTGGGACAAGCAATTTGCTAACATTTCTCAGAGCTACACATCAGAGTCCTACAGTGAAGGCAAATGGGTTTGGGTTTCTGACAGGATTTTGTTGTGAACTACAATTAACTTTGAAGAAAACAGAAAGGATAATTTCATGCTCCGTTAAACTCATAATTTCTTTCTGCATTTCTGGACCTGGACCACACTGTTCTTATCCCTACTCAGCCTTCCACAGCCTCACACCCAGTACTGTAGAGCAGTTAATTAAATACAAACTTCTCTTCAAAGCACTGACTAAGGTGTGTCAAATCCTGTCCCCTCAGCTGCCATAAAGGGACCATTAAGTTATCTAAATACTTCCAGAAAGTGTTGCAACACACCACAAATCACAGCAGTGTGAACAGGCACTCACAGTGCTGGTATCCACAACTTCCCAGGGCTCCTGGAAGCCTCTCTGGGGTGTCTCTGTAAAAGCTGGTTTAGGCTCTGCCCCCTGAACAGCATCAAGCCACAGCACACCATTTCTGCCCACCTTTGAGGCTGACAGAAAACAGAAGAGAAGTCTGTACCCCCATAGCATAAGAAAGGTCTTGTACCAGGTAAGGAGATGTTTCCTCTTCCACACCTGCACCTTCTGAGCAGGCTGCCAGGAAAAGCCAGGTCCATATCAGCTCCTCCTCCTCTGCTGAAGGGGCCCCTTTGGGAGGGCAAAAATTCAAGAGCTGAAGGATAAACATTTCAGAGGATCATACACAAAAAGAGACAGAAAGCCTTAGGTCACAGCCAAGGAAAGGGCCCCCAGCCCAAGCAGGCAACTAAGAGTAAATAGCCCCACCTGCTCCTTTTATTCACACATGACATTTCCTCATCAGGTAATTTTTAAATCACTTTCACCTGCAACCAGCTCCCAGTCAGGAGCCCTGGCCTTCCCTCTTCTCCTTCCAGCGGTCTCACATCATCTTAGGATCACAGGATTATTTAGATTGGCAGAGACCCTTGAGATGGTTGAGCTGAGCACTCCCAGGTACACCACTAAACCATGTCTCTAAGTGCCACATCCACACATCTTGTTGCATGGCAGGTCAGTGAGGACCATGTGAAGCCTCCTGAAGCATCACTGGGTTCCTTGTTTCACCCTGGGGAGAATGACACTTCAGGAGATTTAACAGGGAACGGAAAGTACATCTGGTAGTGTAAGAAAAATGCTATTAAAAGAGGAGGCTAAAAGAAGAACCCCTTGAGGATGCCATGCACTGAAGTGGCAGAGGTGATGTGTGGCAAACCCAGCTCCTTCAGCACGAGAGATTTCAGTGAGAAGGCTGTGAGCCCTGCTTTGGGCTCCCAGAAACCCTCCAGCAGTTCTGCAAGGGGCTCAGGAACGCTCCTGGTGGGAGGATGGGATTTTTCCAAATCCCTGGAAGGGAAGGCAGCTGTAACCCATTTAAATCACATAAGCAGCTCTTAGCCTCCTTAGTGGGGAGCCAGGGGTGCCTCTTCAGCAGGTGGCTGCACCTGAGAAACTTCACAATACTTAACAGGGAAATGCTACAGAAAATTTAGGGTCTCATTCCCAGGAAAATTAACCCATACTTTCTGTTTGCCAGAAAAATGCACAGTGAATGGGGTTTTCCATAAACCTTGTGCATTGCTACTGAGTCAGTGAATGCCAGGAAATTTTACCAGCTTTTGCTCCTGAGCACATATTTGGACCCAAAATTAGCCACAAATTTCCTCTGGTCCCACTTTGCAGTCAGCTCTCTTGGAAAACAGGAGTAAGATTTCTGAAGTGTGTTTGCAGTTTCTCCCACAGTTGCCCCTTTCACTTTATATGAACACCTTAAACCATGTTTCTGAGCATGTTTATAAGAACACAAACCCTGTGTCCTGAGAGCAAAACCAGTTCCTAGGATTTTCTGTTTGATAATGATGGCAACAGCTCCCCTGACTAAAGGCACATGCTGTTTTTTTGCTATTTCACACCAACCTTGATCTTCTTTGATCCCCTGAGGGAAGAGGAGGCATGTTAAGTGTGTGTTCACAGACTTGGGAGCCACATTATGATGCTTTCTCCTGCCACTCATCATTGATCTAGTTTTTAGCTGAAAATATTAAAACAAAAAGTGTGTCCTCACTGTAGTCATATATTTTCACACCTGAATAGCAACTATCACTTCTGAAAGTTGTTTCAAGTCTCCTTTTCATTTCCAGGGGTGATATTCTAGCTCTTCCAGGCTGTCTTTCCCACCCTCCTGGAGCTACACGTGTAAGCTTGCCTGTCTCATCTCCTTGGGTTCAACCAGAATTTCGTGTCCAAACCCTGACAGTCAAATTGAAAACCTTGTGTCCTCTTCCAAGAGACTCCCAAAGTCAACGTGGCACATGAAACCTTACAGAAGGAGCAACTGTGAATATAATTCTCCTTTGAGAGCCCCTCCCTCCACCTGAAATGGATAACCTATCTTGTCAGAATTTGAGAACAAATATTTTTCCCTCCAAGAGCATGGACAGTCTTTGTAGGTAAAAAATATATGGACCTGCTGGCAGGTAACCATATAAATGACAATTATAGCAGCATCCCATACAGTCCTTGTATTAGAGGCTCTCAAAAAGGCTTTGTTTTTCACATCATTTCACACCATCTGACATTAGAATCATTCCTGGTGCTGTTTTTAGTAAACTAATATGTGTTTGGAGGCAATTTCCCCCCTCAGATATTTCTGGGTGTTTGATAACCAACAGTCCCCACAAGCTGATCATTTGTCATCCTTGACCAGAGAAGGTCACTTATGACCATTTTAGCACCTCCCAGTATTTCATTCTCATGAAGAAATTATGGTCCTGATTGAAGTTCAGTAAATAGGTTGGCATTAAATTTCCAAGACAAATTACTCCAGACTATTGGTTTCATATTAGGTTACAGGAAAGAAATGACACCTAGTTGGACTTAGGGGCGTGCTGAGGTGCCAAGGAGCAGGATAAGCCTGTGAGAAACCAGGTTCTCCTGGATCCTTGGCAGATACAGCCATCGAGTTCATCTGCTCAGGTCTTTGTCCCACCACTAGGAATCATTCCTTGGAACATGTCCTGTTTTCTCTGTGCTACAGCTAACAAGAACAGGCTGATTCAGGAATTCAGCATTACCTGGTTTAGAGCAAGGAAATGGGGCATGGCTGGATTGGTCCATGTTTGTACTCCCAGCCAAAGCATGCCACACTCTTAGAGAAGAATTTCTTGCTTCACATCACTTGGTTGTCAAAATGCATTAGAAAGGTTCCCAAAAATGTTTGCTGTGGCCTCTACAAACCTCTGTCCCTCAGGATCAGAGCTTCTCTCTTGGGCAATTACATGGCACTAACTCCCAGGAATGTGATTTCACATTCCTACCCAGGCCTTTAGAGCTACTTTGAGACCTCTCTAGTCCTAGAGAGACAGAATCCAGGGGGAGGATTTGGAAGTGTCTGGAGCAAAACTGACACAGAAGGCACAGCTGCTGGGTCTGCCTCAGCCCAGCTGGGATGGACATGGGCTACAGCACACTCTGGTCTGCTCCATGACAGAGCTCTGCAATCACAGCTCTGGCAGCTGATCTTGGAAAGCAATCATTTAAAACCTCTGCAAAGCTCCTGCCGTTGTACTTCAGTCACAGTAACTGGAAAAAGCTCCTGAATTATAGCTTGTCTGCCTCAGAATGATGGCATAACCCACCTTGATTTACCACCCTGGAGCAGGTTTGATATTCTTGCAGTCCTTCAAACCTCACCATCAGAGTCTCCATCCTATTTATCCTCTGAGTTTGTCTAGGAACTGGAAGAAGTACTTGGACTATTTCTGAGCATTATTTCATTATTTCAAATTGGTCCTGTAGGTGTAATCAGATTACTTCTTGCCAAAGACCCTGTGTAAAACCTCTCTGGCACCTGCTGTTATTCCTAAGAAATTCACATTTTACTTCTTTTTGTGCATCCAAAAACACGGATCATTTTAAATATCCACGTTTAACTTGTATACTTTTTCTTTTTCAGGATTTTAATAGGATTTGTCATCATCTGTAAAGCACCATGAAATGTAATATTTTCCCCAGAACAGGGTGTGAAATTTGTGTACCTTATCAGCAGTTTGTGTACAACTTGCTTCTTGGATTAAGTGTTTGACTCACTGAATCCCTTCTTCTCACACTATTTCTAGCCAATTGGCATGTTAGGAAATACATGGTTCTCTTTTCTTTTTCTGATGGTAGTCATAGCCTCAGAAGGGATACATGGCATTTTATTGTGCATGCATATGTTTGTGCTTAATTGCTGGAGCTTAAGGAAGAACATTATGTCTAATTCCCTGCCTGAGTGGCTTTATTGCACTTGAGGCACAAGCACACAGCTCCAATCCTGAGGCATCTAGCAGCCTTGCATACAGCTCTAGATCCTGAAGATGTACAAACCAGGGGGAGAAATGGTCCCTGCCCAAGGATTTCATGAACAAACTAAAAAATATGGACAGTAACTGGCACAGACTAGGAGTTCCACATCAGCATCTGTGACCAGGAGCAATGTCAGAGCACCAGTGACCTGTAAATAGCAGATTTCCCCCACCCAGAAGATCCCCAAATGCAAACTATGGTGTTATTTCTATGTTTGGAGCTTGTACTTCTGAAAGAGCAACTTCCAGGAAAAAAAAAAAGAAAAAAAAAAACAAGAAAAAACCCAAGAAAAAACCCCAACCAAACCCAAAGTGTGTTCTGATGATTGCCCCAGACTATAATTTAGTCTTGTACCTGCAAGTTTCAGGTTTTGTTCAAGTACATAATGGTGTGGTGGAATGCTTCCCAGCAGTCCCCCAAAACATTCTCTGTAATAACAGAGAGATCATTTATTGGAGAGAATGAGCAGATTCTTGCATAAGCCTCTTTTGTATGAGAAGTTTCAAGGATATGAAAGCAGCAATTATTCTCACCCTGGCTAATACAATTAAGAAATTCTGAAGTACTGAGAAAACTGTGGAGCGATTAGACTTTGAACACCACCTAGCTATGAATTGTCATTTGCCAGAGAGCTATAGTTAGATCAAATTAAATTGGAGATGAGGGGAATGATCTGAAAGCAGTCAGAGGCAGCGGGGCAGGGTTTTCACTGCAGTTTGTTACAGAGTTGGATCCAAACTCTGTCAACCGTGACCGTGAGTTATAAGCACTTGGCCAGTTTTAAGAGGACTAATCAGGTATTTTTTGCTAACTAAGGCAGAAAGATTACATTATTTTAGTGATAGCTGCAGAACTAATTCTACTCCCAGTCCAAAGTAAAAATGTCTTAGGTAATAGGAAAAGTGCTGCTTAACTTCAATCTCTCATGCTGACTCCAGCTTTTGTGAAAGAGGAGGCTGATTCTAACAAGAGGATCAAAATTTGAACAATTTGCCTTTGATACGAGGTAGAAGAAGCCCTTGCAGGATTACTGCAGCTTAAATGTCATCATTAAGAAACAAAGCAGTCCTTAGATAAGTGCTGCACTGACTTCAAGGCAAAGATATGGACTGCAGAAGAGCACAGGCAAGAACACGTGTCCAGAAAACAGGACCCAGGAGAAGAGAGTGGAAGATCAGAGCAGGGGAAGGGGACACAAAATAAAACCCACTGCTATTGACAGGAAGGAAGTGATTTCTTCAAGATGCTTGTGAATGGTGGAAGTAGCAAGAGGTTTAAGCTTATAGCAAGAAGATTGACAATGATGATGATGATGAGAGTGAGAAGCACCATGAGGCTGGGGAGGGTTGAGGAGCCTTCCTTGGATCCATCCCTGGGAGATGTTTGATCTGACCTATTTTGCCTCAGCAGAGAGGGAGTGGGTGAGAAGGCTGTGATTTCAGCATCCTGTTTCTTGTGAGCATGACACTCTTGAATACTCTGAGAATTTTGTTGTTTCTCCTAACACTGCTCAGAGTAAATCAAACCATTTTCCCCTGAACCCACCGAGCAGGACAGGGCATTATAGGGGTGACCTCATTGTGGCCTTCCAGTTCCTGAAGAGAACTTAAAAGAAAAATGGGGCAGGACTATCTACAAGAGCCTGTAGTGACAGGACTAGGGAGAATGGGTTCAAATTGAAAAATTGTTTACTGTGAGGGCAGAGAGGCACAGGTTTCCCAGGAAAGCTGTGGATGCCCCATCCCTGGAAGTGTGCAAACCCAGGCTGGCCGAGGCTTGGAACTATTTGGTCTTGTGGAAGGACTTGTCCCTGCCCATGGCAGGGGGGGGTGGAATGAGATGATATTTAAGGTCCCTTCCAGTCCAAACCAATATTTTTTTTCTGTGATTCTGACTGGTCAGGTATTAACAGGGTCCTAACAAAGACAGCAGAAGATGACTGCAAGCAGCAGGGTTCAGGGAAGTAGCAGGTTCCTGTTTTATTCCTGCACCCAGACCTCTCCTGGCCTGTTGTGACTCAAACTGGGTCTCATAAAGTCACAGAATTATTTGGGTTGGAAGGGACCTTGAAGATCATCTTGTTCCAACCCTGTGCCATGTGTAGGGACACCTTCCACCAGACCAGGTTCCTCCAAGCCCCATCCAACCTTCAGTGACTCCTGCAGCTGGCACTGGGCAGCCCTGCACTCAGCAGTCTGAGGAGATCAACTCTTTCTCTTCTCAATATTAGATTTCCCATCACTTCCTCCTCTTATCACATAGTCAAGCTTTCTTGGGGAATAAAGCATGAGGATAAAACTCTTGCCATGCTTCAAGCCCTTTGAAAAAGAATTTATATCCACAGTGTAAAACAAACATTGTTTCAAAATCATTTTGAAAAGACAATTCAGTGAAAATCCGGATGAGTCCTGTCTTTCAGATGGCTTAGTTATACTTGATTGCATTTGCTACAGCGTGGATGCAATTTCAGATTTTGCTGGGGAGGTTCACAGATGCAAAGCTCCCTGTGCAGGGTTGCTCAGCACAGCCCCTGGAAGGACACCCTGTCCAGAGGGGGAGAGCCCGGGCAGGGGTTGCTCCAGCTGGCCTGAGATAGCTGTCTGTCCACCTGCTCTGAAGCCCACCAGCAGGCACAACTCGATCCTGTGCTAACCCCAAGTTTCTCTGGCATGGAAACTTCTTTTTGTGCACAGAGAACTCAAAGTAGGGGGATATCACTCCATCCAGATCCCCCACCCTGAGAGCTGCTGATGCTGGGCTCATTCCCACCTTCCCTGGGATCTTGGTGGGTTACACAGCCTGTGAAGAACATTATCATTAGCAAGAGAGACCCAAGAGGTCTGCAAGTTTGTCCTGGATAATCTCCCTCCTTATTAACAGCAGACTGACACAGACGTTGATTCACCTGTAGTTAAATGGGTAAACTGTTTAATTTACAGCAAGGGATTTATCTGTGAAAGAAGGAAAATAATTTCATGCCTCATTGGATTGCTGTGATCCCATTACATCAATGGATGATGCTTCCTTTATATCAGTCAAATATGAAGTAGGGGGTTAGAAGTTGAGGAGCAGAGAAGGGAATGCTCTTGAACTCCTGCCTAGGGAGGAACATCTGGCCCAAGCTTAGTTTCAGTGCTAAATATCTTCTTCCTTTTCCCAGAAATCTGAGGATCTACAGCTTATAGTCACCACAGCTGACAAACCTGTAGCATCGAAGCAAAAAAAAAGGGCCCCTCAAGCACCTCCTCGTTCCTGCTCCCTGAGAGTGAGGGCTCCAGACACTTCCAGTGGGTCCACCTCCACAGAGCCATGTGTGGGTGGGTAGAGAGGAGCAGAGCAGCATGGAAGACAAAGGAAGGGCACTTCAGTAGCCTGAGGACTACCCACCTGCTCAAGCATCAGAAGCATGCTGCAGAGGGGAGGTGTGAGAGCTTTTCACAGGAGAGGCTGTCAAGATCTTTTTATAGATGGCAATCGGCAGGGAGAGGCTGTGAGCAGGTCTGTCCTCCTGTGCAGTTGTACAAACAGCTCAGTAGTCAGTTCCACAAGCAGCAAAATGACTGAAATCTCCTCTTCTCTGCTTTGATGTGCTGCTGAAAGTGTTGGACACTAATAAAAGGTGAACTTGTACCAGGAGCTGGTCCCTCCTCTGGGACTCACTCTGGGGAGTGTTCCTTCAGCCATCATCTTCTCATAAGGCCTGGAGGAGCCATGAGATGGGACAGAAATGGGCCAAAGAGTTCAAGTCTGCCCAGAAAAGGACCAAGTGGTTTCATACAGACATAAGACTTCTCTTTGTTCATAAAAATCTTACCTCCAGCTGTTGCACAAATGCTGCACTCAACAGCCTCTCTTTGATATAAGCTGATGTATTATATGTTAACACAACACCATTTTGTGCATCCATTAGCAGAAAACGCAGCACCTAAAATCTATTTTAAGAGATTAAAAATACACAACGGGTTTCACACTTCAGTTATATTTGTAAGATGAACAATGCCACCACCACCTTAAAATAGCTCACAAGCACTTCACCTGGCAAGTTTTTTATGCTGCTCCCAGATAGGCATCTCCTCAACAAGCATGCCAGGGTCAGCCAAGCCCCTTTTTGTTCCACAACGCTCTGTGCATTTACTCACAGGTTTACTTCTTGTTCTCTTGTCTTCCTTCATTTATTTCCCTGTTGCCCCTGCAGTCCCAAGAGAAAGACTGAGCTCTTGTGGACCTCCCAGCACTGTTTGGAGGTGGCCCTTGAGCTGCTGTAAGCAAAAACACTGCAGGCACTTCAATCTGCGGGAGCAAGGGAAAGAGAAAATTAATTAAAAAGAAGGAAAGGAAAGGAAAGGAAAGGAAAGGAAAGGAAAGGAAAGGAAAGGATCACACCTGTCACCCATCCTCACCCCCATCCACACAGGCACTGGAGATGACTAAGAGAAATCCAGCTGTCCTTCCCAGTTTCAGTGGAAAGGTTTTAGCCTTCAGTGTGGGCAGAGTGAAGACATAGTATTGCCTTCTTCTCAGTGCAAAGCTACTTCTACTGTGAATCACTGTTTCCTGCTTCACCAGCAGCTGGGCTTTCTGTGTGCAGAGATTCAGAAAGGCAAGGTGGCACAGCTAACCTTTCACATGTTGCATCCCTGATATGATTTCACCGAGACCACTTTCTGGGGTGAGCAAAAAAATCCCAGAATGGTTTGGGTTGGAAGGGACCTGAAAGCCCATCCAGTTCCACCCCCTGCCTTGGCCAGGGACACCTTCTATATCCCAGGTTGCTCCAAGCCCTGTCCAGCCTGGCCTTGGAAACTTCCAGGGATGGAGCAGCCACAGCTTCTCAAACATCCTCAGTGAAAACCAAGGGAGAAGGGAGCAGCCATGGCCATTGGTCTCCCTCTGCTTTGGCCAAGGCAGTGGCTCAGGCAGCCTCCAAAGAAGTTTCCAAACCAGGGTCTGATCCCAGTGCTCCATTACACAGTGTCACCTTCAAGGCTGTGACAGCCATGCTGGGAAAGGCCCACAGAGCTAAATACTCACCTCAAAGAGTCGATTTACAACCCAGGACATAGACAGGAGCCCCTTGTCTTCTGCTCAGCACCTTTCATTCTGAGCTCCCCAAGATACTACAAATTAAATTATACAGACCTTTTTCCAGTCCAGAAGAGGAAGATTTAGAGCAGCAAACCACTTGGATATATTTCTGAATATCATTGGTTTTGCAGTGCACACAAAGAGGACAACCTGGGTTTCCACCTGCCTGAGGAGATATCAATGCAGACAAGGTTTTTCTGAGAGGGTTTGTTTTTTTTTACTGCGAAATCTCAGCAGAATTGAGACATGCTGTCACAATACTGAAAATGGCCTCTGGGAGATGAACATTCCCATCAGACCAGAGGACAGGCACAACTGTGCCTCCTTTCTGATGCCATCCAGCACCAAAGCCCAACACCACAACAAAAAAACCAAGGAATATGATGGCTTCTCGGGCAAGGTGCTGCACAAACATCCAGATGAAAACACCAGCCCTTTTCTATGATTCTTTGAGCTCTGACACTGGTTTTTGGACAAAACCAGTGACTTTTCTGAAAAAACTTTTATCACATACCTCCCATATCCTCAAGTCCTCTATTATTTCCTGCAGACCATGTTTTACCTGCCTGACTGCAGGCCAAGATTATTTAATCTGCCCCTGAAGCCAACAGCCTTGACTATGAGAGGCAACAAGCTCCTTCTGATTAGAATAGTTTGGAAAACCCAATGATGGAGCAGATTAGGCCTTGCAGCTGGTTCAATACCTACAGCCAATTTCAGAACTTGATCCAAAGTGAATAACAGGTCAGATAGGAACTTGTCAGGTATTCAACTCATTTAGGGGGGTGTTTCTTTCTGATGATCTATGAACAACATGGGAAGGACTGATATTCTCTAAAAAAAACCCCAAACCAAAGTCAGTGAGAAAACCCTCACAGCCACATAACGGCACAGGGGCTCTTTGGGCAGGTGGTCTGGCTTTCCTTTCAGTCTGGGTGCAAGAGACACCTCCATTTCCTCATGAAAGAGAGAAGCTGGCATCATAAACCACTTAAAACCACAGCTGCTCTTTTTCTTCTGGCAGAGGTGTTCTTCCAGTAGCCCCATTTCTCAGCTGGAGGTGACCTGGAGGATGGGGAACACAGTTCAACTGACTTTGTTTTGTTCCCCAATAACTTATGTTGGATGAATTTCAGTTCCTGTGGAGGAGGAGCTCTGTCCCAGCTGCAGCAGGCAGGCCTGTCCCTTCAGCCTTGGGGAATGGGGCACTGAAGGTGAAGGCAGGAGATGCTGCTCCTGATCTCTGTCAACCCTTCAATCCAGGCTGTCTAGTTGGGATCCTAAGGAGGACAGGAATGTAATCCTGGGCTCTATCAACTAATACACCTAAGCCACAGGAATTAACTATAATTTACAAGTCTTTAAAGAAGTGCACAAGAGGCCAAGCCTTTCAAAAGCACCCGAGGCTGTTCTGAACAAAGTCTCATTGACTTTGGGCAGCCATTCTGCTGCTACAAGCTGCAGGTGTCTCAAAAAATCCTCCCCAGAGACATAATGCAGCACAGGCCAGGCAGGACCTGCTTTCTGCCCATGGTTACCTTCAGCAGAGCAGTTGGATGCTGCAGGATTTCATGCAAAGGTTTTTCTTTGTTTCTGACACATCTTGGAGCATGACCTTCCTCTGGCAAGCTCTGCAAGGAGGAGGTGGTGTGGGCAAAGACAAAGCTTCAAAAAGAAATTCATCCTCCACTGTTCCAAAACTGGCTGATTTGGCATGAATTCAGTATAAAAATGGTCACTATTCAACCATGGTTACAACTGAAGGGTCTCAAAAAGAGCCATCCATTTGGTGGGCTGGGCTGGCACCTCACAGAGGCTGCTCTTAGGCAGTGGCAAGGCACCAACCCAACCTGCTCTCAGACTTTGCTGCTGCCTCTCCTTGAAGTTTTGAGTCCCAGGGTGCAAGTCTGGAGGAATTTTGGTGCAGTCAAAGTGGTGAGGGATGGGTACTACTGTCCTTGTTTGGGATAAAATGCTGGTCAGTGCCTTCATAGCGGGTCTTCAGCCGCAGTCATCTTCAGGTATGACAGAATATTTGCACTAACCAACTTCTTGCAGAAATAAAATGAAATGTTGCTGGTGTACCTGATATCTGTGGGTATCTGCAGATGGGTGAGGCACAGATTTCCACAGAGCACCCATTGTGGTGCTTTGCAGCAATGCCATAATGAAAGACAAAAGGGAAAAAGAGAATGCAATAGGCAGAACTTTCCTTCGTAGCCTTTTCACTCCCACTCCCTGTCTGCTGCTGCCAAAATCCTGCTTTGACTCTGGCTGTGGACAAGGTTCTTCCCTGTCTGCCGGCTCCCAGTGGGAACACCGGGGGACAAGGCGTTTCCCAGAGCCGGGCAGGAGGACAAGCCCTTCCCAGCAGCAGCACTCGACTCTCCTGGCAGGCACATGCAGCAATCGCTGTGCAGCACAAGATGTCGTTGCTGTGCTACTTTTGTCCCTCCTGCCCTGCTTCCCTCGCTGCGAAAAGCACCACCTTTCCACCCAAACCCCAGCGTGAGCGCTCCGCGCTGTTTCCCGGGGAGCATCCCACACCTCCTCTGACAGTTCTGGACAGGTTTCTCTTGCTGAAGCAGCCTGGGAGGGAGGTACCTGTGCTCTGCTCTCGCCACTCGTCCCCCTGTGTGAACAAGTGTCCGTGGGTCTTCCTGTGCCACTGAAATAAAAAAGGGCAGGACTGATGGTCCTTTTTAAGCCTTTATTAAAAGTGATCAGCTCGGGTGGGGGCCCCGGCCAGCTTCGTTGCCCCAGCTTCGACTTGGAGGAGGAGGAACTTCGGCTCTGCCACTCCCTGTGATAGAGCCGGGCCCTCGAGTGTTCCTCACGGGCCGGGGCTGTGCACGAAGGTGGATACGGAGGGGATGGTGCTAATTCGCCGTCCTCAGGGCAGTGGCTCCAATAGACTTTCGTTAAGGTGACTACCTGAAGAAACTCAAAAGCTGGCCAGGTAGTAGTTGCCGATAGAGCAACCTGGTTCATTTTTCTTAAAAGTTTGTTGGCTCGTTTTAAATTATTATTTTCTAGGGATTTTTTACTCCCAAGGGTCTTTTCGGCTCTAGTTTGCATATTCAGCCCCTTTTCTTCTCTTTTTTTTCTTTCTGTCTTTTTTCTTTATCTACTACTCTCCAGGCAGGCCTGCTTCGAAAGGGGTAAGGAGGGGGTTGTAAATGCAAGCCCTGATAAGAGGCCGGTTTCTTCACAACGAAGTGTGGGTTTCTTTCTTAAACTGCAAGAGAAATCCTAACTTACAAAGCTACAACAAAGCACAAAATTACATTCAAACAAAGCTACAATGTAGTACAAAATAAATGGATAATTGTTAAATTGATAATCTGGTCCCTTATTTATAACACCACGGACACAGCCTGGACACGCAGGACTTGCAGCAGCACCTTGAGACACGAGCTGGGCTGTGTGTGGGCTTTGTCCTGTTTGGACCTTGGGAGCAGGACTCCCAACGTAGAAAGATTGCTGGATGTGATTGCTGGGATGCTGTTTCATGTGGAAAGAAGTGTTTAGGAATAAAATCCCACTGGTCTCACTGCTGTAGCTGGAAGCCCATGGTTGTCCAGCACCACTGGATGTGGAGATCACCATCAGTGCTCTTCCCAGCACCACACTGGATATGGAGATTTTTAGAGCTGTGGCTAATTCTATCTCTTTGTCAGCCTCTGAACTTCATTGAGTCAGGAGGAGAAGGAAAAGGGGTACCTGCAAAGGTCAGCAGCTGGCCCAAGCCCATAGAAGAGAAGACAAGACAGGATTATCACAAGGGCTTCAGCTGAACTTAAAATCTCCTGTAGCTGCCACAAGACCTTTCACATCCTATGTGTGGATGAAATCTCCAGTCTTTTTCCATGGTGTAAATTTAAGACACGGAAGTTCCATTTGGCAATGCCTGATGTAGCACAAGCTCCTTTGGGAATGCAGTGCCATGCTGTAAATAACCACACAGAGCCCTCCTGCTTGTGGGGCAGTGACTGTTCTTTCAAAATCCTTTTGACTCTGGAGGCATTTCATACACTCCAGGACAAAAACTGCACTGCTGATACCACTGCAAATCTGAAAATATTTGGGATATCTGTTGCTCAGGCTGATGGTTTTTACTTCTATAATATTCATACTTTCAATGTTCTATTTCTTTCCAGAAGCACCTGTCCAATGGCATTATTTACTTTTAAAATAACTTGTGCAGCAGCTACAGTAAATCCCAGCAAGAATTTTCCCACAAAATGGAGTTCATTAATGAAAACCCCATTTTTTCCTAGGATATCAGGTCACGGAAATTTTCCTGCGTGGATCTAATCCACAGCCCTTCAGCTCCAGCTCAAGAGCTTGACCACATGATGGTGTTGGACTTGTATCAAATTCACACCAAGAGGTTTTAAACAATTTTTTAAAAACTATGTACTGTTCCTAGGATGTGGGGTAGAGAGCCTTCCCTGAGGGCTTTCATTGGGGATGAGCCCTAAGGGCCAGCACAGGGTTTTGGATGAAAAATAAAGTCAGGAATTTTGGAGTTAGACTATTCCTTTGACTATTTCAAGCATCCTTTAGTGAACTCTCTGGAAAGCTTTCAGCAGTGCCACAGTTCACTTATTTGTAAATCTTGCTTATATCTGGTGAATTAAAGACTGAAAGTTTAGCACATTCACTGCTGAAAACCCAGAAGTCCTTTACACAGCAGGGGGAAGATCTGTACCCTCCTCACTCCTCTAAATCCCCATTCACAGGAAATAAGCAGCAATTCAGCATCCTTTTTAACAACCTTCCAGAATCCCAGAGGCACTTTACATCCCTGGTCCCCACCCCATGGGCAAATGACACAAAATAAAACAGCCCATAATCCTAGCCATGGCCCAGCATGACAAGGAAGCCAGAGTCCCTCTCAGGTTCAACACTGCACTGCTGGCAGCAGCAGCCACCTCTGAAAGCTTTTTTGGAAAGAAATGAGATTCCCTTACTTGCTTTGCCAGAAGCAAGAAGTTCATGGCATCAAGAGCAGAAGTGCCTCTGCAAAGCCACCTGAGCCTTCCCAGTGACACACAGGAGACCCTGTGGCTGTCCTGGAGGTGGTTTTTATAAAAAAACTCATGCAGAAATACAAAATCACGCCAGTGCCTGTGTGACGATCTCCAGACCAGAGGAGAGTATGTTACAAATACTGCCAGCACCTATTAAGGGGTTTCACTTTACTGGATCTGGCAAACACAAATAAGCATTTGAGAGCTGAACTAGCTCACAGAGCTTTAGCCTTTGGATTACTTACTAATGAACTCCCCACAGTCCAGCCATTTAATTTCATTTAATTGCCAAGACGGTTCCAGTTAGAGGCCTGGGTCAAGTGACACACTGCTGCTTTTCAGAGACCTCATCAGGAAAAGGCACATTCCTCTGTTTAAATAGATACAGTTTTATAAATATCTGCATTGTGCAATTAACCTAAATGAACTGTTTTTCCCCAGTGTACCACTGGAAAACCCAGCAGGAGTCACAAGCAAGGATCATGCTTTTGGTTTTTGGAATTTTCTGTTTCTGAGGTCAGAAGGTCCCACCAGACCCTGCTGACACAGAAGTACTTCTCCCAGCCTCAGTTAACTGGCCACCTTTTCCTCTTCTCTTCCCAGATACCTGGACCTCAGCTCACAGAGGCAGGGTACTGTCACAGGGATTTGCACCTCGGCTCAAGAAGGGACACCTCACCCTGTGGCTGATTGCAGCCCCCTCCCATTGCCTCAACAAGGGGCTTTGGGATCCTTGGGATCCTTTCAGTCCTTTTTGAAAGGCTGGGATGAAGAAAAATGGAAGTCAGGCAGGCTCCAGGGAAATACTACCTGTCCTGTCCTGCTCACAGCAGCAGGACATTAGGATCAGCTCCTGCATCCCACAACATCCCAGGGTTTATAGGTTGACCTGCAGCCCTCCAGCAGCCAAGGGCGGGCCTCAGTTTTATCCCATTCCTCATGTCCACAGCTGCAGATGTGTGAGCTGAGCCCCATTCCTGGAGTACCCAGCTCCTTCCCAGGCCTGCTGAATCCTCTCTGGCTGATCTCACAGGTTTGGGACTCAGCCCACAGCAATGTGCACGATCAGCAATCCTCTGTCGGGAGCGTGGGGCCGCAGCCCAGGCTGGCTGAGGGAGTGGAATTTAATTTCCAGAATGGATAGCTGTCAGCACTGTGTCCTCCCAGCACATCCAAGCAGCCCCACAGGACACACCAGGTCCAGGCAAGGGGCTGCCACAGCCCCAAATCCACTCACTCCTAATAATGCTGATTTGTCTCTCCTCACCTCCAGCTTCAAGACTTTGCCTTGAAACAGATTCATTCCTTCCCGACCTGCTTTGGTGACCACCATGTTTCAGAGAGGAGGCAACCACTTGGCACAGCCCCTTTGTCCCTCAGATTCCACCCCAGCCAGCAGGATCTTTGCTCTGCACTCCCTACAGGGTGCAACCTCGTTTGGATGCTGTTTCCCACTGGCAGCTCTCACTGCAGCAGCCAGAGTGACTCCTAGAGCCTGGAGCCAGCAGGAACTGCCCTGAGAAAAGGAGCAGATTGATGTTGCAGCTCTCACTGATGCCAGGCCAGTGAAAAATAGGGTTGAGCCACTGTAGGGTATCACTGCATGTGGACAATACCCAGCAGAGAGGCATTCATCCCCATGCAGTAAGGAAACTACTAAAAGACATGATTTAACAAAAGAAAAAGTACAGGTGTGAATCCCCAACAGACAAATTCCATGCTGGAACCTGGAGATTTCATATAACCAGAAAGTCAAAGGCACCACCAGCAAAGCCAACACCAGCCAGACCTTACCACTGATCCACTGACTTAGCCAAGCTGTCCTGCTTCACTGGAGTGGGTTTTGGTTGAGAACCAGGACAGTACCAGTCTCAGAGAGCTCTCTGCAGATGCTGATCATTCTCAGAGCAGTTACAGCTGTGCAGATTGCCCTGCATTTTGGAAATCAGAGAAAAGAAGGAAGGTCAATAGTAGATTGAGTATGTTTTCTTTCAAAGATATGCCCTGGTTCAGCCACAAGTTATTTGGCTGTGTGGAGGGATCACTGAGTAAAGCCTTATGTTCTGTGTTATGTAGGGGGAGAAATGAGCTGTCCATGGGGTTTTCTTCTACCCTAGCAACACACAGGGTCTGTGCCAGCATGGGACTGCTGCCAGCAATGGGAGAAGCCCTGTACATCCACTGTCAGGTGTTCCAGATGAGGATCTGCCCCTTTCAATTACAAATTCAGTGAACAAAGGAAATCAAAACTTTAAAATAAAATTTTAAAAAAGTCACAGCTGTTGCAGATCCATCTGGAAACTGAAAAATCAATTGTTTTTAAAAAATGAGTAGAGGTGAGATAGAGAAGCTGATGCTGTTGCATCCAGCTTCCATCTCCAGCCCCAGCATGGGGACTGTCACTGTTGTGGAGTGTTGCCAGTGATTTCAGAAGGACTTCTTGAAAAGTGTGGCTTTGGGCAAAGAGTGCTGGACAAGTTCAAGCACAGAGACTGGTCTGGACTCATTCACATCACCAAAGCATATCTTTCAGTCCCATTGAGGAATATGTCTGCACTGATTCTTGTTTGCACCTTTCAATTACTCCTATGAAAAGTGTAAGTGTTTGATGTCTGAAGATGACCAGTCCGTATGCATGCCATGTTTGCATAAAAAACATTACTGAAGCTCTTGTGGAAGTCACACTGAGACTCCTTACAGTAACTTTTAGTCAGTCAAACTTGGAAGGAAAACAGGAAAATAAGTTTGGAGGCTGCTGGCAGTAATCTTTTCACCAAGGAGAGACTTCCATACAGGAGACATAGGCTCTCTTTTAGTGTAGTTGGAGATTAATACCCTGAGAAGGATGTGATAGATCATCAATACACTGGGACTTGGCTACTTGCACCAAAGGAAAAACTGCCTACTGGATTTTTTTCTTCCTCTTTGTCTCTCTTTTTTTCCCTTCAAAGAAGGCAGCATTTTAAGAAGGCCATCCTGCACTCTGTGCAAGCATCCTGGTGTGCCTCTAGCCTAAGAACAAAGGGAAAAACCTGGCTTGTCCACTCCAGCTTAACAGCAGTTTAACCAAGGTCTAGCAGGAGTAAAGAGACTTTCCTCTGACACACGTCTGTATAGCAGGCAACTCCTGTCCCGGGCTAAGGGAAGTCCCATACCTCTTGTTCACTCATCTGGGGCTGGATTTCCTTCATTAAAAATAGTTAATGGAATGTTAATGGTACTTAATTGTATTCATTGCACCACTTTTGCTGAGATTTTTTTCTCCCCTCAATTCACAAAGATGGGACTAAGTGCTAATGTATTGCAAACTTATAACCTGCGGTCATGATTTTAAACACATGTAGAGGTGCTAATTGCATTCAGTTGACACAACTGTAGATGGGAAGATCATTTTTCACACCTTATCAGCGCTGGGGAGGTGATAACTGCATTCAGAAGACACTACTGCTGTTACAAAGGTAATTTCTTGCACTTCATCAGAGCTTAACACATGCTCAGCAATGCAACCAGCCAAAAATACCACACCATCGGAGTTAATGAGGTGCTCGCACGCTTTTTAACAAACGGGAACTGTAAAAAACTTTCGCCGTTTCTTTTTAATAAAGAGTAACAAATTCCTGCAGCTGCCATGCTGTTGGAGTTGGTGGCTGCCTGCCTCAGTGAGATTTCTGGACATGTTCCCAGTGCTTTCTGCTGGATGGATCCCACAGGGAGCAGTGCAGTGTCTGGGACCTGCAGAACAGGTGAAACAGAGCTCTAGTCCATCCCCAGCTGCTGGTAGAAAAGCTGAAGCCACGTAGCCAAAGATAGTTTTCAGATCTGAATTCACCATTTTATGCCATTTCAGTTCATTTGACTGTGCTATCAATGGTTCTCTTTCCCTCCTCCTGTGCTTTGAGGAGCTTTTGAGTCTTCCCTAAATATGCCTGTGGTCTTTGATGGAAAAAGCTGTTTACAGGGTGCAACATGCTGAAGTTGTTAGGCTGTCCAAGGTAAGTTGGACAAGCAGCAGATGTGAGGCAGGACTGGTCCAAGGTAAAAAATCTTACTGAAAGGAGTTTTCTTTAGCTTAAAAATAAGAAATGTATGATAAACCTTTCTGCTGGGAATAAAACTGGATGGTGGGGGAGCATTACGAGGCTTCTTTGGCAAAGGCAGGCAACTAAATACCTAACTTTGAGAGAAACTATTTCAAAGCAAAGGAAAAAAAATGCATTTCTATTCCCCAAAATATCAGCTTTAGGTTCTTGCCTTGAATGACATGCTGAAATGATGTTAACAAGAAATTAGATTTTTAGCTAATAGAACCATGAATATTCCTCCACATTACCTCTAAAATTCTTGAGTAAATAAAGCTAATCCAAAGACACAAAGGTAGATTTGCAAAGCAAATTTACCCTGGTAATACCCACGTGTCACTCCTGGGGAGATGAGGACAATCACCCCAAGCAGATTACCTGGGACCTGAGGCACTGCAGCTCAACAGCACTGCCTCCAATGTCTTCTTTTTTTTTTACATGTCTTTTTATTTATTATTAAAGTGAGACTTTCTCAACCTCTCCCTGCAGTTGGTCAGTTTGTGGTCTCTTCTTTGTTTGTTTGTTTGTGGATTTTTGTTGGGGATTTTTTGTTTTCTTTTTAACAGCTCCTTCCTTTACAGAAAGAATCACAGCTTTTTGTTAACATAGTAATAAGAACCTCATTGCTTGCACATTAAAAGCCGGATGCCAAACAGGATTTTAAAACTGCCCTCCTGCAGTTACCATGGGAAAGGATTGGGCCCCAGTTTGCACTGGCAATGGCAGGAAATGGGATGTCTTTCTTGCTCAGAGTGACAACTTCATGCCTGTTCCTTTCCCCATCAAAACTCCCTTTTGTCCTGGGTCCTCCAAAAAAACAAAAAACCTTTCCCAAGCTCTGGAAGAAATAATAACTTCAGGGGAAGCAAGGAGAATGTCTTCAAAGGCCTCGTTTTATCATCCTCTGTGATGAGTTCCCAGCAGAAGAGGAGCAGGTGGCTGACCCCAGCAATTTGGATGTTTAGGAGCAGCTCATCTCCACATTCTGCTCTCCCAAGAGTCCCCACACACCACAATATAGACAGCCACAATCAGAGCATCCCTCCTGCACACCCCTCTGTGCTCGTCTCCAGCCTTTTATGAATTGTACACAACATACAACAACAGTCCAGAGTCACAGAGGTTTGAGTGTGGCCGTGGGTCAGTCAGGGGTATTTTGGCTTTGTGATGCATGAAGCACATAGAAGAGATTTGCTCTGCAGCAGAAATTACCATGATCTTAAGGCAGCATTCATTTGCATTCAATGACACACCTTCCTGGGGAAACGCTTTTCATATTAAGCATGTTTTGGGTGGCAAAGCTTGACTAGCACTGTATGCATGACTCTCAAGTTCAGATGCAGATGGAAAGATGCTGTCATCCCAGGAAGAAGCCGGGAAAGTCTCAGCTGAGCCTACCCACAGTGAGACACGTCTTGTGGCTGCTCATTTCTGCAGCACGGCAGGAGAGATCACACTTACAGGAAACCCATGAGTCATTGCCTTTGACAGCTGCAGGGGTTCCCTCGTCTCCTGAAATGAAAGGTCACTCTTTTGCTGGGCACTTTTCACCCCTGTGAGCCACAGCCTGGGTGGATGCCTTGCCTCTTCCCTTTGTGGTACTCCCAGAGGTAATCTGGTAAAGGGCTTCCATTCCCTGCCAGCCCTCTGCAGGTCAGTGCCTTCCCTGATGTTACCCTCAGGAGAAAAGATGTCTTCCATGCCAGAGTCTGGGAATTAGATATTGAATTCTCTCCTCTAACAGCACCTGGGCTCTGGTTTTGGGGCAGTCACCCAATTAGACTATGGTTCTTTCCCCACCTGTAAAATGGGAAGAAACCTACTTCCTTCCTCTGTTACCCTTAGTCACAGCTACATCTTTATATCTATTCCTTATCTATTTACAGTTCAAGCCAGAAAGCAGGATTTTTTCTAAAGCACCTGCAGGCTGTCAGGGCAGTCCAAGCTCTTTAGGATAATTAATGAGGCCACCACAGAGCCGTCCATGGTGGCTCCACTCAGGGCCTGCCAGCCTACCCTTAGCACCAGGAGGAACTAATGCAGGGGGAGCTGAGGACTCTTCCTCTGGGGGAAGAAGCACAACCCACCTGACTGCAAGATGAAAATTTACTGCAATATGAAGGGATCACCATGGAAACCTCTTTATTTTATTTCAGCCAATCTTTCTGCGCTGTCACAAGCAATATCACCTTCTCACTAGCCATAAAGAAAAGGTTCCCAGAGAGGTTTGTAATCCCTGCTGGCTGGCCAAGCCATCTGCCAGGAACACCATTTTCTTGATGGTTCTTCGCACCAGGTGTGACTCCACCAGTAAGGAATAAAGCACTGCTCCTCCTGCAAGGACTGTAGATTTTAACTTTGAGAATTAGAACAGGTACAAGCAGGAAAGCCTGCTATGTCACTGCCACCATTTTAGCCTGTCCCCATTTCCCCATTTCCAAAGGAAACTGCTGTTTTGCCATGCACCTGCCCCTGAGCAGCAGCCTTTGGGGAGCTGCACATCTTGAATCACAGCTCCATCCATCAGCCACGCCCTAGCGCTGAACAGATGACCTTTGTGTGAGTGGGGAAGCAGGATAAATCCAGCAGCTTCTCCATGGAAAAACCTAAAATGAGACTGAAGTCCCACCAAGTGAAGCTCCACTTGAATCTCCTTTGCAGGAACCTAAGACTTAGTAACAATGAAATAATCCATTTTGGCTTCCAGCTGTAGTGACAAAGATGAGGAAGGGACCTGCTTTCTCTTTGGAGAAACTATATCTGCCCAGAAAACAAGCTCTTTGCATGACACAGACCCATCCTAGTCCTGTGCCTGACACCAGCAGCAGCTTCAAGCTCTGCATGTGTGAATGAGAAGAGCTTTTCTTTTGGAAGGTCACCATGACCTGAATTGCAGAGGGAGATAAATAGGACAGGCTTTTCAGACACTCAGTGCATCACACCTGAGTTTCACTTATATCCTGTACAATGAAAATCTCAATTTACATTTACACTCATCTGTAAACAAACTTGAAAACACCACCCTGGTCATTCAGAGGTGTTTCTAAAATGCTCAGTGGTTTGAGGAACACTGGTGCTGTCCGTGGGACACACAACAGCCTCACATGGTTCTGTTTCCCCTCTGCAGGTGCTTGGGACACTGTGAAAGTTCTCCTTCCTTTGTGTGGAGCACCCTGTACAATGAAAATCTCAATTTACATTTACACTGATCTGTAAACAAACTTGAAAACACCACCCTGGTCATTCAGAGGTGTTTCTAAAATGCTCAGTGGTTTGAGGAACACTGGTGCTGCCCGTGGTGGCCTCATTAATCATCCAGCCTCGCATGGCTCTGTTTCCCCTTTGCAGATGCTTGGGACACTGAAAGTTCTCCTCCCTTCGTGTGGAGCACAAACTCTGCTGGCAAAGCCTCTTGCTCCGCAGAAGATACCGCCCATTCCCTCTTCACACCTGGATGAGCACAAGCATCTATTTGCAAACGAGCAGCCTGCCGGAGCAGCTCCCAGCCCCGAACTCCGCCCGGCGGGCAGGTAATGGCCACTTGCCCCTCGCAGGGTGCCCCCATTCCCCCCCGGTGAGTGCTGTCCTGTCTCCTGGAGCTCCAGCTGATTGCTTTAGCCACGAGGCAGCTGCACATCCTGGTGACCTGATTTGCCCCACCAAGCACAAGTGCCTCCAGCAAGGAGGGCTTTGTCAGCAGGCACAGCACTGGAGCAGGGAGAAGGCTGCGATTAGCGAGCAGCCCCCCGCCTCCCTCTGCCAAACTGCCTTGCCTCCAATTACTTCATGCAAAGAAATAGCCTCTGATGCACCCGAGGAAGCAGAATCACAAAGAGAGCTTGCTTGATGACAAAGCCCTCAGATACACTCACAGAACAGCAGCTGCTAAGGAAGCATCACCTTGTCTTTAAGGCAAGGAAATATTATTTGCAAACTCTACCTATTCCCCAGGAATAAAAAAAAATGGCAGGGAGACTACAGCTGCAAAATGACCCTGGGCAGAAGAAATTGAAGTCCAGAGCAGTCACATGGAGTGGCATGTGCACCTTGAAAAGGGCACCAACAAAGAAATTAGCAACGTGTTCTGATGCTTTGGGAAAAATGCGCATTTTCAATTTTCAATTTTTATTTTTTTTCCCTGAATAAATAAATTACAATAGACACATTTAAATAAAATGATCCTGCAAAACAGCTTCCTTTCTGAGCTTCAGGGTGGAAGATCTCCTAGAGGACAAGCCTCACTAGCCATGTCTACAAAGAGGTAACTAAAGCAATCCCATGGGCAGGTGGGCCAGCTGGGCCCTCACACCTTGCAGAGAGGCATTCTTTCAGATGTACCAGAGGATTCTTCCGTTTGTATTCACTAAATAACAATTTGGTAGCCCAACTTTTTATGATGGATCAGTCATCATGGTTTGCAAGACAGGAATGTCCACCCACTGATTGAATAAATTTAGTCATCCTCATTCCCTATCAGCTCATCTTCAGCTGAGCTACAAGGCACAGCCCGGGACATTTCCAGATCTGCTTCCTTAATAAGCTCATTTCTCAGTACAAACACTGAAGCAAAGTAGGAATTTTCTACCTCTTGTCACCAGGAGCGTGTCCCAGGCCCATCCCAGCTGCCAGAGAGGAAGGATGGGGAGGAGAGGTGACTGAACAGAAAATGGTGGGGCTCTCTGGACAATGGCTCAGGATTGCCGCTGATATTCCACCCTCACTTCTGTGCAGCAGTTTTAGGATGCTCCTTTTGTCACCTTTTCCTTGTCTGCCTCGTCTCCTCCAAGAGCTGGTCCTTCACTGGAAGCCCAGCTCCCAGTGCAGCTCCTGATGCAGGAGCAGTCTGTTCTCAGGCAAGGCCATGCAGTGCCTCAGCAATATAAATAACGAGATCTCACGTCTATTTTTGACATGACGTTATTGTGAAGAAAGCCAAGGAATCATTTTTCCTGAGGAACTGCAGTTGAGTACTTTTGAGAAAACATTACAATATCACTCACAGCAAACATCTGGTGGAAGAGTTCTTGCCTTAAGAATATGGCAAGCATAGGCTTGTTGCAAGATCAGGTGGAAATATCTGCCCCAAACCATTTTTTCCAATAAAAATAAACCTTTTAGGGATAAAAATACAAACAAATAACTTTTAACAAAGAAGCCCAAACAAGCCTTTACAAATCTGACATTTTGAAGAAACTGCAAATGTCCCTTATTGTTTTATTTCAGAAATTTATGAAATTTTGCATTTTGGCACCTGTATTTATTTTAGATTTTACTGCAATATCACATAGGAACTTTTACAATGACAAATGAATACTGCAAAACATGGGCCAATGTAACCTTTCAGGAGATTCTGACATAAATTTGGATCAATGGATCTTGGAAAATTTTAAAATAATATTTTGACTCCCCGGTTTAATATGTGCTAAATGGTTTTCATATACATCAATCACTGTTCTACAGAGACTTCAGAAAGAGAAATCAGTAGAAAGAAATGGAGCCATACAATGCATTTACTTACTACTGTACTTACACAGTGGATTTATAGTGCTGTTACCATAAGCTTATTTTGCCATAGGTTTCTTTCTGCCTTAGAGTGTAGAAGTTCATTGGGAAACAACCTGAGGATAAAATCTGCAATAAAGCAATCCATAATAATAATAATAAAATATTCAAAAGCATGCTTTAAAATCAGAAAGGACTGCATATATTCATGAGGCCTTCACACTTTTTTTTTAAGATGGAAAAATGGTGGGAATGTTATTTGTTAAATGTTTTATTTTAAAAATATTTGCTAAATTATGCCATCACAGTTAATCTATCATCAGCAATCTGGATGCTATAAATATTAATAATTATTCTTCAATAAGTGAATTGGTAATTCAATAATTAATGGGAACCTTAATATGTATGAATATTTTCATCATTTTTGCCCGTTTTTCCATCTGTCTGGCTGTCCTGCACAAAGCTCCTGCAAAGCAGGTGAGCAAGAGCCCAAAGTGATGCATTTCCTGAGGGCAGGTGTGGAGCACATGATCTTGAATCTACTCCAAGGTGCCAACACACAGAAATGTTCAACTCCTCTCCTGACTTGCAGAGCTGCCCACGTGCCTTGGGAAACCCTCCTGCTTTCTTAACAGGAAAAATTTGTCTGAAATGCGATTTTTGGGTGCAAGGGTCACAACTTCGTACAAGAACTTATCCAGAAGTGTGGAAGGGAGTGTGCAAACATTGTGCTTCCTTAGCAGCACCCCCTCACTTTCAGTCTTGCCTTTGCTGTCTTCCCCTGCCCATTTAAGGGTCACTCCAGTGACAACGCAGCTGAAAGCTCTCCAAAGGGCTCCTGGGTGAGGTGCTTGCTGAAGGCAGCTGTCACAGAGGGCCTTCAAATATATTTGCCCAGTTCTTTTTCTTCTGCCTCTTGCACATTCCGAGCATTGCAGAGGAGATCAAAGCCTCCAGAAGGGTTTGCCTTCCCCCCAGAGCCAACCCAACCGGTTTGGTTTCCCAGCCAAACTTCTCTCAGGGAGTTACGAGGGGAGATGCAAACTGTGAGGGGGAAATTTGGCAGCCTTCTTGTACCCACTTAGGAAAGGATTTCTCAAGGAAGCTCAGCAAGCATGTTAGACCAGGGAGAACCTAAGAAAAGTGAACTCTGTCTCAAGGTTTTTCCAGCATTGCCCCTTCCCGGATCAGGACAGTTTTCCCATGGATGCAAATCTTCAAAAAGAGCAGGTGCAGCAGTCCAGCACCTGCCAAGTGGGTCTAGGCAGTGCCTGGGAAACACTCATTGCATTTATTAACTGGAAAATACAGTAGAAAGTTGTCCAGTTGTCCAGTACAAAGATTAAGAATTGCTGACACCCTCCCCTCAGGACACAGCCCCCTCTCCCATGTTGCACATCAACCCTCTCCTGTATTTGTGCCCATCCTGTTTTCTCTCAGCTCATCTTATCAGACATGGAGGAATTCAGCTTGCACTTAGCATTGAGAGGTGCAGGTTTTATTGACAAGCTGTTTCTGATCTCTGCTTGCAGGGCCCAAGGCTCCTGTGTTTCCTGCTGCTGGCTGTGGCAGCCTGTTCAACTCAGCCTGGTCCTTGTCCCCCTTGTCACACCCAGATCCTCAAACCAGCACAAAGACTCATGCCCTGATATTAGAGAGGTGCTTCTCATCTAAGGCATCACCCCTCAGGCATTTCCATATTCCCAGGGGTATCCTGAATACCAGACTGGCCCAAACATCTCTGAGACCTCTCTGTAGAGGGCTTTGGAGGCATCCTGCACCATGGTTCAGCCTGGCTGCAGCTCCCATCTATCCATGTCCTGTTTGGGAACACATCTCCTGCCAAGGTCAGTCTTTTTTCCACAGAGACATGTGGGCTAGAGAAAGGCAGAAAGACACAGAGGAAAGACAAAAAAGAAACAGAAGAAAAACATTACCACAGTGTGTAACTAGACAGCAGACACTCATTTGAAGGATATCAAAAACATTAGAGAAGAGAGATGTCATCTCATCATGTTGAGCCTCATGAGAGCTGCCTGCTGAGTGGAAGCCAAGCAGACACCCCTGCAGAGGGCTGGCCACAGTCAGCAGCAAGCAGGAAGCCCCCTAGGAGAACCACAGCTCCCTGTGACAAGGGTGAGGCAAATAGCCACTGGCCAGAGCGTGGTGCTAATAATGTCAGGGTTGTGGGCTTGATTTCTGCATGGGCCATTCAGTTAGGAGTTGAACTTAATGATCTTTATGAGCCCCTTCCAACTCAGAATATTCTGTGGTTCTGTGAAATTATCCTTCCTAGAAGCCTCTCCCTGTCTCTGCATTGCTCACAGGAGCCAAAGCCTGTACTTAATACTTTTGTACAGCTGCTGCTCCTAACACAAGGTGAAGCCTATCTGTCAGGGGGTAGGATTAGATAAGAGTCCTGCAGCCTGCAGGACAGGCAATATCCAGTTGTTTGTAACTACTCCCTCCCTGTCTGAGGCTGGTGTGCCAGACACACAACCCAGGAGCTCTCCCCTTCTGGACAGAGCTTACTGGTCCCTGCCACAACACAGCTGTTGTCACCACAAGATGAGACAGACAACTTTATTAGCAGGTGCTTGCTTTGCACTGAGTGACTCATTTTTAGGCAGTATAAACCTCTCCACTTGCACAAGACAAGGCTGAATCAACCCAACAGAGATGTCAACACAGCATTTCCATCCGTGTCACTAGGTAAGGTATTTCTCTTTTAAATCCATCCCAAGCATTTAATTGCAAGGTCACAACTCGAAGTAGAGCTACAAGGCACACACAGGTTAAAGATGACAACAGTATTGCCCTAAGTAATGAGGAGAGAGCAGCCAGGCTGGGTGCAGTGAACACCAGGGGGGAAAGGAGTAGAATGACCAGTGATGATTTGTAGCTGGGTTCCTGAAAATCAGTAGGAGATGGACATTGAGGTCACTGAAGATTAAATTTTATCCTGGCTTTAACCCTCTGCTGCTAAAGACCATGTGAAGCCAGCACAGCTGAAGCTGGAGAGTTATCTGACAAATTTATTTAAGTGTACCCACCTCAGTCACAATTTAATGAACAGATTATGCATTAGTTGGATGTACACATAAACAGTCCCATCTCTCTCCAGAATAAATAACATTTCCCAGTTTTAATTGTGCCCTGATGTTATAACAATCACAACTAAACTGGGTAATCATTCATTAAACATGAGCTAATTCCATGTCCTGTTATAATTATTATTGTTTCCTGAAAATACAACATGTAGTAAAGTACAATAAGTGCAAATTGAAATATTGCTTTTTGGAAGGTTATTTATTACTACCTTCAGCTGTAAACATTTATAACTGAAATTTATTAGTCCACGGCCTCTTCATATAAATATTTTATGTTCAGCCTCAGGGATCTGTATCTTCTCCTTTAAATGTCTCAGTCTTGGTGTCTGCACCAGCAAAATAATCACAGGAGGGAAAGTTTGCTGTCCTGTATTATTTGGCCACCCTGCTGTTAACATAAGGCAGCATCACAAGTGCTACCCATTACCTGCCCACAGGTACATGCAGAGGAGAGGCAGCAGCACTGCTGCATTGCTCTGGTTTATAAACTCACTGGTGTGGCTTATGGGGTGTTCCTACATGCCACAGGCCAGCTCAGAGTCAATGCTTCTTCCACTGCAATAATTCTGCTGAGATCCTTCTGCTGAGCTGAGTAAAATGTCTGGGGCAGCTGGGAATAAAAAATCTGTGAACATCAGTGAAGAGGAAGAGTTTACAGAGAAGGTGCTGGTGAATCTTCAGTGTCTCTTCTTGTTTCAATTTCTGTGCACGGCAAAGAGTGCCCCAAAGCAGGAGTTGTTTAAATAATGGGAAACAAGTTTAGGTCTTAAACATCACCTTCACTGGGAGCCATCCAGCTGTGGGACATGGGCTGCACCTTGCTGTGACAGCAAAATGCCCAATGCAGAGGAACATTTTCCAGCTGCTCTGACGTGTGTCCAAATAAATGAACATGCTCATAATTGCAGCATGGGAAGGAGAGGCAACTCTTGCCCTTCTTGCTTCCAGTTCAGAAACTCACTTCACCCCAGGAAAGAGTGAAGGCAACAGCAAGCCAGGCTCTGCCTCCAGCCCAAGCTCAGCTTGCTGCCACTGCCACTGGCCACTCAAGTTCAGCAGCTGGCACAGTCCTGGAGTGGCTTGGGTTGGAAGGTACCTGTCCCTCTAATCCCTGCCTGCATCCTGCCATCCCTTCTGCCTGGCTGTCAGGGCTGGGTTGCTCTGTGCTGGGCCCAGAGCTGATGGAGATGTACAGAGAGCGATGAAGAGGTGCTTGTTCAATCCTAACCTCTAAATTAAAATAAATCATTTGGGTTTCCATGGCACCCATCCAGAAAAGTTGAAGGAACTGAGACTGAAGTAGCTGATCTGCTAACAAAAATAATGTGTGCTTTTTAATGATAAATTATAATTTCTACAGTGGAGGCACTGGAAGAAGGCCAGATCCACATCAATCCTTTCAAAATGAACTAATGGTTCTCCCAAGGCTCCCAGTCCCTCCTCACACTACCAGGAAAAAGCACAGATCCTTAGGGAATGCAGTAGAGCCTCTTGATGAATATAATATGTGAAGGGTGAGCCAGCATGAGTTTGCCAGGGAAAAAAAAAAAACCACCCTGTCCTAAAAAATCAGAATTTACTGAAAGGAGAAACAAAGTAATGGCTGAGGGATAGGCAGGAGATATCATGTGGGCTCTCAAAGGAGCTTCATCTTAAGTGCCCCAGAAGAGTATTAACCCTTGGAGCATGAAACAGGAGCGGGTGCTTTCAGCACTCACTTTCAATTACCTGCACCCAGGGACTGCTGAGCCTGTTGGCCTCTGGATTCTCCATTTCCACAAACGGATAAACACACACACGGGTGCCTCTTCCCATCTCTGCCTGCTCACAGCCTTTCTGACACTGTCTTCCTTCCAACTCATACAAACTGAGAACAAAACCTGAGGAAAACCTGCCTGAGAGATTACCACCAGCCCCCAGCTGCACAGGTAAAACCCTCTCACAGCAAAATGGGACTAAATCCCTAAAACCACTGTGTAGGGTTTTTTTTTTTTTTCCTTCTTGTTTGATTTCTGAGCAGTCGTTCCTGACAGAGTTTTTAACAGCCCTTGAGTACTCGGTGCTGCATCACTTACAGTATGTAAGGGGTATTGATCTCTCCAAGTTTATCCTTTTAAATGGTTCCCTTCAAGTGCCAGGAAGTCAACCAGTTCGAGCTGTGTAGCTCATCTACAAAACTCAGGATGAGACAATTGAGTCTACTCAGAAAGTGGGGGTTTATTTGTTTCTTTTTTTCCACAGGGAACTCGAGTGTGTGTGTAGTCATTAAAACACAATGTTTGCTTGCCCTTAAAAATCATTTTATAGCTGTACTGAGTGTCTCTAAACATTAAATATGTTTTATAAGTAGTTGGCTAACTAGCTGGGTGTGCTGTAAAGACAGTAGTAAATAAAACAATAAGACACTAAATATCAGCTGTATTTCATTGTCAGGGATACTTTTTCAGCCATGCAGCAATTCCCAGCGTTGAAAACCTTGATTTTTGCTCTTCATGCTACACTGTGACTAGAATTACACCTAATCTCTTAAAGTTATGCTAAATACCTCTCACCTGTTCATCTGATCACCCTCCCACAAAGAGTGAACATGACTGATATTGAGCAGATAGAAATATTGTCTGAGGCTGGAAATTCACTTCCCAGGCATGTACATTCAGTAATGTTGTTAAAGCTGATGCTACTTGGTTTAGGTCCAGGTGACACTAGAAAGCCATTTGTTGTCACTGTAGGATTGCAAATATTGAGGTGGTTTTTGTATCACCAAACTTTCCCAGGACAGAGGTGATTTTCCTGGCAAACTCCTCTTGCTCAGCTGGAGAAATGTGTGCTTTGTAGTTGGTATAAAGGGCAACTGCAAGAAGAAGGGAAACTGGTGGAGTGCTGTGGGCAGCTATTCAGATTGACCCTTCCTAAATTTTTCTGTTTATGGCACTGCAGAGGCTGGAAACAGAACTGTGTCCTTCTCCCCATCTTCATGGCTCTGAAATCTGCTGGCTTAAAACAAGTGTTCATAAGGAGTGGGAAGAAGAGAGAGAATAAAGAAAAGAGAATGAGAGGGAAAATGTCACCTATGAGATAATCTTATTTATTAATATTTTTTTTCCAATTTTCTGTGAGTATTTCAGGATTTTCCTTTTTATTACCACAGGATAGGATGAGATCTTGGCAGGGAAAGGCACATTCCTCAGCAAGTGAGGGCTGTAATTCCACCCATTGCAGTGCCTATCCTGTGGAACAGGACACCCAAAGGGAACAGAACCAGCAGCAGCAGGTACCAGGAGGAGCTTTTCTGCCTCCTGCACCTGCACTGAGCATCTCTTCTTCAGCCATCAGAGATACCTGGTGGCTACAGACCCCAGCCTGGGAGGGAATCCCAACCCAACTGACCAAAACAACTCAAAAACTTGGTGCAATCCTACAGACAGTTCTCCTTTAAAATCATAGAATCATTACATTTGGAAAGGACCTCTAAGATCATCAAATGCAACTGTTATCCCAGCATAACCCATGACCCCAAGTGCCACATCCTCCAAATTCCTCCACCCATTGCAATGCTCAACAACCCTTTGGGAGAAGAAATATTTTCTAATACCTGATCCAAACCTCCCTTGGTGCAACCTGGGACCACCTCCTATGTCCTGTTACTTGTCCCACAGGAGGGGAGACCGACCCTCACCTCACTACAACCTCCTTGCAGGGAGTTGTAGAGAGTTGTAGGCCCCCTGGAGCCTCCTTTTCTCCATGGTGAGCACTCCCATCTGCCTCAGCCCTTCCTATCAGATTGGTGCTCCAGGCCCCTCCAGGTGGCCACCAGCTATTCCTGCTTCTTCCAGTATCAAATGTGTTCTTGCCATCCCAACAATGCAGACCTCAGGTCATTTTGTACTGCTATACAGATAAAAATATTCTTCAGGTGGATGTTTACTAAAATCCAGGAGGCTGAGCTGGGGCAGGACAGCAAGAGATGACACCTGGCCACCAAAGCACCCACTGGACATGACAGTGGTGTGGCTCACACCTCTAAAATGTGCCACCTCTGCTGTCAGGATGAGCTCTGTGCTCCCAGGATGAGTCCTGGCACTGTGCTGCTGAGCTGCCCTGTCATGGAGCTCTGCTATTGCTAAACCCCATCCATTAATCAAAATGGGAGGATTTAAACCAGGACGGAGACATGACTGCAGAGTGCCTGATATCTGAGATCAATATTCATTTTACAAACCTCTCCAGAAGAGTTCTTTAATTAATTGTTGGAATTAAAATCAAAATTGACCCCTCAATTTGTTTCTGTGGCCTTTAAATCAATTTTCTTTTCTTTACAAATCATACTTTTCAGACTGGAGAATGAAACAACACTTTCTGTTTTTTTATTAAGAAAAAGGTCCCCACACTCTGAATATATTCTAAGCAGGACTCACAGCCAGCATCTCCCACTTTAATCTTAAAGAGGGGAACTATTTTTCCAATTACAAGCCAATACAAAGAGTTCACCCAGCTCATCTTCCATCCCACATGCTCACACTGCTCCTCACTTCCTCCCTGCCAGCCTTGGCCCCCAAGGCCCCATTTCTCAGGCCACTTGTGAAGCCCTGTCACCACCAGGGCAGGGAGCTCCAGCTGCCTGGAGCAGCAATGCCTATGCACCACCACATCCACAGCTGCCTTTATTTTCCCTTTCTCTACCAAAGATTGAGAGGCAGCAGAACCGTGTCACTCATCACCAAACTGAAAGAGTGCCCTTTCATGCAACTGTACCTGCCATAGCTTCACACTTTTACAGAGTTTATCCTCAAGGCAAGGAAGAGTGGAAATAGGATTCAAGAGGGCTTGCTCAATGACACTGACCTCCCAGTTTGTTCAGGCTGCAATTTCCTAAGCTCTTAACGTGAGCTTTGTAATCAACCTGCTACCTTTTCCACATATTGTCCTGCATTCCCTTATGACTATGATTTTGCTTTCAAGAAATTGCTAAAAATCTCAAATTAGGTAAAGTTATGCTGTTTTCCTCAGAGCTGGGGCACTGAGTGCACCCTCCCAGTATTTTACAGCTTGGTCCTTACTTGGTGTGTTTCTCTGGGAGTGAAAGCAGCTCCCTCCAGTCAGCTGGGAATGCTCACTCCTGGTGATGCTCTGTGCTGCACACACAAGACTGGATTAAGCCATAATTTTTTCCCACCCAGTGTACCCTGGCCAGGGGAATGACCTGTAGAGCCCAACTCAGGATGGCCAGGATGCTCTGTAGAGTGGCCCTGACAGCAAGAGCAGCCTCTGCTGGATCACACATTGACAGCCACATGGAACTGCCTTGCTGGCCTTCAGAACCACGTGTGAGTAGATCACAAGCTGTCTCCTCATACACAGGGTCAATGCATCCAAAAGCCCTCTAAAACCCAGGAAGAAAGGCATGTGAGCTCAACCCAAGCATTGTCCTCTGCAGGAGTGTCATTTGGAGGAAAGATCATTGCAAATCAATCTCTCTGATTTCAAGGATATTATTCACAATACACTCAATTGCACTTCCTCACTGCAATTAAGAGAATTAGTTAGTAAACAGACACATAACCCACTGAGTCAAATTTTCCAAGGCTGCAGTGGGGATGCCAAGTGGGCTCTGAAGATACCTAGAGATGTGGGCAGGTAGAACCAAGTCACCTCATACCTGCCCAGGCACCACAAAGAAGGGCAGTGAAACTGGGCAGATATTATGTCTGCATTCTAATGGCACACTCCTTTGCAATTTTTTTAAAATTGATAGCTCTGCACGGCATTCGCAGATGAATACCATCTGCTGTGGTGATTTATTGCCCCTGAATTTCTCAAGTTACTTTTTTTCTTTTTTTCCTTTTCTCATCTTACCTTTTCCTTATATTTTCCCTCTGCAAAAACATTTTCCACAGAAATGCAGTTGAGAGAGGCATTTCCCTAACACGCTATTTTATCAAAAGATAAACAGCAGCCTGTCACTGGACAGACCAACAAACAACTGATGCATGGGATCTATTTAATATCTCTGCAACTCCAGAGCCCCTCTGGTCATATATGTTGTTCTTTTCCAATAAGAGTTGCTTATAACAGGTCATATAAAAAAATGAATATATGATGTTCACATTAAGGAATGTGTTTCAATGCACATGCACAGGGAGGAAGAAAATAGGTTGTACAAACATCCCTAACCCTGCTCCCTCCCAGCTGTTAGATGACTGATCTGGAAAAACATCAAAAATCTCCTTTGTAATTTTGTTCATTGTGTCTTTTACTGTAATTTTGGTGTTACCTTCCTAACTTTACTTAACATTGTCTTTCCAGCTCACATCTCACAGTGTATGCAGTGTCCATCACCATTGTTGCCAAGTTCTCCATGACCCCTGACTCCTGCAGGCTTTTGGCTGGATGGTGTGGGATGACACTGCTCTTGGACCAGGGGCTGAGCAGGAGGAACATGGGCCATGAGGCCCCAGATGAACGATGGACCAGGAGGGCAAGCCCAGGTTTTGGCAAGAAAAAGGGTCTTCTGGGTGAGGAAGTGCAGTTTGCTGCCCCCACAGCAAGACACATTGCAAAGGTATCGGGAAATCAGGCCTGTGATCATCAAAGAATTTCTTAAATTTTAAATTCTAAATTCAAATTTTTTTCTATCCTGCAATCATACAAAGAACAAACGCCAAACTATCTGTGCAGTTGTTTTTAGATATCTCTTTAGACATATATTTAAAACTCCCTACGCATCCATATCACCCTTTTTACTCACTAGGAGGAAAAATTTTCCTTTTTGTTTAAATAAGTTTGACTGAATAGAAACCAGACTGCAGATTGTCTGTCCTTTTACTCTTACGAAAGCATAATTAAAAGTCATGTTAAAGTTGGGAGATCAAGAGGGTTTGTGATAGATAACAAGCTAGGAGCTGTCAAAGCTGTCAGGCCATTAAGAAACTAAATAATTCACACCCCAGTAATTGCTTTTATGTGCATTTTCCTATAAAATCCAGGAGATGTGAGTCATGGGGCCTTACAAAAGAGCCTTGTTTATCAGCCTCCAATACGCCATACTGCACTTTTACTTTCAGGGAGTTTTTGACACAGGTATCGTCCTCTAAAGCTTTAAAGACGGCGAAAGCAGTGCTTGATGTCACTGCAGTGTCCCGGCTCCTCCCCGTCCCCTCCCATTCCCGAGTCCGGGCTGTGCCACATCCCCCTGGGCAGCAGCAGATTTGGTTCTGGTCACCTGCACCACACTAAGAAATTTTGGCTCTGCAAAACAGCACGGGACGTTTTTTTCTTCTTTCCCACCCAATTCTGAGATTTCTTTGGTCTTTTTAAGCTGAGATACGCCCGAGCTAAATAAATCACACAACCAAAACTTGTGGAGTAGTACAGGCCCCCTCCGAACTGCAGTTGGCTCCCAGGAAGCCACAGCCATGTGTGCAGGGATGTCACTGTCACTGAGCATCAGTGCCACATGTTCAGCAGGAGGAGGACTCGTGCCACATGCAAAGTCGTGCTTCTTCTCCAAAACAGGTATTTTGGGAAGGGCTGGGGGGAAAGGGCCGAGAGGGGCATCTTTTACATCAGATTACCGGCAGCATTTCCCCAGATGCTGGTTGTAGGACAGGGCTGGTGTCAGAGGAGGGCACGGGAACCCGCATTGCCCGCATCACTCCTGCAGCATTCAGCCACTAGATGCCCCTGCAAGCCACGCAGTCTGCTGGGCAGTGCCGGCTGCCGCAGGCAGAGAGACAAAGCTGAGGCTAAACCCAAGGAAAAGATGGAGTCTGTTCTTTGCCAGGGGTTTTGACAGCGTTACCTTTGTAACCAGCACTACCGTGTTGTAACAAGGGACAGGGGATGGCCCACAGTGGTGATGGATGCCTCATCCCTGGAAAAATTCACGGTCAGGTTGGACTGGGCTCTGAGCAGCCTGGTCTGGTTGAAGATGGTATTGGACGAGATGCTCTTTAGAGATCTCTTCCAACACAAACTAACCCATGACTCCATGTGTGTGCAAAAGGCTTCGGAACCAATCCAACCCCCAATGGCCCTGGATTTGCCCCGTGCCATTGCACAAGTGAAGGCACATCTCCTTTGGCACTGGCCAGGTTACAGTGCAGAAGAGTCAGACAGGGAGATAGAAAAAGCCAACAAAGGCTGCAAAAGGACCCAGGTATCATTTCTTGCACTATGTAGCATCAACTCATTTCCACAGATGCTCTGGATGCTGCCTGCCCAGGGAGTGGGATGGGCTAATTATTGCTCCCAGCTCAATGCTTCTCAGGCCCCTATTTAGTTCACATACCATTAGCAGGGTAAAAAAGCCCCTTCAGCTTTTGCATTCCTCTTTCCTTCATAAGGAATTACTGGCTCCATGCTGCAAAGGGAAAAGAAAGAAAGAGTAACATTACATCTCTGTGCACAGGTATTTCTGGCCCTAGGTGCTGTCATCTTTAGGAGTGAGGCACTCGGTTTGGGGCATCTGTGGCCATGACCAAGGTCAAATCAAAAGTGGGGACAAAACCCTTTATTTTCCCAAAGCCTGCTTTGGATGGGTTGGGTTTGGTGTTTTTTTTTTTTTTTTTGTTTGGTTTTTTGGGTTTTTTTTTGGTTTTTGGGGGGTTTTTTTGTGATGTTGTTTTCTTTTTCAATTCCTTTCAGATCTCTGGTTTTTTACAGAGATTGTCCAAACCTTGTGTGTCCCTGTGGGTGGGGCAGGCGCGGGTTTCCATACGAATTTCAGCTGCAATTCAGCCCTGGGATCAAGGGAGCTCGGGGGGCTGCAGCTGTAGCCCCGCCGATGGAGGGGCTGGGCAGGAAGCGCCTCCCGACCCATTTGGGTTTTCCTGGTCTGTCCACGACGCTTCTGGCGGGATCGTCCATCCCTCATCGGTTACTCGCGCTTTTCCCACAGTCCCACCCTTGGAGTCACTCTGTCAAACTCGGTGGCACTATGTGTGCCTTGTCCTTGTCCCCAGCACCTCGTCCCTCGTCCTCCGCTTCCCTCTGCACACTGTGGGAGCGCGGCCACGTCTCCCCAGCACAGGAGGGTGACAGGGGACACGCTGCAGGGACCCCAAGGCCACGCCATGACCCCCGTTCTGTCCCTCCCAGCACCTTCTCCGCACTGTGGGCCCCCGCCACCCTCCTTGGCTCACCGCCCCCTCTGCAATGCAGCCTCTTGTAAATATTTGCCAAAAAAAAAGATCCTCAGTGATAAGAGAGCCGGAGGCTTCTCAGGGTGACTGCAGAGGGAGGATTAGGGCTGTCTGGGCAGGGATGGGCGCTACGGGAGGCTGTTTCCATGGGGAGCAGGAATCCGGCCCCGCTGGTGGCCCTCCTGCCCCGGGCATCCTCTCGCAGAGGCACTCGGAGCCTCAGGGACCCCACTGCGATGGCCACTCGGAGCCACAAAGGGTCCCGCTCAAAGGGCCACACGTTGGCCCCTGGCTCATCCCACCCCCGGCTTGCCCGCAGCTCTGAGCAGGGCAGCAGCGCTGGCCTTGGGGATGCCACCTCCAAAGGGAGCCCTTCCCGCTGCCCCAGCGCTCCCAGGAGCAGCCCTGCCCACGCCCTCGGCCAGCACATCCCCCGCAGGATGATCCCCAGGGTGGGCTTGGAAGGGACATTTCCCTTCCTGCTGCCCCGCACCAAGGATGGATATGGAAAACACCTCTGGAAGAAGAAAACATAGCTCTCATTCCTTCCCCCACCCTTTTCCCTTTGTTTTTGCTGGTTGTTATTTTTTGTAATCCCGCTCCCTGGCAGAACCTACCCTTTCCCATCCTCTCGGCCCGCCTTGTCCCCGGGCTGGCGCTGACGGCTACAGGGAACAATGTGGCTTTGAGGCTCCCGGTGTGTGCAGGGGAGGGGACGGGATGCCGAGCTCCGAGGCGGCTGTAATCCCCCTTTAATTGCTGGATAAACACAACCAGTGATTTCCATGGATTGCCATAGCCGGGTGCATTGTTTTCTGACTCCAAGAGGAACTTTGCAACTGAAAAAAAAAAGCCCATTTTCTTCTTAGACGGACTAGCACACGCCCAATTATCTGTATGTCAGAAGAGGTGCTATAATTTATAAAACTCAGTTAATACCAGAAAACCACTACTGTGGCAACAAATAAGTTTTTTTAAATTACATTTTAAAAAAATTGAAATTTAAAAAGTTGCTTTTGATGCACTTAGTCGGGTTGTTAAAATCCCACATAAGCCAACTACTGTGAAAACTTCCTTCTTGTTATAGGAGTAGACTAGATTGAAAATAGGAGAAAAAAGGTATTTTCCTCCAGAAAGTGCTGATACACAATTTTGGTTTTATCAGAGTTTCACACAGGAGAAAAATATTTTTCAGCAAAATACCATGACTCAAAATTGTGCTACTGGGCTTCAGTTTTTGTCCCTCAAGGCCTTTATTTTTTTCACATTTTGTTTTGCAGTTTTTTTCACCCAAATTCATAAGACCTCAAAAGCTAAGGACTTTCCTAATTCAGCACAGCCACTGCCTGTTTGGGAAAGCTGGGAGCACACCCTGGGAGCTGCAGGTTGCAACAAAAGCTGGTCCTGAAAGGAGAAGGGAAGCAGAAGGTACTGGAAAACCACAGTTCCCATGGGAAATGCTAATGCTTTTTGCCGAGAAAATACTTTGGTTTTCAGCCAGAACAGCTTGGTTGTCAGTAGCCTGATATATAAATCCCAAGATCTGGGGTGGAAGGCAGATGTGCACATGGAAAGGGTGATTTTTAGTGAAATTCCACCCCCTCCCCCCCAACTTTGCATCAAAGGAAGAGCTGATGAGCTGCATTTCTGGAAGAGTCCTGTGAAATCTCAGCTTCATGGCGACTTCCTTATTCACCTCATCAGAGTCAGGACTCCTCTGCTCCTTGAGGGCCCCTTCCCACACAAGATATTCTGTTTCTAAGGTCCAGAAGGGCTTGGATGTGGCACTTTGAACACCTATAAATTTGTATGAATATGGAGTAAAAGTAGTAGCCAGACAAGTCCAAGGCTGTGAGTTTTGTGTGCACACAAATCCCCAGCCATCTCAGGTGTTGTGGTGACCTGTTCAGGGCAGCCAGCTCTGTCGGAGAGCCCTGTACCCTTATTCATCCAGCCCTACAAAATGTTGCTCTCAGAGGTACTGAGACCTTCTGGCTGGCTACTGTGGGGGTTGGTAGCAGTCCAGGTTAGTAACTACTGTAGGAGCTCAGGCATTTTCTCTAGGAGAACTTCACCTTGGTTACAAAATTCAGGCATTGTAGGAAATGGTGTAGAAAAGCTGAGAAAAACACTCCTCAGGTTTGCACGGATTAAAAAAAAAATTAAAAAAAAATCAAAGGATAGAGATTTGAAACCCAGGGTTACATATCCCTTGCACTCCATTTTAAAACACAAAATGCCCAAATGCTATTTCCTATGAAACTTAGCCCAGTTTGAGCAACTCCCCTTGTGCAACGTTGTGCCCAGGATCTCTGTAAGGCAGGACCAGAACTCTGGGTCTCCACCAGGGCTGTGGCAAGAGCAGCACACATGGCAAGGTACGAGGTGTTCTCTCTCCATTTGAGTTATTCCAGTTAAGTGCTCCAAAAGAAGCTGAGGGCACACCCATTTTCATGAGTCATGATGAGGAAAAGCCATTGCATGTCTGGTCTGGATGATACCAAGCCAAAATCCATGGTTTGGCCCTCAGACTCTGAAGCAGCATTGGTTTCTGGGGAGCTGGGAAGATGGATACAACATACCAGGGATGGGATAGCAGTTACCAACACAGAGGTAACTAATTCAGAGACAGATGCAGGCTCTTCAACAGTTAAGGATGTGGCCGTTATAAAAGGAAAAATTTTGGCTACCTTGAAGAAAGTTTTAAAAAGTTGCATTTTTCCTGTTATTGCACCAAAGTTTCACTTATTCTGAAAGGTTTGAGGACATTGCTGGGAAAAACCTCGGTGAATTCCTTTTTGTGCATATGCATTTCACATGCACATAAAATCCATCAGAAATTCCCAATACCTTTAGACAAGCAGGTAATTACCTACTGGGGATTCACACCTTGGCCTTGCCATGCCTTGGGAGACAGAGCTGGGACAGGCTTTATCTTGCAGGCTACAAACAAACAGCTGCTGTACTGTAGAACCCACCATGCCCCAAGCTGAGAGCAAAATGTATTTACTGTCATCCCTGCCTTTCATGGAAGACTGTTGAAAGCCAGAAGTATTAAATCATTATATGTCATTAAACCATAAGCAAGTCATCAAATTTGGAGGGGTAAAGGCCTCTCTCTGAAACCCTTGAGGTGCTGCACATGAAGGCACAGCCCCGACCACTGGACTGTGTGCTGAGGGCAAAAAGGATCCATGTAGGGAATTTTGTCCTCTCCTGACCCTCAGGAGATGGAGGGGCTGTTTGGTAACACAGGGCACACACTGCTCCCAGATGGGATCTGTCTGCATCTTCCACAGCCATGGAGGACTGCTCTGGTGGGTTTGCTCCCTTCCTTGTTCTCTGGAATGAGACTTTCAGGGATAAACTGGAGACCACACTGATGCAGGGTTCCTCTGCACATTTTCATTTGTAAGCCACTGAGCTGGCAACTTCATAAGCCAAACCTGGGAGTTTTTCTGACACCTAATCCACTCCTGTGTCAGTTGTGACTTTGCCCCTGGAAGGTGGCAGGGTGGATGACAGCACAGCCATGCCCTCCTTGGCCTCAGCTCTGGACGCCGCCGTCGCAGCTTTCCGAGCTCGGGGAGGGATGCTCCAGCAGCACTGGAGACAAGAGCCATGGGTGTTGCAAACTCAGAGCTTCAGTAGGGCCCTTTCCCTCTGCTCCTGCATGGGCATGCAGCCAGATATTCCCAAGTCACTGTAGGAACCCCAGTTTCCACTCTAGGCAGGAGCTGGAGAGGAGGGCATTGTTGTACAGCACAAATTGCTGGACATGAGCAGGAAGCAAAGGCTGGGGAAAACCAACCAAAGTGAGCATTTTTGGGCATGACTGCTCTCATGGCACAGGAATGCAGGCAGTAACATGGCAGGAGCTCTGGAAATGCCTCCTTTCCAGCAGGTTCCTTCTTTTTTTTTTCATTAAACAAGCCCACATTAAACAAGTGGCTTTTGTGTGGTGGAGACTTTGCTCCTCAGCATTGCCACGGCCCCACCCAGCCCACAGATGCCCCTCTGTGTGCCCCCAGTCCATCCCAGCAACCACAGTGGCACTGCCCAGCACACGGCCCAGCCTTGGGATGGTTCAGGGCTGCACCAGGTAAATACAACTGCCAGACTCATTGATGTGGGTTTTCTCCAAGCCAGTCAAGAGAGTGTTTTTGTTTCTGGGGTTGAATGTCAGATCACTGCAGCTCATTTCATCGGTGCATTATCAAATTCCTTTCTTTCAGGTAACAAGGTGCAACCAAATCAGGGCTAAGAGGATTAATGAAGATGTGTGGCACCTGAGCCTGAAATAAGCTCAGGTGGGAGCAAACAAAAATTCATCATCTAATGACCAGATATCCACAAAGGGTTCACTATTTCCAGAAGAGCAGCCAAAATGCAGTGTCAGATGCTATCAGCAGCCCACATGAATCATCCCTGCAGTGAGGCTGTAGAACAAGGTGTTGGTTTGCTATGTTCTTGCTTAATAAATCACAACCTTACAAATCCAGGGAAGGCAGGAAAATGTCAAGATTTCTTAACATAAGGGATTGGTGTCTGTCCTATGGAAGGTGTCTTCCTCAAAGCCCCAAATGGAAAGGATGGCCTGACTTGACAGGAATGGGATTCCTGAGTCTGGTCTCAACCACAAACCATCATATTACGTGGACAATTGAATTCTTTTATCCTTTTCCTGTGAAAATGGAGACGAATTCTCCTACATCTCAATGATTAATATCTGATACTGACCACAGGGAACCTCGGTACCATGGTGATGTGTCTGCGCAAAGCACAGGATGGAACAAAGATGCTAAATAAATAGACAAAGAATTCAGTCCAGAGAGAAACAGAGTTGTGGGAAACACTGAGGGAGATCACTGGAGAAACAGCAAAACTATCAGCTAAGCTAAGACAGTGGTCATGAGGGGACTGTCTTGCTGGCTTCCAGGCAGGACTTGACCCATGGATTTGACAGCCACGTGTGGAATTAGGAAAAGAGAAGACAGCTGGGATGTTAAAAGGGTGAGATTTTTGTCCCCATGAAGCAACACCTCTGCAAACAAGCAGGTAAGAGGGGCCAGAGGCACATGGGCTTGGCCCTTGCATTGAGTGTGATCAGAAAAGCTGAGAGCTGTGGATGAGGAAGGAGATATTAATTTATCCTGAGACTAGCAGGGACCCACCCACGAAGTATCAGGTTGGTTTTCTGAAGGGATTAAGGAGTCCTCACCCTTTTGGGAATTCTCTGTGCTGTTTTTGTTGCTGTCATCCAACAAAGGTGTGGCATCAGGGAGGTCACAGGAGAGGTGAGCAATGTGTGCTTTGCTTCCCCCAGGATGGAGCAACACACAGCAACCAGACCAGGTGAGTCAGGAGAAGGGTAAGATAATAGAAAAGGCCTGGAATGTGCATCAGAGCTCAGTCCCCTATAATCTTTTATACTGGACACTGATGTCAATAACTTCTGCATTCTCTCTCTTCAATTTTGGTAGAATAAGCCCCAGGAAAAAGCAAATTAACTCTTCTTCAAAGAACCAGTTTGTCCTATGGATTTGCATGGGTTGGAGATTCCCACCCTTCCCTCAGGGCTTGAATCTGGCACTGCTCATCCCCAGCTGGGGAGGTCATGGCCACAAAAAAACCCCTTTCTCCTTCAGTAGCAATGCCAAGGAGTAAAAGGAGTGATTCCACATTACAAAACCAGTAGAAAAGGGAAATTCTACAGGCTCAGCCCACTGGATTTGAAGGGGAGCTGTGATGATGACGAGGCCACTCCTCTTGGTATTGCCAGGTAAGGTCAATGGTCACATATTGTGGATTATGAGGTTCAGATTGGATATTACAAAGGAAAATTGGACCAGGAGGGTAGACAGAGCTGGAACAGGTCACTCAGAAAGTGACATCCCCAGTCACAGCAGTGATCAGGCTCTGGGCAGCCAAAGCTCCAGCTGACATGATCTGGTATTGGAGACAGCCCTGCTCCAGATGGGAGGCTGGATTACAGAGGTCTGCTGCCACCATCACTTCTATGAGACCCTGGGGGAAGGAATAAAGGAAAGGTGGCATAAAAAGAAAAATCCTTCCTATTTTGAAGCCACTTGGGATTGTGCAAGTCACCAAATATGTATTTTCACACAAATGAGGACGCTGCCACACTCCAGTGGGTAAGCTGCCAGTTCTCTTGCATCCCCCATCTCATCTTGGGAAGCAATGAGGGCCAGCTCCTTCCTACTCCTTCCCAGTAGGCAGAGGGTTCTCCTTTGATAAGTAGATTGTGCCTTCTGGAGAACTGCTGGAAGGGCCTGAGCAGCCCATTTTCATCACTGACAGGTCAGAGGGCTGGGTGTTTTGATTCCCAGGCATTATCCATTATCCTTTTTCTGATCACCTGCACAGAGCCTTTTCATGTGGCACTCACTGACTGAGGTCTCACCAGGCAGCTGGGAACGGGTCATTTAGAAGCACAAGATGACAGCCCAGTTTTGCTGCTCCCATGGTGATACTCCAGATAACACACTTTGTAACTTCTAAAGATGCTCCTGTGTCACTGCCACCAAAAAGCCACACTTTGAGTCTTCACATGACAGGGAAAGAATGGTTTTGTTATGAGAAAACCAGTACATGCAGCAACAAGTGACTGGGCACATGCTCAGCTGTTAGCAGCTCTGCCGATGCCACTGGAAATGACTGTGGGATTTTTTAAGGACACATCAAATTGATTTGGATCTGTTAAAACCTAACGCCTTGATCTCCATCTGTGTTTTGAGTGTCCCTGCTGGAGGAGCAGAGGGAAGAAGAAACACAAGCAGAGAACAGGATTTTCCTTGCCTCATTCCCACCAAGTATATTTGTTTAAACAAGATGGGTGGAACTGAAGCCATGCATGGGTGAAACTAAAAGGAGTCAATCTCTGTGCCTGAACACTTCATACCAGCACATTTGCTCAAGTGTGTGCAATGCAAAAGCCAATGGAGTTCTCACAGCTCATCCAAGGCAACACCTTCTTCCCTCCAAAAATTTTTCCTTACCACCCAGGCTTTTAAATTTACTCTTTTTTTCCCCCCAGCTGCTAGTTTACTTCTCCCTGCCTCTAGTATTCCAGGCAGTGGGTTTACCTTCCTCACATCACACAGCACCTTTTAAAACAGGTGGGATGAGGTGGGGATCCCAGTCTGTGCCAGTGCTCACAGCTGACACCTCAGGCCCAGCCCAATTTCCCAGCCCTTCTTTTACACTCTCCCCACAAAGAGGACAAACAGGTCTGTAGCTCATCCCCTACTCCACCATAGTCCATTCCACCACTTTCACAAATTCCATCTAATAAGTGGGTTGGGTGGATAGAAACCTTCACACATTATTAGTGTGCTTATTTTCAGCAGTAAAGTAATTCTGCAGGAATTCAGCCACATCCTTCCCACTCCTTTGCTGTCTGTGAGCAGATCTCTGGACCACGTTATGAACCTGCTTCACCCTTCCCGGACTGAGGGCTGGAAAACATGCTCAACATCCCCTGCAAAGAGCATCTCACAAGTTATTTACAATAATGGGAGCCCTATCCAGTGCCACTGGATTCTGTTAGACAGAAGTTAATTAGGATTTTTGAGGTCACTGAGCCCAAGCCGAGCCCACAGACAACCAAACCGAGGCAGACCCAGCTTTACTTAGACTGGAGAAACTCCCCTGGAATAGTTTGCTAGTAAATGGGTGACACGTGGCCATCAGGAGTCTGACAGCACTGCTCCAACATGACTCAAAAATACTCCAGAGCTTGCATGTGCCTCCACGGCACGTCTTACCCCACCACTGAGAAACCCTGCTCCCAGCACCAGCCCCACGCAGAGCTTTGCAGTGATTTGTGATGAGATATCATAAAAACCAGGACTCGTGAGGATGGAGAGTTTGGAAACATGTCCTTGGTGAGTAAACACTCTTTTCCTTAAAACAAAACCAACCCCAAAACAACAATAAAACAATTTATTCACACTCTCGGGAAAATGCTAATTAAAGTTTACTTTAAAATACTAGCAGACACGAGTGTGGGCTGTAACAGGAACATACTGTGAAGTGACAGGTCTGCAATCATCCCATCCCTCAGCCAAGTCTAATTCATTCTGATCACACGAAGGTCCGAAATCCAGGGAGGCTCTTGGAGCACGAGCATGTGCACTGGTGGGAGGTGCAAGAAGAGGCTCCGGAGCGCCGGAGGTGCGAGAGCGAGAACAGGTGGGAGAGCAGGGGTTAACAGAGGGGGATGCCAGGAGCCCAGCTCTGCAGCAAGCACCAGGAGAGCTCTCCCTGCTCCACTATGGCAGCTTTGCAGAGCCCTCCCTCACGCTCCAGCTCGGGGAAGGAACCTCCTTCCAAGCTTTGCTTTGGTCTAGAGCAGCCTGGCCATGGAGAACTGGAAAGAGCTGTGGGAAAGGCTAAACGTGGCTTGGTGCTGGAGGATGAGATGCCACAAATGCTTTGCCTCGAAGAAGATGGGCACAGACCATCACTGTGCCAAATGGAATAACTCTCTTAGCATCTTACAAGCCCCTTGTTCCTTGGTGAGTCCAACACTGCCCTGTAACTCATGAACCAGGCAAGAAAGGTTACTTGGCTCCTGCTTTAGCAAGGTTTTCATTCATGCCAAGTGCCTGCAGCCACCTAAACAAACCCAAGCTTTCCAACAGGAGCAGAAGTCTTCCATGCTCCCTAAATTATCTGGAGCCAGGTGTTAGATGAAACACCAGGCACTGGCAGAGCAGAAAAAAACCCTGTGAGGGCAATACTGAAATAAAAATTAGTTTGTTCTAGTGATCCCCAGCTCCTCTATTGCAACACCATGGCATTTGTGCTCAAGTAGGCAAAGGATGTTGAGGAAAAGGCTGATGGAGATGATTTCCATGGCCCCACACCATGTGCTTCACTGTTCCTTTAAATTCCATTTTGAGTAAGGAAAGCTATAGAATGGGATGCACATGATTTTGGGGTTTTAGGAGACTATTTCCTTACTTACATAGGTCTACTGCTGAAGGACTCAGCGTTGCCTTTATCTCAAGGTCCTTCAATGAAAGAGGTCAAGAAGGCTGCAGCACACAGAGGTCACTGTCCTTTGAGCAGAAGGGTGACAAAGAAGGTTTGCTGGCTCCAAGAATGGCTCAAGGATCACATCATGAGTGCAGCACTACCCTAACCCTGCCTCCACTCACTGGGGGTGGCAATGAGAAGCATGCTGGGTGTCACAGGAAATCATGCCACCCATTTCCCACAGCCAGTGTTATTTATCTTTATTCCATCTTTCTTTCCCCTGGTCTGCACATGCCCTGGAAGTCTTTTCAGGAGTAGGATTTCACTGGAATCCCACCTGCACCCACCACAGCCCTTTTCTCCTAGGGAGACTTTAATTAGATTGGACCAATAGACCACATGTCAAATGGGTGATTTCACTTTTAATTACATTTTCCAAAAGGTTATAAATAGTTCCATTAAAGCACACACGAACCACCAGGCACTTGCTTGTCAAGCCTGCTGTCACCTCACCTCTTTCAAGTCGTCCTGCTTAGTGCCACATTAGATTTGGGAGCCCAGGTTGCTCCTCACAGCCTTCTGCCCACCTGATCCTGTCAGGACCTGACTCACACTCCTGTGGTGGCTGTGGACACGTGGCACTCTGGGTCTCAGATGTGGTGGGTGCTCCTGCTTTAACTCACCAAAAATGGGCACCAAAAACAAAAATGGGAAACATCCCCTTAAGTTATCACAGGGTTGAAGTGGGAATGATAAGTCTCTCAGTGCTTGGGGAATTCATGCCCTTTATCCAAGCTTAGGGCACCCTCCTGGAGACACCACCAGGGTACTGACTGCCTGTCATCTTCCCCACACTGCAGAGAACCACAACTGCAGAAGGTGTTTTTGGGAAGCTATCACCACAGACACGGAGGGGAGAGCTCACCTCACCTCTCCTTCCTCATGCAGCATAAAGGCTTTGATTTCCCTGCACACGAACATGAGGTCCCACTTCATGCCCCTGCCCCATCCATCTGTGCTCTGGACACAGCAGTGACAGGTCTGTGCTCTGTGCTGCAGCACAGAACTGGGGTGAGCTTGCTGGCCCCAGCAGCCCCTCACCTGGCACTGAGCTGCTGTCCATGCCATACAAAAGTGCTCTGAGATGCTTCCCTGATAAAGTTTCCTGCCTGTGAAATCCCCAGTGCTCCCTGAGAGATGAGTACATACAGACCCTAAAAACTAACCCGACAGATGGGAAGCAATATAATGAAGGAGCTTTACTTCCTACAGAACCTCCAGCTTTCTCCTTGGCCCTCTAAAGAGTTGAAAAACAAGGTCAATGTAAATACTTCTGTATCCCAAAGCTGTTTAATAAAAACATCCCCATGTTTACCAGACTGCTGCTTAGCCGTGCGCTCGCTGACATCTTCCTAATTGGAGAGGAGGAACTTCAGAGGAGCTACTTCACTCTGATCAGAGTTTCTGGCCAGAAATCTGGGTCAGACCCACTGTTGCATTCGCTGGCATTTGACTTTTTTCATATTAAGGGTCTCCTCATTGTGCCAAAATGCTGCATTTGAAAATAATCAAGCAACATCAAGTGTGAACTGCGAGCCTTGGATTCTCCTTAAAAGTGTGGTTAGATCTGTATCAGGGAAACACTCCTGCACAGCCTTGTGACTATTGGGTAGCATGGACTGTCACCACCAAAACCCAAAGGAGCCTAATCCATCTCTGCCATGAGATAGTGACACTCAGGGATGAGCACTGTGACCGCTCGGTTCAGAGCACTGCCAGACCACATAGCCTGACTGTACTGATCTTGCACAAAAGAAACAGTATTTGCACCATGATCCCTGAGCAACGTGAGTCAGACTGAAAAAGCTTGAGAAAAAGTCAATCTTTAAGTTTAACAAACAGATGTAATGTCTAGAAGCTGAACAAGAATGTCTGCATCCTATAAGCACATAGCGGAGAGAGCTGCCATCAGCATCCATGGATGCTTCCCACTAAAATACCTTTAAATAGCAGCTTCTATTCAGTATCCTACAGAAGACAACAGTGCTAAAATATCTTGATATAAGGGGATTTTGTTTTGATCCAAACATCTTAATTTCAGATTTAGCAAGTGGCAAGCTGTGTGTCAGATACCACCCAGACAAAACCTGTCAGAATTTAGAGTGGACAAAACACTTCTAACCTCAGGAAAAACAAAATCTCCTCAGTTACTGCCAATTTGCATCTTCAAGGCCAATGACAAGCACCTGAAAGAGTGCACAGACCCTGCTGCTGGGGCCTCAGAAGAGGATGTTGTGTTTTTAAGGGCATTGATGGGTGAAAAGCTGGGCAGCCTGCATATCTCTTCCCACAGGAGTTTTACTGACATGCCATAAAATAATGACTGTGACTACTCCATCTCCCCCAGCTGCTCCTGGGCTGCTGGAGAGCAGGGAGCTGCTCCCAGCCTCGGGAGAGACAGCTTGCATGTATGCAGAGGTTTTCAGATCTACTCTGCAGCCTTGTGGCACTTACTGTGCACCCAGAACAGCATTTTTGGGACTCAGTTCTCACCTCTCTCCTCCTCCCTGCCAGCCAGCACAGTCCCAGAGACACTTCAGATTTGCCAGGCAGCCCAATGTGACCCACAGTGTCCATGAGCTCAGCTCAGCCCACCTCGGTGCCACCCCAAGCTCCAGGTTTGAATTGGGATGAATCCACCACAGAAAAGGAGGGGAGGGAAAGAAGAGACCTATGTCCCAAACGTGAGACCCCTTGGAAAAGTGCAGAGGGAAGAAAAAGAAAGGGGCTGGGAAGTGCCAGAAGCCACATGCCTGGAGCAGAGCAGGTGAGTGGAGCACGAGGATTTTTGGAGGGAAAAGGAGCTTGGGACTGATGGATTTTGCTGTGGAGGAGGGAAAAACTCCCCAGCCCCCACCCCTTCACACACTATACTATAAAGCTACACAAACTGCTGGCTGAGGCAGGATGGTCTTGAAAGGGATTCATCACCCAAACTCACTGTCTTGTCCCCCTCCCTCTTTGCCCTGAGCCAGAGCTGCCAGCAGCTGGTGAACAAACACGCAGCTCTCCTCCCTACCAGTGAAAACCAGCAGCCCTTACACTTGGCACTGCCTCCAAAGCAAACACAAACCTTCTAAGACCCTGCAAAGCTGGGGAGCAGCCTGGGGCCAGGGCAGCAGCACCTGAGGCCCCAGCCTCACACCCAGATGGGGCTTCTCTTCCAGCCCTCTCTTCCCCTCTGGCACATCTGTGTGTGCCAGGGCAGATGTGGACCAAAGCATGGACTCCTCTTTCTGCCCAACCTCTCCTGAAACTTTTAATCCTTTCCAACTCCATAGCTTTCAGTGTCTCCAAGTAGTTTCTGGCTACTTATAACTACCTACACCTTATAATTACATAGCTTATGAAGTTAAGGGCAGGTAGCACACACACCTTCAGGCACTTGTAGCAAAGAGGGGACAGGATGTCAAGGCAAGGCTATCTCCAGTTTCCTTAAGCAATATTATTGCATTCCAGTGTGGGATTTTTGAGTCTCAGTGAATAAACACATGGAGAAATGCCTTTGGGTGCAAAAAGTAATGAGTTGCACACCTGCACAGATTTCTGACAGACAGACATCACCACTCCATAGCTTTTAAAGGCTATGGTCTTCAGTTCAACATCAAATTCCTCAAGTAAGGAAAAAAGCCCTCATCCTCTCCTTCAAAGTCATGGACTGCTTGTCCAGAGCCTTCAGATAAAGGTGGTGTCCTGGAAATTCAAAGGACAGAGCAAAAGCTGCAACAAACAAAGTATGTGAATGGAGCTTATCCAAACTGGCATCTTTATCCTCAAAGGATGACCTGAATCCTNAAGAAAATACTGAGCAATTCTGAAAAATGGTGAGGGATAAACCTGGACCCTGCTGCGAGAGCGTGGTGAACACTTCCCCTCAGGATGGTGGGAACCATCCTGGCCAGTGCTCAGACCTGAGTATTTTAAGTGAGTAGAGAAATCTACTGCTCAAAATAAAATTAGACAAAATGGCTTAGGAGAGTCTTGACCTTTTTTATGTTCGTTTTTCTGTGAAATTTGCAAACTTTATTGGAGGCCACTTCCTGCATTCACAGAAAGCTACTTTTCTTCGTTAGTACCCCAATAAGTCTGCAGAACAATGTCAGAGCTGCTAAAGACCTTCTTTTAACCGTTTCCTTTCAGATAAATGTCATCATCAGCTCAAACAGAGTTATCAGAAATCAACTGAAATCTTTTGCCATCTCCTCAAGGGCTTTTTTCCCCCATGAGGAGCAGCACAATGAACAGTCACGTAACCAACTGCTGACAGTAGGAGATGAGGTCATTGAATAGATTGGCTGTGCCATTCCAAGTCCTAGCTCCATAGCACTAACTTTAATTGCCAGATAATTTCCACCTGCTCCTCTAAAATTTTGTATGAATATACAGGAGATTTCCACTATGAAGTAGCTTTCAACACCATATGGGAGACTAAGTTATTCCCATTTCAAAGATGAATTTGTAAGACCAAGAAAAACAGCTTGTTGACGCTTGAAAATCGACTACAGTAACTTTTCTGGATGCTCTTAAGCTAGAATAAGAAAATGTATTAAGTCAAGTTAAAATAAATCAGCTCCTTTTCCAGAAAGAGTGCTATTACATTTTATTCAGTGCATCAGTTCTCATGGACCTGTTTTACATGAGAGTGAGTCCAAAGGCTCTCAGAGGCCGTGGCTATGCTTTAATTGACTTTACTAGGTTAGGCTCTTGAAAAGAGGCTAAAGGGCTGCAGCCTTGAGACTTACCAGAGCTCCCAAAAGGCTGATCCCCACAGCAGAAACCTGTGGAGTGTTCCCTGGGCTGTGAACAGGTAGGAAGAGCTGCACATCTCAAGACAAGATCATTTTAAGCCTCACACTGAGGGCAGCGGCCCCAGCTCAACCAGAGGACCAGGAAACCATCACTGAATGATGAGAATGGAGGTGTCTCATCTCACCTCCTCCTGACCCTGCATTCACTCCTCAGTGCAGCACTCTGATCTTTCAAATCAAGAACTTGAGCACTGAAGAATTTCTCCTTTTAAAAAGGTAAAAAAGGAGAAGGAAAAAGCAAATCCAAAAGCTGTCATTCAGCATCTCATTGGTTAAAGTAATTTTACCAAACATGGGACCTAATTTCAGCATCTGTCTGAAGATGAGGTGCATCTTTTCTGCAGGGTGAAATTGTCCCTTGAGGACATCACCCAGGAGAAAAGGCTACTTTTCCTGTGGAGCCACCATCCCTTGGTGAGACTCAGCCATCTACCACGGTAACTTGAACATGAGTACTCATCACCCAGACAAATGATGGCAACATTTGCAGAAGGCTGAGAAGCCCAAAGCTGTCAAAAAAATAAATGAGACTCTGGTGTCCAAGTCCCTCTGACACTCTTGCACACCCCAGCCACAGCCTCTCAGAGGAGCACCCTGTGGATGCTGAAATGGAAATACCCTATGGATGCCATAAGTGCTGCCTATGAACACTCTCCATTTTAACCACCTGCTTGACTAAAAGCTTTGAGCTCTTCAGACCTCATTTGTGTGTGACCAGCCAGCAGAGCCTGTGTTGATGGACTCAAGATCTTCCTCTCTGTACAAGGGAAAAGTGCAATGGATTTTATCCCAAGAGACTTAAAGGCAGATGCTCCACAAGTGGCAGAAGCCCCAACCACATCCAGAAGGACCTATTACCTTCTCTTTAAATGTTTTTTGTTTTACCAGCCTGACATTTACCCAGGTCTGGCTTTTCAGCACATGCCTGGACCAAAGCTTGGCCTCTTCAGCATAGTCCCAGCAGCTTCCCTGCCACATCCATGTCCTCTGTGCCCAGCCCAAACTGCAGCACCCAAAACCTCAATGAAGAGCATCCCTTGTCTCTTCTCCTCCCAAGGGACCTTGGAGAAAAGCTCTCCCCTGGTTCCAAGTGATGCACATTGCTCTCTCCACTAAGACACTACACTGGTGTCCCTTGTCCAGGCCTTTCCTCAGTCATGTCCCCCAGCATCCTTGGGAAGTCTCCAGCCATGGCAGGGAGCACCACACTGTAATTTATCTCCAAAGTCAGACCCCAGCCTTGGCCATACACACGTGCCATCACTCCTGCCACAAGAGAGGCTTTGACTCTCGCTAGGCCCAAAAAGACAAAGCCAATAAAATGTTAACATTAGAAATGAGGGGCTCCGTTTGGAGCCTGACTCCTTCCTTGATAACCACTTGAAATATTATCTCCCTTGCAGGGTCTGTTCTGCATTTCCCCCACCCAGCACAGCTGACAAGGTGATTTCACAGCTGCCAGAGCTGGGATCCAGTGCCTTGGATAAGGCACATCCCCTGGGCATTGTCTCTGCAGACACCTCTGACTGCAGCCACTCTCATGCTTACTGATAGATACGGGCCAGCTCAACAGACACCTCAGCTTCACAGGTACCATTTTTTGGGGGGGAAAACAGATTCTGGGCACCTAAATCTTGTTTATCCCCAGGAATCAAACTTAAACAGCGCTTCTCACCTTTCTCCCTAACTGAACCTTTTCTCTAAGTGCCTGGGATGCAAATGAGTTGGGAAAACCCATGCTGCCCCTTGTGCTGTGTCAGATTTTTAGCCCTGGCACATCTCTCCTGCTCGGAGAGAGAAGAGAGTTATCAGCACCCTGATCTCCCTCTGAGCTGTCAATCTGGTGATATTTTCTCACAGTTTAGTGTTCAGCACCGCTGACGTATCTCACATGACACACACTGCAGCCAGATGCCTCAGTTTCCCATTTGCTGTCACACATAGATTATCCTCTGAGTGGAAAAAAATTTTAAAAAAATTAAAATAAAATAGGTTAGGAGAGAAATCAGCCAGCAAAGCCTGAAGACAACAGAGCAGGCAGTGCCTGGGAGGACCAGCCGACAGCAGAGGGGATCACAGCTTGGAAAAACAGAGGAAAAGCAGGTGGAGTGGGACTGCTGGCACGGCTCCATCACTAGCCCTTGGAGAGCAGCAGCCCACCCAGTCCCCAGAGCCTTTCGAGCAGGGAGGTGCCGCTCCAAAGCCAGCCCGGGCCTGGGCAGGGCTCGCCCAGGCAGGAGGAGCAGCAGCGGTGCCGCAGGTCCAGCGCTTGCCAAACGCAGCCGGGGAGATTCACGCAGCGAGCGCCTCGCACTTTGCCTGGCTCCAGGCAGTGCCATTAGTCTCCCTGCTAATGAGCATTAACCACCGGCACACAAACAAACACGCCAGGCGTTTCCATACAGCCGCCAGCCTGATGGAGCAATAAACGCGGGCTGAGCTGCTCTTTACATAAGGATACGCTTGGGAGGGGACGCGGCTCTTCTGTCACAAAGCGTATTCTGTGGGAAATTACAGGTGTGCTTCTCGTGCTCAGAGAGAAAAGTAGTAATTTTAGTGTTCCTGAATTAGGCCAATCGGTCGTCCATGGGGGTGGGAGGCAAAAAAAAAAAAATTTAAAAAAAAATTGAAAATCCTGGCTGAGAAGCTTCTGCCTGAAAACAGAGGCAGGTTCTGGACCTAAAAGCAGCCCTTGTCAGACAGGCGTCAGAAGGAGGTAAAAGGAAGCTCTTCATTTTTTGAAAGATTACTTTTTTTTCCCCCCGAGGATAAATCCCAGGGATCTTCAAACCAGCTGCATGACGGGTGGAACAGCATCAGCTGAGGGGTTCCCATCGTACAGCCAGCAAAGGATCATTTCTTTGCTACTCACACAAAAAGCAAGGCAGTTTCTGTCCTAGGGTTGGAACTTTATTTGGAGGCCTGAAACTGGAACACCTCAGGGCCGGATTTAAGTTTTACCTTTTCATCTCAACATAGCAAAGTGTAAAGGTAGCTGGAAAATATTGCATTGTCAGAGTTTCATTGCCCCTTTTGCTTCTTCACAGGAATCTCGAAAGACAGGCAAAACACCAGGTAGCAAGCAAAAAGGAGAAATAAAGCCATGGCAGGAAGCAAATCAACAGGCAATGATTAGGTTTTTGTTTGGATTTTCTTTTTTCCTTCTGGGATGAATGGGAAAAAAGAAAACTCCTAAGTCAACGCTTTTTAAAAGTCCAGCCTTTTAAAAATGCTGCACATTTCTGTATCTGCAGAACAAAGCACCAGTTCGAGCCAACCACAAACTAGTCTGATACAATCTGCAAAATTATTTTTCTAGTTATCTTGATGAGTGCTGACTAATTAGCAAGACAGCACCCGAAAGCACCGGTTTGTGCTATCCCAACCCTTGTGCCTCCTGGCTCTAACACAACCCCTGGGGCCGGGTGGGTGATTCACCTCTCTTGCCCTGCAGCAGCGACCTTTGCTGGGGCTTGATGGGGAGACCAGAGCATCCTTCAGGGTGCTGGGAGATGAACCACACACTGCCAGAATTTACTGTGAGCTAGGACAGGGTGAGATGGGTCTCAGCCCCCTTGCACACTAAATCTCCCCTGAATATGATCTGCATGAAGACTTGAATAAATATTATCCCGATTTAAGCTTTCTTTTTACCATTACAGTTAAACTTGTCTCTGTGTGGTGTTCTTACACTGTTTGGGTTCCTACAGACCATTTCAGGTCTGTATTTCTGTGCTTCTAACTTATAGTGGAGCTAGATAAAACTCGTGTGGGGAGGGAAGGCGGTGGAGCCACTTTTTTCACATCCTATTTTTTGGTCAATCAAGTTTTAGGGTGACCTTACTCACGTTAAAAACTCTCCTGAGCCAACGTGGGCGCTTGGCTGGTGCTGGCATCTCCGTGCGTGTAGCAGCGCTTCCCAAACGCAATGGGGGACGTGATGCCTGTCCTCTCCGGGCGCAGAGCACGTTTTTCCCCTGGCTCCTCGCTGTCCTCAGTGACTTTCACGCCACATTCCCACGCCATCACCTATCCTCGCCCCCCGGGTGCGATTGCGTGTGTGGCTGAATTAGCAAACCCCACCCCGTCTGCCTGAGCGCTCCCAGCTGTTCATCACCCCCGGCTGTTCAGGGAGCTTTTGGGAAATCCGACTGCTTCCCTCCTCTCCTCAAACCTCTTCTTTTTCTTCCTGTGCTTACACTAGAGACAAAACCAAGAAACTCCGATGTCCCCTCTACTGCTCCGCGTTTCATCAGGGCTGCAAGACCCCACCAGCAAGGCCAGCACCTGCAGGCACGGGGAGAACCATCCTGCTCTTGCCCCGGTCAGTGTCCTCATGGGAGAAGCACATCCAGTGACTCACTTGGCGGCAGAGCCGTGCCCAGGGCCAGCCTGGGTGTGGAGTGTCCCAAGAGATGCCCTCTCACTCTCATCCTCTGAGACTCGGCATCCGGATGCTGCAGGATGAGCGACAGCTGAGGCCCCGAGGGACACGGGGAACATCTGGCACCCTCCCCCTCTTCCCCGGCTTTACCCGCGGCTAAAAGCAGAGGGTAATGATTAAGAGGTACAAATAAGAAGCCTTCCTGGTGGAGGTACACAGCGGGTTATACTGAGTGACAGGAACAATAATTTATTTCTTTATATTTGAGGTCATTTAACCAACTTTTGTTCATCCCTTACATGGTGCATCTCGACACTGCAAACCTGCTCAAAACTTACAGAAGCTTTAAAATGGCAACAGAAGCTTCAAAACCTTTACAGTTTTTCACAAAAGCCTAAAATGAGTCTTTGTTGTAGTCCTACTTGTCACTAGCAATTGGGTACCTGGTTGGTGTCAAAATGGGGCAGCGAGACCCTCCCCAGGTCTCGGGACAGAGGTCTCTGAGGTACACACGAGGCACCATGACAGAGACAGTGACCCTGCACTCGTGGCACTGTCTCCTTCCAGGGCAGATCTGAGGTGCACTGGGACCCAGAGGAGAAGAGGATGCTTTACTGGGATGGCACAACGTCAGCCTCAGATGCCTTTCTAGAACTATGAAAACAAAGGTTCCCATTCGCTTGATGAAGTGAACAAAAATGTAACATTATTTCTAGAGTTTAACCAAATTCCAGAATATTTCAGCCAAAGCCCTGAGCACACCACCTGATGGGGAGGAGGAGGGCCACGTCCTGTAACAGGAATCATCACACATGCTCCACTTCCTCTGCTCTTCTCTGCTCACCAGATCTTTATCACAAGAGATTGCTCATGTTGTGCTGTTTCCTCTTCTTGTTACAATCTCCTGCACAACAGGGACTTCTCAGAATTTTAATGCTTAATAATGTATTTGACCTTTTCATTACTCCAGCTTTTGGTTGGTTTTCATGTTAACTTCATGGGTTTTGGGTGGTGAACATCACAAATTGGGTAGAAACATGCACCAAAACCAATTCATGTTTAAAAACATCTTAAAATCCAGGTTGACATATTCTGCAATTAGGTTTCAAAGAACTCAGGAGTCATTACAATTTGGGTAACGATACCACCTTTTTCAAAACAGAAGTAGTGCCAGATGTGCCCAAGATGACTAAGTTCTGAAAAAAACCCAAGTCATACTTCTTACTTATTGGTAATATTCACAAAATTGAATAAAACAGTATTATTTGGAGTTGCTGGAGACCGAGCTCTCTCTGCCAGTGCTGTGGGAGTTCAGGGCAAACAGCAGCAATACAAATGTTAGTGCGTGCTGGGATTTGAACACCACCACTTCTCAAATCACCCTTTTTGACATTTCCCAAGAAATCAGCACTAACAGTTTCTTGCTTTCATATCTCTGCTGCCTGTTTTCATTCTGTGATATAATACCCTTATCCAGGATAATCTGAATTTATCTGACAGCAGTATTTCATGCATTGGTGTACCAAAATGCTGAGAACCTTCTGAAAATAGATGTTAAACTGGAACAAAACGAGATACATTTATGGATGCCATTTGTATTGATTCTTACTGATTCAGGTGCTTATTTGGGAGCAAAGTGAATCAATTTCATTTGGAATTCTGCAGCTTTTTATATGATCTCATTCCAGCTGTGGGAGATTTTCTGGCTTCCCTTCCTTCCGTTCTCCACAGACATTTAACACTTAGTCCCTTGCTTCAGGGAGGGTGGCAGAGACCACAGCTCTCAGTTACCTGATCACTCAGCACATCAACCCAAGCTGCCACCTGAAGAACCCCTCCTGCACCACACTTTGCATTCTGTGGGCACCTTGCAGCTCTCATGTTTTCCTGGGATGTCTCTGCCAGCCTAAGGCCTCCTGTGAACAGAGGAAGGTGCTTTGGTACAAACGGATTTGGCTTGGGGTCAAATGTCAACCAAGCCCAGCAAAGCTCTGGGCTCGAAATAGTACCTGAGATGAACCATAGGACACAGTAAGAATCCTTCTGTGGACTTTCATGGCTGTGTTTCCTCAAACTGCACCCAAAGTCACCATTTTAGCACGTCCCACTTCTCTGTGTGTACACAGAGACCCTCTACACACACACACATTAAAAAATAGGTGTGCATATACATTGCATTAGGAAACAAAACAGTGAGGAGAGCTGCAAAAGATAAATGTCTCTGTTCCATCCTGAAATGAAGGGATTGAAATTCGTTGCTGTTGCACAATTAGACAGGCACAGAGGATGAGCTGGGTGCCTTTATCTTGTCATCACTGGTTCACAGCTACAAGGGCCTATTCTTCCCCTACGATGTTTCCTCTGGGGCCACAGAAATCTGTTTCAGAATGTTCCCAGCCGTAGTTTGAGGCTTTCTTTGCTGGGGGCCGGCAGGTGAGGCGGCCCCGGCTGTGAGCAGGGAGTGGAGCCCAGAGGCCGGCGGGGAGGGAGCTCTGCCCCCATCACCGCCCTGCTCCACACGGGCATCCTGTTTCCCATCGCCGCCGGCAGCTTTGCACCAGAAAAAAGCGTGTTTGCAGCTGCGAGGGTGGTCACACACCGGCAGGGGCTGCTCTGGGAGGTGGCAGTGACTCCACGCTCGGGGGCATTCAAAACCCCTGGGCAACCTGCCCTAGGTGGCCCTGCTTGAGGATGGATTTGTCCCAGGTGATTTTTCGAGGTTTCTGCCAACCTCAAACATTCTGTGACTCAGAAAACTCCTGCCTGACACAGAGCACAGCTGTAAAAAAGAGGGAGCATGATTTTTTTACGCGGGCAGATAGCGGTAGGACAAGGGTGAATGGTGTCAAACTGAAAAAGGAGAGATTTAGATTAGATGGTAGAAAGGAATTCTTTACTCAGGGGGTGAGGCAGTGGAACAGATGCCCAGGGAAGCGTTGGCTGCCCATCCCTGGAAGTGTCCAAGGCCAGGCTGGATGGGGTTTGGAGCAACCTGGGATAGTGGCAGAGGGTGGAGCTGGATGGGCTTTAAGGTCCCTTCCAACTCAACCCAAACCATGCCATGATTCTGTGGTTCTACCAGAAGTGACTCAGGCAATGGCACTGAGAAGAAGGTTGCCCTTGAATACAACCATGATGAATGCCAGTTTCCCCCAGTCATCCACCAAGAGCTGGGAGTGCAGTATCCCACACAAACTTGGAAAGGAAGATCTCACTCCTTTTGTCTTTCTGTCCCCTTGTATAGAAAAACTGCACTGGAGAAGCAGGGCTCTGACCAAAGAGCTTCATTATTCATACTGTTCAAATTAAATTTTGCATGTGGGACAAATTAATTCTACTGGTTCACAGTGCAATTGTCAGCCTGTGTTTGTCCCTCCCTCCATTCTCCCCAAAGGAAGCATCAGGTGGTGCCTTGCAAGTAGAAGAATATGTGTATCATCTGGGTGGAGTAAGTGATTAGCAATGAATTAATTTTAAAGTGACAGGGAATAGTGAGAACATGGGAGATGACAAGCAAAAGATCTGTGACACATGGCTGCAACTCAATATGCCAGCACAGTGAAATCACAGCTCCACACTGGCTAAGAAAGGCAGGCTTCACTCTTCCTCTCCACCTCTGAATGAATGCATGGAAAAAAATTCAAAAACCAGAGGTGATGTGGTGAAATTGTCCTTGGGAAGCAGCAGGTGTGACGGTGGCACCTCACACAGTGGCAGCAATGAAGGCAATGCCAAGAACACGAGAGGCTGTGTGCCCTGTGAAGACTTCCAATAACTGATTTGTTTGCTCCTTCTGCAATTTCCCCACAGCAGAATCCAGGGACAGCCCTTGGCTGTGCACACACCCTTGTGATCACACCCCTTTCTTCTCCTCCTTGGAGCTGAAACTATAAAGTCAAGCCAGTGTCTGGTCACCTGTACCTCACCAGTGCCTTAAAGTGGTGTGGGGAGGAAGGGGAAGGCCCTTGAGTCAGTCCCACTTCCTCATCATGTTTGCAGCTGCAGTGTCCATGGTGTCCTCTGCCCAACTCCATCCTGGAAGGCCCAGAGCCCTCCCATTTCACAGTCCTACTCACAGCCTTCCTTGTTTTACCAGACCATCCCACAAAAGAACAGGGTTGTTCACACCAATGGACTTCTTTGCATGCGGATTCAGAAAGAAGAGCATTTTCTGAGCAGTCCCTGCCACACTGTAAAGAATGGAGGTAATCAAAAAAATTAATATTCAAACAGGAAACCAGACTGAATTCTGCTTAACTACACACACGCTGGCTCTCCAAGAAACTATCGGAATGAACATCACTCAGTTCCAGCTGATAAAAACATTTTGATTGATAATCATTCACTAGGAAATGGCTTAAAAGTATCAGCCTAATTCCAAATAAATTAACAAACAAGCTTGCCTTGGCTGTACCAGCTGCTGAAATGAGAATGTAAGAGACAACACATTCACTGCTTTGACTGCCTATATTCAGTCCTTATCTAATTTTTGAAGCTCAAAAAGCAAGTACTAGCTTATTGCTATGCTTGCAAAAATATTTATTTCCTAGAAATTATTCTGGATATAGAACAGAGATAACCAGTCTTGGTGGTTTTTTTTTAAACAAAGAAAGCAAGGTGACAAGTGTCAAATTATATCATTAAAGTTCTTTTCTTTGTCGGGAGATTCTGAAAAACGCTTAAAACCCAATAACTTATGTGAACCAAAGCTACCTGAAATACATTCTTAAAGGTCTGCCCCTAGATAATTTATCAGCTGATTAAGAATAGAGATTCCTCTCCTAATTATGTGAGCATGGACCACTTGAAGAGTTTTTTGCATTAGAAGAAAGTGAATATTATTCATTAGTCAAGTCTCCCTGCCCCCCAGCCCAGCTCTGCTGAAAGCAGAAAGTTAAGTGGGTCAGGAGAGGGGTTACAAGTGATGCTGCAAGACCAGAGATAAGGCATCAGGCAGTTGGAGGGGAAAGCATTTTATCTAGAAGAACAGGCTTGACTTTCGTTCCATTGAGATAAGCACTAGAGCTTCTCAATGTGGGGAAACAGCCCAAAATAGCTGTTGTGGAATACTCCTGCCCAAATACCTCCTGACACAGATATGCAGTGCCTTGCACTAAACCCTCTGCTTGGGGATAAGCCAAAGGCCCTGGGAATGATGAATTAGAGGGTGCCCTGTCAGGGCAGGGGTGTGAGAACTACTGTGCTGTTAAGAATCCCCATTTGCCTTATTCCACCATTATTTTCCCCTTAGAAGACTCTCTGGGTTAGGGATTCTGGCTGTGTGTAGGCTTGGCAGTGGAATGGGGCAAATGACTAAAGGTGAAGTTACATCAGAGGTCATCTGTGGTTTATTCAGCCTTGCCTAGACACGCACAGATCAGCCTGGTGTAACAGCAGAGGTTTCTCTGTTGACAGCCTGGGTCTCAAAGAAGTCTTGGCAATGCAGTAATTTATACAACGAAATGAAGTGTGGAAGCAGTCCTACAGTCATCCGAATTTAGCAGGACAGGTGAGCCAGAGATCACTAAAATATCAGCAATTTCATGTGACGCTGAACGAACTGGCCAGCAATGTTATCTTCAAAACCTCCTCCTCCATGAGAGCTTAGGGTTTCTTCTCTGAGTCAGTATCAAACCCAGAAAGTCCTTTATGTTTCCTCTTACATAAAACTGTCTCCTAAGAGCAGCTGAAGTGTCTTGTACAGGGTGCATCACATCAGCTTCAGCTTAGAAATCTCCTTTCCAGCAGACATGACCAGGGTAAAACTGGTATCCATTTGACACTGTTATTGCTTTCCCCCTCTTTTGTTTTTGGAGAAAACAAAAAATCAGTGCTTACATATTAAAAGGATCAAAGCCCATCTTTGTACCAGTGAGTTTTCAGTAGGACCTGTGCTTTAGGACATCATCCATCTGCAGTGGTTTGAGCAACGCAGATCTGGTTTAAACCCAGATAATTTAATATCTTATCAAAAGATCTAACAAAAAACCTCAGAGAAACAGAGCCAGTAACGCTCACAGATGAGGCAGATCTGATGAAGATCAGGATGTCAGTTATCCAAAGCCATCCGGATCTGTTGGGCAGCTGGACTCATTTGGCCAGCACCCTTCAGATCTGGCACCCAAGGCCCAGTGATGCCAGTCATGCTCATGGGCAGTGCTCTGAAAGGGCTGGGCAGGGATGGAGCCAAGGCTCAGAGCTCAGGGCACACGGGCAGGGCACAGCTGTGAGCTCAGCTCACTGCTCCACAAATCCTGTGGAGCTGCCCTGGGGACACAAGGAGATCTATCTCTGTGTACAGCCCTGTGGAACTACAGAGGGAACGGTCTCAAGAAGCAGCAAAATGTCAGAGGGACAGTTCCTGGAACACTGTCTGCAAGTCTGATATCCAGGCTTCGACAAAAAAAGGAAAGCAGCATTACAGAAAGATCTTTGGACTTCTGGAAATGAGAAGAGTCTTGGTTTCTTTTTATAATGAGATGCTAAACACATCAGTGCTAGCCAGGACTTATTTTTGCTCAGTGCTAGAACACCACCTTGGAAGGGCTTCAAGAAACAAACATCATGCAAATAATCAGTATTAACCCACACTGACTTAAACCTTGCCGTGTCCTAATGTCTAGTGACAACATCTGTTTTCTTACTGGAAGAAATGGGGAGGAAAGTTGAAGGCAAATAAAGAGAACACTTGACTGAAGAAATTAATTTTTAAAAAGAACTCCCAAGAAAAAGCACTTTGAATGCCTCCTCATGGCCACAGAGCAGCAGCACAGCACTCGGTATGTACTGCACACATCCCAACCACGCACTCACTGCTTGGGAAATGCAGCCTGTGCCCAAACACTGCACATTTCTGCCACTTCAGGGAAAGGAGAAGCTTTTCAAGCTGCAAGGACATGGGTTGTTTTCAGGTCAGCCTTCGAAAGATCTCTTTGATAGAGAACAATATGCAGAGGTATCCAAGGACAACTGTATTTCAGGCTTTTCACAGCACGCTGGCCAGAACGGGCCATCAGCTTTGAGTGTGCAGCTTGTCACAGCTAAACCTCAGTTTTCCTGGAGACCATCACCTGTTACTAGTCACAGCCTCAGGCAGAAGGATGCTACAGGCCTAAAAGTAGCCATAAAAAAAGAAAATTAATAGAAACCTCAGCAGTGATTGTACTCCTAGGTTCCAGATGTATCCAAACGTGAGACAGACTGAACTGACAGCTAAAAGCCAAGCTGCACTAACACAGGCAGATGCTGCAAAGATGGTTTTGGCTGTAACAGCTGTCACCAGGACAGGCTGGGCACAGAGGAGGGCACAGCCAGAGGAGCCCATACAGCAGCCCCAGGGGCTCAGAGCAGCACTGGCATCTTGAAGACACACTGGGCAAATCAGCTTAGCTGCCACCAGGCTGCTGAGGCCACGCAGATCTGCAGCACAGAGGGTCTGCTCCCATGGGTGAGGCACTCCCTGGTGCCTGGCCCAGCAGCTCAGCCTTCCCAAGGCGGGACCAGCTGGAAAGGCTTTGGAGAGCCAGAGCATCTGCGGTCCCGCTGCCTGTGGCTGCCAAAAGGCCCTCACAGCTTGTGGCAAAATACAGCTGTGATTCAGGCAGGGCTGCTACAGCTTGTGTGGAACTGGGAACAGCTTGACAGCTTTACTCGACTCCAACAGCAACTGCAGAGCTGCCTGTTGCAGCTGAGCCCTGTTCCTCCACCATCCTGAGTCGCGCTCAGACGCAAAGCTTTTAACTTGGTTTTTTATAGTCAGTTATCAAGAGACAGCCAGTGGCAGGTTATCATGGGAGACGGGTTTGAAAGGCGAGGCTGGTCAGATTTTGCAACTAACTGATAAAAACAAATCAACCGCAGAAACAAATTCCTCAACTCATTTCAAAGAGGGGAAAAAAAAAAAATAGGCTTCAAGGAAGATCTCTTTTTTCTCCATCTCGCAGATTTCTGGGAGTGCTTTGAATTATTTTAGCAAGGAATAAAATGTCCCTGCTCCTGATAGATTGCTGCGTTCTCTGCTCTGAAGACAAATCAATATTACAGATCACAAATAAAATAGTCAGAAGGATTGAAAACAGGATTTACAACTGAATAGCTACCACACCTACATGAAAATAATAATTTACATTCCTCACCACACCCTATCAGCTACACGCAGGCAGCCTGAAACAGGAAAAGTAACAAAAATAATGGGAAAGAGCAGCAAAGAGTGTCTTGACATTATTTGAACTGATATGAAAACAGGAGTTGAGGGCAGGGAAGTATTTCCTCTTGAAACCAAACAAAATAACACAGAAACCTTCTGAGGGTTTAGAGTTTCAGGCTTTCTTACTGAGGGAAAAAATCCCCAAATCCTCCCAAATCTATGAAGAGCATACACTTTCCATAGAGAATGGGTTCATTGAAAAGCAATTTTCTGTTAAAAATCAGTTCTGACAGGGTAGTTTCACCCGGGCTTGGATGTTGGATACCACAGGAGTATTTGCCAGGAATAAAAATAGGCATTTAGCTCTGAAGGGCTGGGTTGCCAGGTTTAAAGATGACTCCTTGCCTAGGGAAGAGGCTCCTCCGTCTCAGGGATGGCCAGTGACAGATCAGAAGGGATAGAGGTTCACGATTTGTGTGGGAGTCTTGAATAATCTGTTCCTATTTTAATGTAGGAACATGGGTGGTAACATGGAATTACAGCGTGTGGAGGCGGGCTGGTGTGCGCGGATTAATGAAAAATAATGAGATAATATTGAGCACTTCTATAGTCTCATTACAAGGGTTCAGTTTCTCCACTGACAGAAATCCCTGGAAAATAGCATACTCTGGGACTCCATCCCTAATCTTTGTACCAGGAATTAACAGGAAACACAAAGGCTATTTCACAAGTATATTCCTTTGAAAAGAGCTTTCATTCTTAGTCTAAAATTTTAAGCGACTCTGTACTTACACAGTAATCCTTTCAACTCAAATCTCATTGAATCCAGAAGTCATTGTGGCTCCTGAGGTACTCTGCTGTGAAAAACCCAAAACAAACACTTATAATTGCATGCTGGAAGTTATGACAATGTTTATATGATGCACCAAGAAGAGACAAAAATAAGCACTGAAGGGCACAAGGGTAAAGCTGGGTTTATTGAGGACTAACTACATTAGGATCGACTAAAAAGAAAGAAAAAAAACAACCCAAGCATGTTCAAACTGCAATCCAAGCAAAATTTATTTTTAGTCCCTCGATTATTGCGAGTTTCATAATGGGATTTTGAGGCCCTGCCGTTGTCTCCCATTAACAAGGGCTCTGTTATATATTCCGCAGTGCCATGGTGGGAAATGATTCATGGCAGGGCTGGGACTTGACATCTGAGCACAGAGATGGAGGAAAACGTGTTTTGATTCACCACATTTTAAAAAACAACTCACCCTCAGAAGAAACTCCAGTAAATTCTTGAAAGTACTGCATAAAAATAGAAATATTAGTGCTATAGAAGCCAAAGCCAGAAACCAAGGCTTAACCTTTATTAAGGGAAAATTACACTGGTTTTGGTAAAGCTGGAGTAGTCCACTGGCTGGACTGGCTGGTCAGAAACACAACACTTACCTGGCTACAAGAACAAACCCAGTTATCATATGAAGTGTGATGCTGCAGTTCCAAGACCACTGCAGGTACATCATTTGATGCAGCAACAAAAGAAAATCATTAAATATTTTTAAACCACTGGCCCCTCATAGACCAAAGGAAGACTGGGCCTTACCGACACTGGTCACTGGAGTAATTTTGAAGCATCTGTTGCTATAAGAGGGCAAAGCTGTTTTCAGTACAGTAAGAGTTTCCCAGCATGCAGAGGAGGGATCAGACACGGTTCCCTCTTGCCTAGGTAAGAGCTGAATGGGTGAGCTCAACCTGGCTTTGCTTGCAGCTGCTGACAAGGTGATCTAAAGGAAAAGGCAATGGCAGCCGTGGTGTGGCTCCTGCCCAGACACAGGCACACCACCACGCTGGCCCTGAATCAAGGCCAGGAGATTTCTAAGTCTCTTCCTTAATAGCATGAGGCCACACACAGTCTAACCCCTGAAAATGACTCAGCAGTCCTAAGGATTATCAAGTCATTTAATTCCTGCCTATAAACTCTCTCCTTAGCTGAAGTTGATGAAAAGAGCATCACTGTCTCCAGTAAGTTTTGGGATAGGACCCTGAGTCCATCAAGCCAGTCATTTCTGTCATACAATGGCACAGTGGGATTTCTCTTCCATGCACTAAAGATTCAGACTGTCCCATAAGCTGAATTTTGAGGTTTTTCTGAGGTAAAATCAGTAATCCAGCAATCCTGTCTGAAAGAAATCAGGGGAAATTCTGCTCATTGAACAGAAGCATTCCTTGGAGACATACATACATCAAACATGACTTACAGGAAGATTAACTTTTATTCAGATGATATCTTAAGGAATTTCCATTGTCATGAATGATGAACACTTTTATTATGGGGAGAGGCTGGTTAATCTTTAACCAAGAATTTACAAGAGATTCGTAAAACAAACAACAAACAAATTTATGAAGCTTCCTTTCATTCTGAAGAGTTTGTCCTGTGAATGCTACCAGGTCGATGACTGTGTTATGAAAGGAAGGACAAGTCAGGCAATGTGAAATGCCCAACAAATCCCTACTGGGAACATCACCTCCGGATATGACAGAGGGAACTCAGCCAAAAATCCATGCTGAGGGAAGGGTTCAAAGGTGTGTGCAGTCCAAGTGTTTCCAGAAAACTCTTAGGCCACTAATTCATTTCAAAAGCATGACAGGACAATTGGCAGGTGACCAGTGCCACCATTTGACACAGTGGGACCTTCCCAGACACTTATCCCACTGATCCTGAAGGTGATGTAAGGCATCTCTTTACCTCCAATGAATATTAAAAGCAGATCTGTGCCCAACTCCCCCACCTCATAACCCATGCTCAGAACCCCAACTTGGAACACACTCAGTCTCTAGTTCATTAACAGGATTTGTGAGCAGGTAGAAATGTGATTCCTGGGAGGTGTCAAACCACCACCTGTGTTTCCTTCTGCAAGAAAGAAAAGTGTATGCATACACCAATGTCTCCAGAAAGCTTGAATGGAAAACCCTTTCAATGTCAGAAGTTTATTTTTATTGGTAAAATATTAAATAATATACAGAATTAAAAACTGCACTTACACTTCTGAGAAGAAATAATTCTTGGACAAATTATATACTTGTTCCTGAGATTCCCTACATTTATTCCAGTAGCTGTGCACTCAAGACAGTACAAACCTTTATAATATAATCCTTTTCACAAAGTATTACAAAGTTTCTGCAGCTTCTTTTATTTATACACACACACACACACAGACTCCCACTCTCACATGGCTGTACAACACTCACACAGGTACAGAGCACACACATACAGATGTGCAACCATATGTATGCATGTATGCTAAGAAGAAAATAAAAATAACAACAAGTCCCATAGTTCAGTCTATAGCGGCAAAACTCTTTTAGCAGGGGGATACAGGTTTACATTAGGGTTGCTCACATGCACCACTGTCAAAGGGATTGTTTCTGAACTCCTTTTATAAGAGCACCTTCCAATGAGCACATAAAGAAGTGGGACAATTCCCAGTGTCTTCACTGGCTTTTCGAGTAAACTGGGATGCCATCTCTTTTTTTTTTTTTTTAATTTTAAAATTCCTCAATTGGAGCTCAAAAGATCTATCACAGAACTGAAAATTCTTGACCTGGGAGAACAAAGGGGTCATTTCCCAGGCCAGCTGCCCAGCTGTGGTCAGGAGCAGAGCACTAAGGAGGGCGGAGCGCAGCGCCGGAGCAGGCGGGGAGGATGCGGTGCCCAAGGGGTCAGAGCTGCGGCCCCAGAGGGCCGGGCCGTGCCCGGGTGCCCCCGCTCAGCACGGCCCCGGTGGGCAGCAGGAGCTGAGTGCCCACCACTGGTTCCCAGGTTGGCCCAAGGGGTGAGACCCAGCGGGCACCGCCACAGTCGCCCGCCAAATGCGTTGGTGTTCACCTCAAGTACCAGGGGCTGGGCAATGATTTTGGCAATCGGAAGGGGCCAGAGCCTCCTCGCCTTTGTTATTATTGAAAAGAAATCTCTTAAATACAAATTTAAAAGACGTAAGTGGCTACTGTGCATGCGCAGTAACTGCCTTTCCAAGAAATCTCAATGGGATTTTATTATTTTTTTATTATGTACCTAAATACATATTTACAAAACAGCGGCTTCAGTCTACGGGGGGGTGGGAGGGGAGGCAATAAAAATACACTATATATAAATATGTATGATATGTAAAACAAGTCCTGTCTAAACTTATATAAGACAAGGACAGCTCTAAAGAAGCTTTTCTGGTCTCTCAGGTAGATAAAGGACATGAGTCCTGTAATTCTTACAAGGGCAAATCTCTCCCATTAGAGTAAATGGCAGTTTTGCCCTAGCTAAGAGATTAGGCCTAATCCAAAATCCATCATCAAAGTCAACAGGAGTCTCCACTGAGTGGGTTTTGGATCAGACTAAAAGATCTTTTTATTTTTTGTCGTTTTTAATAAACATCAATATTAAGTGCTTTTCTTAAAAAAGAAAGCTGCAATTAGCAGAGAAGAGTCAAGAACAGGTGTGTCCTTAATTCTGGATGTGGATGTGTTTCAATGCCAACGATAAGCAGGAGGTAAATTATGGGCTTTAGCCTTAATTTACAGTTCCTCATCTTTTGTCAATCGCAATCAGTTTACATGAACCATATCTTTAAATGCATTTAGGGCAGAGCATTTTGTTTCACTGATTTGTGTGGACTGAGGAAGGAACACAGAAACCACTGTATTTTAATAAGATGTCAGGGTAAATATTGCACTTGAACAGAAAAACAACCCAAAACCGTGGTTTTGTTGGTGATTTTTGTTTTTAGAATTAATATAAGCAAATCATCCATGTCTGCAAAGATCATGTTTAGAAAGTAGAATCCAAGAATGAAGCATAAGAAGCAAATTTGGGGTTGGTAACCCCCACCCTGGAATACAACAGTAGTAAAACTTTTTTTTAAAGCATTTTCTTCCAACAGGAAAAAAAAATTATATGACCTTTTTTTTTTTTTACTTTACATTTTTAAATCTTTCTAAACATTTGCATTAAAAGTTTCCAGTTTCTCATAAAAAGATATACATTTTAGGAAAAAACAAAACAAAACAACCAGAAAATAAAACCAACTAAAAAGGAAGGCAAATATACAGTATTATAATTACATCACTTTAGAGTCATCTCAAAGGTACCCCAGATCTTTAAAGTGTTACAAAGAGTATGTACCTTATTTTTTTTCTCAAATCAACTATCTTTTTTTTCTTTTTTTCCTGTTTTTAATAAAAAACTACACTTGAGTACAAAAATATGTAAACAGACTGTACAGCCAATGAACAAAAAAAACCCAAAAAACAACCCCCCAAACCCCTAGACAGCCCAAAGCTACAGGAGATAAGAGCAGGCCCAGACTTAAAGCTCCAAGAAGGAAAAGGGGGAAAAGAGAAAAGCACAGAAAGCCAGAAGGAGACTGCTACCTGGTGAGGAAGTGAATGTGTTCAAGCTCTGAGGACACTTGACAATTTGTCAAATAATTGATCACAGTTTCAGAATCTGAATGACTACAAAAAACAACCAAAAAAAGTCCTTCCCTTGTTACAGCGTGTTCAGCAATGAACATCCATTTCCAGTAAGCAATGCCAAATCCCAGTAAGTGCATAGTAGGGATTCAGTGACCTCCACCCCTGCAAGAAGCTTTTCTTACTCGATGTCACTTGAGGTAAAACTAAATGGCCCAATTTACTGCAAACTGGCCCCGTTGTGCCCCTGATGAGCCGTGCTCCCCCCAGTGCCTTGTGGGAGGCATCCATCCTTTCTCCAGCCTGGTGACACAGAGCAGAGGCTGCTGGTACCCAGGGATTAAGGCTGCTACACAGAATGAGGGAAGGCGCCTTCAGCGCTGCAACCGAGGCGTGCCCAGAGCTGCTGTCTGTGCTGCACCCACCTGATCTCACAGGTAAGGGGAGAGCTCAAACACAGCTGCCAAGCTCCTGTGCACTTCCACATCCAGCCAAAGGGATGGCATGAGGCTGATGGTGCTCAAATGCTTTCCTGGGCTGCAGGGCAGTCACCTAAACCAGCACTCGCTGTGGGAAGGAAGCACCGGCCCCAGCTTTGGGCCAGACTGCTCCCTTCCTCCCAACAGGGTCCATGTGGTACCAGCCCCTCTCCAGACATGATCTAATTAACTTCATTGCCATTCCCTCTGTTGAAATACTTCACGTACTGCTAGTCAAAGTATCACAGTTTGTTTTGTTTTTTTGCAACTGTAAAAAATTATAGTTTTACTACAACAATGCAGGTCTCTGTTGAAATGATCATTTCTGTCCACTGATTAATTAGGCCCCAAGATGAAAAGGAGAAGTTTGTACAGAAAGAGAGAGCATGGGAAGTTATCTTCAAAGATGAGGACCCAAGTGAGCACACTGATAACCACCTTTCCAAAGGCTGGAAGTGAACAGGAACCAGGAAAATCTGCATGATCAACTGGGAAGGTAGGTGAATTAACAGAGACTGGTTTTATTGTTTTCTTGGCCTATTAAGCACGCAGCATGGCAAAGCCTGAGCCCACACCTCCTCCTGACTGTCCTCTGCTCACTTCAGAGCCAGGCAGGAGAATGACACAACTCACGCTTTCAGGTGGGGCTTAGGGGGGCAAATTAGAAACTAAATTGGGAACCAGTGATGTTCTCCTTTGCTTATACCTCAGAACACATCAATGGGATAAAAGGGAATCTATTTACTATGAAGCAAATTCTAGCTCTTTTCTACCTAGCTGCTCCCCTCACCACCCCTCTGTGGCTGCCGTGGCCAGGACCCAGCAGAGCTGTGCCAACGGGGCTGTTGCTGGGCTCAGGGTCTGCCCAAAGCCTGCTGGCACAGCCACTTTGCCCATGGTGGCCCTCCTGCCTTGGCTGTGCTGGCACTCTCAGCTCTGCAGCCCTGCAGCAGGAACAACTGCACCTGAAACCAGGTCACCCACCCACTGAGGAAGTCCCAGAACCAGCACTGTGCTCGTCACCACAGCGCTCCAGCTCATGAACCCCCTGAACCGATGGGCTCCTCTCGTCTCTGTGCCAGCTCCTATGGGGTGGCAGCAGCGGCACAGGCAAACTTGCAAACCACTTCCAAAGGACTTGCCACATTTGTTTTTCCAGGCTGAAGCAAGTGCTTTAAAGTCTGCTCCCAGTCCTAAGTGGGAACTTTAAAGCAGAGCAAAGTCCATTTCCAAGGGTGCTTCACTTAAAGCGCTGAGAGGGAGAAAACAGGAGATGCTTCTCTGGCTCTCCGAGGGCACGGTGCCACCGCGCCAAGTCCTGGCATGGCGCTGGGAATGCCGTGCTCCCTGGGACCAGCTACTGACCAGCTCTGGCTGGATAGCTGCAATGCACTTGGCTAGGGTAATTTTCAGCCCTTCCCACTCCTAAAAGCCAGCTGACTCCAGGAAATCTCACAGCAAAGTACCAACAAGGTCCTCTCTCTGGGTCAAGCTGCCAAGGAGGGTGCAAAGCAGGAGAAGGGATGTTTCCTTTGGGTTGGTTTTTGTCGTGCATTCTGAAAGGGTCTGGGAGGATATCATGAACGACACCAAGATCTCCCAAAATGCATCTGGAAAAGGCACATATACAATAAAGCATATATCTAACTACACAATACCATATATATATATAAATATACTTTCTCAAGCTCTCCAGCTGTCCCAGACCACAGGCCATCCATTATTGTTTTTAAATGCTACTAAGCCAAGCTAAGAGGCGAAATACTAGCAGAAAAGCCAATTTCATCACCCTTTTCCTAAAATCCCACACTGACTTTAGGCGACTCTGGCAGCCTCCCTCCTCCCCCCTCATTACATCATAAAGCACAGCAAGAGTTAAGGAAAGGAATTTGTCCAGCGAAGGAACTGTATTACTGTAGCTCTTGCCCTTGGCTGAAATAAGCACCTTTGCTGCAATTATCTCCAAAGTTTCCTTCTAGAGGAAGAAGTGTCTGTTGTCTGGCTTCTTTCAAATCAGAACAAGCTAGCTCAGGGCCTGGGAAAGAGTAATAATATCCCATGAAAGCCCAGTTTTGAAGGGTTGGGTTTCACTACCAATCTCCTGCCTGACAGCACAAATTTAGGGAAGCCCTTGTAAACAGAAAGAAATTTGGAAACTCTGGCAGTTGAGAATTTCTTCACCTTGCAGTAAACATACTTTAGGTCCACTGGCTACTTTGTGAGCTCACACTGTAGAAACCAGTACTACTAAAAATCAGGCCAATGAACCCATTTAGAATGGGTTAATTTCCCTCTACTACAGACCACTGCAGGTTAATGTCTAGACACCTTTCACATCACATCATAGATGAAAGCACTTTTTAAGGAGAATAAAATTGTTTTAATCCCATAAGTTACTGAGTAAAGAGCAGGCTTTACTGAAAAATGCAATATATTCTGATGTGCACTCCTAACTGATTACAAAGAGAGGTGGCTGTAAAATTCATCAGTCATAACTGCAGATATACAGATAATGCCCTTTGCTCCAAGGATATGGATCAAGAGCAGAATAAGCAGTCACACTTCTATTTCAATTAATAGGCTTGTAATCCTCTAAACTGAGACAGAATATTGTCATTTTTGATGTAAAAGAAGCAAAAGGGTTTACTGGCAGGGATGTGCACAGAAACGGTTTCGTGGGTTTTTTTTTTTTCTTCTTTTTAATGAAAATGGGGAATGCTCACAGGAAGCCAATTCTAAATTTGCAAATGCATGTTTCTAACCGGAAACCTGATTCCAAGAATTTCAGAAGAGTGCAATAAAAACCAGCCACGTTCAATTTCCAGCAGCAAATACTCAGAACAAACGGATTTGGAGGCCAAGGATTAGCTACCGAAATTCCTAGTACACTTTGAATGACTAATGAACTCGACGAAACACAAGAGCTTTTCTTAGAAATCCACTTCTTGCAGAGAGCAAGCAAGAAAAAACACCCAAAGAAATCTCTGCTGCCCCATTTTGCTCACTTTTGTGAAGGGACAAACTGCATTACATAAAGCTCTCTAATATTTTTCACTAGGAATTGAATTCTAAAGTACATGTTAATCCAAAATTTTGTTCAAAATTTGAACTAGTATTTAATCTTTCTTCTTTTCCTAACTCTTGGATGAAAATCTGCAGTGAGTGTTCGGAAAAGGACATGGATAATAAAAATTAACGTGACCCCTCAAGTTTCTTCCTCTCCAAAAAATGTATTTCCTGTAAGATACCCCAGGGCCTCCCCAGTTCCCTGTGCCCGTGACACCAGCACATACAGACCTCACCTGCCACCATGAGATCGAGATGCTGGGTTTAACTGAAGCCAGGTCCAAAATCAGTGGGGGTCCCCATGTGATCCTTTAAACATCTACAGAATACACCCTACCAGAGGTATCAGTGAGTCATCAGCGAACCGAAGGGCACACTAACGAACTGCAGATAGAATTGCAGCCAACTGATCTGTGGATACACAAGAGATTCTCTACCTTTCCCGTATTCTGGTGCTTTCCCAAACAAAGGCAGAAATTTTAAACACTTTTTCCCTAGTGCTAACTATTCCAAGAAACCACAGCCCATGTTTTTTCACTGACCACAGAGGGAAGAACAGAGTGTTTTCCCCAGGGATTGAACGGATTTGCCGACAACCCTTTCTCTGGCTTGGGCACGTGTTTTTCTGGAGGCAAAGGCAAGCCCAGCAACCCTGAGGCCCAAGAACCTTTCCTTCTCCGCCGTGTTCTTAAAAGACCTTTCCTGCCTCAGCAAATCACAACCACTTTTTTCTTTCTTTTCTGAATTTCCAGGCACATCCTCACACAAAGCATGGCCGGCCGCCTCCTAAGCCCACCTCCCTCACTGCACAGAATCAGCCACACGGAATAAAAGCGATGCCCTCCAGCACCTCCCTGCTTTTCTCCTGCACAAACTCCTTTGACTGCAGCAGGCACAAGACAATGAGAATGGTCTGGAGGACAGCACTGGTTCATTTGCCCCAGCTTCCTCTACATCAGGGTGAAGAAAGAAGGAGGGGGAGGTACCCAGCGACATTAAGAACAATGTTGGGAATAGATCTTTAAATCTGTCTCTCCAATGCCTGCATATTCCCAGCCCTGATAGGTCTCACATTACACAAGATGACATTTCTCTCCATATTGTATTATAATTAATAGGCTACTGCAAGACTTTACCAGCTCCTACTTAATAGCATTGCAGTGCTGGGAAGCAGTCATCAGGTAATCTGGCCATGACCTACTGTATTCTTTCTAAACACAGGTTCTAGCTGCCAAGAATGTCACCATAAAAAGATTTCAATCAATACCACTCAGCTCCTACTTTCAAATGCTCCAGGTCTAGGAAGAGAAGAAGAAAAAAACCCAGTACCCTCAAAACGAACAGCAAACTGGCATATGCATCAAGTGCACAGATTGGAGGCAGCAGATGGGAATTCATTATGGCCTGATCTTGCTCTCTCTTTTATACTTTAGTAACTTTATCCTTTGGAAAAGGTCCCCCCAAGCGCACGGGGACCGTGCGTGCGGAGGGGGTTAAACCCATGCAGATCTTTCCTTTCTCAAGCTGTGCTCTTGTTGCCAAACAACAACATTTCAATTGTGATTGGTACAAACAGTTGGGTTTCAATGGCAATCTGTCCTGTAGGTTTAAGCCCAGTTTTTACTGATGCAACTTGCTGGGTGGTTGCTGGCTTTGTTATTAACCGAGAGAGAAAGAAAGGAAACAAAACAGATCAGTGGACTTGTTTTCTTGTCCAGTCTGTAGGTCAAGGACTCTCTCTGGAGTGTGTTTCTCCATACGCTTTCCCTACAGGGAAATTAATAAATTAGGAATAAAAATGAAATCTCCAAGTCCAAATCAATACACAGCACCTACATCTCCACTTATCACTTTCTGAAGAAGCAGGGAAGGTTGTATGTGACCTGTTGGTTTGCTGGGCTTCTGTGCTTGCCAGGAGCCAAGGCAATCCAGCAAAACCTGCTAACACTTCCACCCCTAAATTAAGCAGAATTTATGACTTACAAACAAAAGAAAATCAGTGGTTCAGCAAATTAGCAAGTAAGAAGTCAACAAGAGAAAAAACAGTCAAGGTTCAGATCCTGATGTAGCTGAAGTAATTGGGGCAGTTCCATTAAATTCAATGGAGCCAAGAGGATTAATGTTGGCCAAGGATCTGGCTCCTAACACTTTCCCAGCTGCAAGTCTTAGTTTAGGCTGTTGCCAAGAGGTTAACACTGTGATAGTGGAATGAGAAAGTATTTACATAATTATGTATCTATATATACCTATATTTAAAGAACACTTTGCACTAGTACTTTTGTCATTTTTAAATCCGTAATTTTAAACCAAAAGTATTTCAGAAGAGCAGTAGAACCTCTTGAGTAAACTACAGACTCTCACCCGCTCCTAGGCCACTTACTGTCCTAGAAGCAAGTTTAAATGTTATTTCTAAATGCTGTTTCTTAAAACTTAGGGTACAACTAAAGAAGTAAGGCCCACAAGGGTCTCTAAGAAGCCAGTGAGACAACACATAGGCATGGAGTAACAGAATATCAACAATTCTAAAAAAAGGTGCTTCATAAGTTAAGGAAAATAAAAACACAAAGCCTCAGACTTACCACAGAAGGCCCTCAGACTTATGAAACTAAAATGCTGTAATGTGGTACAGTGTTAAGACATACATTTCTTTTCTTTCTTTTTTTTTTAAATTTATTTACATTCTAGAGGGGCAATACACACTGAACCCAGGAAAACAGCTCACCCTTGAAAGTAATTTTGAAAGGAATATTGACTTTGATTCATGCTCCTAACTCCCTAACAGTTTTGTTTTAAAAATAATTGTTCATTCTGCTGAACAAAGTTCCCTCCCTTTCCTCCAGCCACCGAAAGCTTGCACTGTATCTACACATTAGAAAAAAGGTTCTCCTCTGAAATGTTTCTACCTATTCCTCTGAAATTGTAAATGAGTGGCATCTTGTTGGGACTTGAAAGCACCTGACAGGGTTGAGCGACATCCCAAAAGAGGACACGGTGTACAACTGAGACGGACACAGACTGCCTTCCAATTCCCACAGAAAGCGAGGCAGATCACTCCCCAAAAAGTGATGGCCACAACAAAACCCTCTTTTATCCATTCCCTTCCTTCTTTCCATTCTTAAGCTGGGCAGAGCAAATGAGGTTGGGTCCACAAAAAATAAGGTTAATAATAATAATTAAACAACAGCAACAACAACAACAGCAACAACAACAAAATAGGCGTCTCAATGTCTGAGGAAAAGTGGGATTGTAAGTGCAGTATTTCTTCATGTGCAGTTCTTCTACTTCATAGGAGTCCCCTTTGGATGAGAAGGCCTAGCGGAATGTGTGCTCCCCCCGGACTATGTGCGACGAGAACTCATAGCGGTCCTGGCTCCGGTAGCCACAGATGTTGCACTCCAGCGGGTCCCGGTAGCCGTGGCAGCCCATGTGGATGGTGTACATGACATGGTCCAGGAAGAGGACGCGACAGTGCTCGCACTTGAAAGCCCTAATCTGCTCCCCTTCTCCATTGATCACCTTGTACATATCCTTTAAAGAGCCCTTAGAAGCTTTGGTGACATCCAAAGGCTTGGCCTCCTCCTTCACATAAGCCGGGTTTGGCTTTATCTTGGGGGTTAAGGCAGCATTTCCTGGGTAGGACTGGCGGTCGTCGTGGCTGCTGTCTGAGTCAGTAGAATCCAGGCAGCTATTGCTGGGGGAGCCCTCTCTATCCTGGATTCGACTCTTTGGTCTGATGAGGGAGATGGGGCCATCCATGTTGTTCTCGTGGCTGTCAGCTGTTTCCCTGCTGATAGGCCTCTCTATCCTGCTGGGATGATAGACCTGAGCGTAAGCTGAGCTGATGACCGGGGCCACCTCTGCAATTGTGCTCGGTGTGTGCTGCATCAGGGGGTGAAGTGCCTCAGCTCCAAGGTAGGTGATTGCATTGGTGATGGCTTGGTCCATCATGTGAGACTGCATCAGCTCAGCCTCCTTCTCATAGTTTAGGTTCATATCAAAGGAGATATCTGGATAGCCAAATCTCATGAACTTTTCACCTAAGAGATAAGAGCAAATGCATGAGCAAAACCAACATAATCACTGCAATGTTTCACTGTAAAATGGGTGGGGAGAGAAAGAAAGCCCCTGACTTGGGGTGAAATTATTCCAGAGTCTAAAGTTAATCTCCTTCTACCTTTTTACTGACCTCCTATAAAGTTCCTGTCCTGAGATGGGTAAAAGGGTAACCTCACCAAGAGCTTTCTTTTTGGTTTTTTGTTTTTTTTTTTACTTATTCCTGGTGAAACCTGTGGCTATGGTAACTTCCAGAGCAATTCCAAACTTTCCACTGGGCCTGACTGTGCCCATACTTCAAGTTAGGAAATATGTGTTAACTGGTAGATAATGGATTGAAATATTGAGGTCACTGAAGTTCTGACAGAGTATGCCATTAGAGATAGTCTCCCCAAAACTCAAGGGACCATTTCACATGTCCCCCACAACCTGAGGTGCCTCACACCTACCTTACAACAGGGCTGCACAGTGAGAAAGCTAAACAACAGGTACAGGGGGGGCTTGTTATGGTGGTACCTCTAGAGCCACAATATGTAAATCCTTTAACCAGCAGGAAAAAAACCAAACATTAAATAACAGCATGTGGCCAAGAATGAAGCCATTTACAGGAGCAGTGGAGGCTGATCTTTGCAGTTTCCCCACCACCCCACCCCCCCCAAATTAAAGATTCTATCCTTTTTGGATTGAGAAAAAAAGACATACATACAACCTTCCCTTCCCAGTGTCTATTTAGGCAAGAAAACAAATAGAGAACTACATTTATAGCTTAGTTTCACTTGGTAAAAGGCAGAAGCACCTTTCATTGACACAGGATAAATAAATACATAATGATGCTGAAGCTGGCTGATCCATCCCTGTGTGAATCCAAACTCACATCCTTGCAACATTTTTACATCAATGGCATGACAGACGTGAAAAAGCAGAACCACAGGCTGGTCCATTATGGCAGTCACAGGGCCTGATGTGCATCACAGCTCTCCTTGGAGGTGAACAAACTGACCACTGCTTACACCAGGGCTCAGCTCAGCAGCACTGCTTTTCCAGTGATGATTTTGGAATGCCAGGACAAGTAAAGCTCATGGAATAACTTCTTTTTAAACAGGAAAAGTTATATGTAGATGATACAAGATACACATGCTGCTATGTGTTCACACATGCAATTAGCTAGTTGTTGACAGCTAACTTTTAAAGCTGATTTTATGAAGTCTGAAAATTAATTTTGGTTGGTTTTCATTGTCTTTGCTACTTCACTTCTTTGGTATATAAAACCAGACTTTCTTCCCAGTAGTGTAAGCTAAATTCAAGGAGTCACTACTTACAAGTGGTTTGGCTACTCAAGAATTAAATTACTCAAGAATCTTCTTCTATCACCTTTTGCCAAAATTGCTTGGAACACAATGTGTACAAACCACTATAAGAAACAGAACTGTAGTCCCCAATCTCTTCCAAACTGCATTAGTACATTTCAACACAGCTATCACTCAGCATTTTATTTTTGACTATAATAATTCATTCCACTTAGTGTGACTTATTCTAAAGTGATGTATAGAGAACAACCATGTTATCCTTAGAGATGATGCATTACTTCTGCTGGGGAATGTAGCCCTGATAAGCAAGGTAATTAACTGTAAGTTTAAAGTGAAGCACATGAATATTCCCACTGTCTTCAGCAATACAGTTCACATGGCTGGACACCATACCACGTTTGTGTACCTCATGCTGTGTACTCAACAATGGTCTGGTAATCTACCATGACCTGTGGATGAATCCTGCCATCAAACATCCTTTTTTCAGTGTTCTGCTGTGGTCTGGCAGTCTGTGATGGCTGTGCTACCACAGGCAGGATGGACAGCTCTGTAACAGGACATGGCTCCAGCCCCCAGGGAACAGAGCAGCTCCTTCCCAAGTGAGGGCAAAGTGGGACTGGAGGACTGCCCCAGGAGGCAAGTGTGTCTGGTGCCCACTGGTGCCTGTCACCTGCTCTGCTCACCTGGGTCATTCTTGTGTTTGGATAAAGAAAGGGATCTGGTGATGTTCTGATCTAGCAGCCAAACACAATGTCAGTCCTTTGTAGGCTTTATAGATCAAGAAATATTACCCATCCTTTATGGGCTACTTGGATAAATGATGCAAACCTTATTTTGATTCCTTTCATCATCCATGTTTAGTTACTCCAGCACAGACAGCAAAGAAAGCTGTAAATTGCCAGTGACCTGAATTATTTATTCCTTTAATTATGAACCAGTTCCAAAGATGTCAGAGCCTGAGAAATGGAGTGTGACATAAAAAAGTAAAATAAATGATAACATGGGAGGGGGAGGGCATAAAACACAGAGCTCAGAAGTAACCAATAAACAGTCCAATAGATCAGTACAGCGTGGTTTCCAAATTAAATTCCTCTTTAGCCAATTCTATACTTAAAACCAGCTAATCATACCAATCATTCTGAATTTTTATTTAAACTATGCTCAAATTCTATTTATCCTTGCCCTACATTAGTGAAGTAGAAGAAAAAACATTCTTCCCTCTGGCCATCTGACATTCAAATAAATCCTGAAACAGGTATTTGAAGCTGGATCAAAGCACACAGACACAGCTGTCCTGTGATAGCTGTAGTCCATCTCATCAAGTATCTAAAGCAGCTGCAATGCTGGACACTTGGGAGAAAGCTGCAAGAAATCTTGGAGAGAGCTGTTCCAGCATTTCCCCCCGGGGAAGTTTCTCCCTGACCCCCATTAACCAGAAGCTGACTGTAATTTGGCAGCCGCCTGATCTTCATCTGTTCTGAGACGCCCGTGTATTTTTAATTCTTACTCTAACAACCATGGTCTTATCGTAAGCCACATAAATGTCTCCTTTTGCATCCTGCCAGTTCTTAACCTCAGTGACATTCTGAGAGTAAGCTCCAAATTCCAGCTGAAAATACGTGAATCTGCTTCACGTGACCAGCCTGAAGACGGCTGCTTTTAATTTAACTGGTGTCTGCCTCTCCCTTACTGAACAAGAGGCAAAAAGAAGAAATCACACTCCTGCACATCACAAATTGTGCTTTCTGGCTCCACTATTTAAACTGGTTTGGTAAGAGTACTACCTCAACAGCAGATATATAACCAAATCTCTCAAGCAGAAATGAATTCATTCTATGTTCTGTACGATGCATCCTTTCCTCCTCAAAATTCAGCCAGAGAGACTGTGGTCCATAACCACAGTCCCTTGGAGATTGTTGATCAGAAAGAGCAGTAAAGCATTGATAGATGTAGCATGCAAAGATTTTAGCTTATGCTTACATGACCTTCTCATAAACACCATTAAGTTGTTTTGGACAGGTGCCATGCTTGCAGTATGCACAGGAAAATTTCCTGCAAGCAAGAGAACCATTACACATTCTTCCTGATCGAGTTGAACAATATTTAATTGGGAAGAAAAAGGGAAGAAAAGTGAGGTCATGGTGAAGGGAAAAAAAAAAAAAGGCAGCCAAGTGAAGACTTTGTTATTCTAAACACTGGGATGCCACTAAAGATCAGGAAAAAAAAATATGGGAAATGTGAAAGGGGGTACTTTTTTCCCTGCACCACATTTATCTAACAACAAAGTAGTATAATCTGCTGAAGAGACTAATAATGTGGTACAGCATCTCTCAGGCAAGAATTTCCAATCAGTAAATTTACCTCTGAACACAAGAACAACATATGCTCAATGGTGTGTGAATGGACAAGTAAAATCACCTTTCTGGTCTAAAACTGTAACAACAACGGAAATACTGATGTCTCCCAGTGTTCCCCACGTGGGATGGATCATTGCTGGCCTAACCTTGGCTCAGCACTGGTATTTGGTATTTGGGAATGGTCAGCTGACCAAGAGCAGCCAGGTCAGTGTGTCAGTCCCCCCCAGGTGAGCTGCTGCACACTGCTGGCCCCCTGCCATTCCCAGCCATGTAGGTTACTTACCTTCAGGGGTGATTTAACACATCCATCTGAATCTGCATTTAGCTGAGGGGCAACAACTTTTCTAAATGGCTGTGCTAATTGCTTACAGTCCTCTTTTCCTCTCTGCAAATGTCCTTAGTGCAGGCAGAATGAGACACCCTAAAGTTCTGTGTGACTGCCCTTCCAGGAGTGAGCATGGAAAATGCCTATTACATGACTGCAGAGTCTGACACCCCAAACAATTCTCTGTTTCAGCTTCCCTCCTGAGAAGTTTTGCATTGCTTCAGTAGCAGTAAAAAGCAATTTTAAGTTACAGCTCAAACCAAGTAAAATTCTCTATACTGTCACCTGTTATAAGCTGAATAATTTTAATGTGTCAAAACACAAAGCAAAAGATGAATTCTTGACCTAGGATTCTATATCTAGTAACCAAAAGCTACCCAATGCTGTTTCATATTCATGCATTAATAAGTTTATTGTGTGCAAGGTGCTGTACTTGGAGCAAGAACTTCCAACACAAGGGATGTGATTTACTTCCTCATGCCAGTATTATCAGACCAGTTGTTGCCAAGTGTCAGAAATTTAATACAAATTAGAAGTCTTGAGATACTTGTTGTTTGTTTTTTTAACACATATGGAGATAGATAATTATATGACAGTTTTAGCTTGTTTTTGTTTTTGTTTTTTTTTTCTGGAGCAAGGAGAGGGAAGATGACAAGTCTAAATCTGAAAAGGGGTAGAGAAAAGTTTAAGAAAAAACAAAAAAAACCAGTATTAAGTAAAAAGCTCAAGGTTTTATAAGGCATTTACATGGCAGTGGACTTCACTGTTGAATTCTCTGGATTGGTAAAATGAACTCAATAATTATCATGATTTCTTGCTGTGATTTAACCACCTCCATTGCTGTATCAGAACCAAGCTGTGAGAGTGTTACTTTTCCCTTTGTTCTTCTGGCAGTTACAATAGCACATTACCTATACCCATGCACTAAAAAGAATAAAAGGTTCATTTCCAGCTTACCCACAAACTTCTGTGGGGTGGAGCTTTTACGCTTTCCCATGTTGCTTGTCAGCTTCTCTATAACAGCAGGTCTCTCAAAAGGCACCACAGAAATATTGTTGTCCATCACAGGCTCTTGTTCCTTACAATCTTCCAGAGCAGGTACTACACAAAACCAAAAAAATGGTATCAGACAGGTCTGGTCTACACTTCACAGACAACACAAATCCTTTGAGCCCTGCTGACTGTGCAAAGCAGGGTGTGAGAACACTTTGGGCATCAAGACAGCAATCACCTGTAAGCAGAGCCACATTCACAAAACATCTCTCCTTGGGAACATCTTATTTAGCAGAAATCCAACTTTAAGCATTTATAAAAGGACTTGTTTTGTTATGAACACTCAAGATTGCCAGCGAGGAGGGGACACTTCTGAAACTCACTCTGTAGGTGACATTTTGTGTTATTCTCTCTTCAATATGATCACCTGTCACCAATGTAAATTTTTAGTTCTCATTCTTGGTGAATACATTCCCTTCACACTTATCATACAGCATAATTACTCTTATTATTATATTTTTGCACTAATCTCAATGATTAAAAATCACACAAGGCATTGATGAGTTGTGTTTGCTGGGCCTGACTGTGTGTTCCCTAAGACAAAGGGTTCTCAAATGAAGGATCAGTTTGCTAAAGCATATTTCCTTCTTGCACACTGTAATGAGACTGTAAAATCAACAGACACTGTACTGGAATTACAGGATTAACATCACAGGGAAATTCCCTTCAGAATCAGACACAGAAACTACCCATTTTTTGATTAATATTTTATCCCCTCAAGCACAGATCTAACAGTCTGCAAACAGAGGTTTTCTGCAACTTACTTCACATCACTGGCATCACCAGGGAGCATTCCTGTGCTAACTACACCAGAGGAATGCTCATACATTGTAGTTGAGACAAAAACAAAAAAAATCAGTAACTTCTTCTGTCTTTACTCATTTCACTCTTTGCCATTTGTTAGCTTAGGGAAAAAGGTGCTACAGCTCAAATGTAGGAATTGCACAGGATTCTGACCAGGGTAATGAGACACTTGCACAGGGGTTTAGGTCACTTGCTGATACAGCTGTTCCTAAGTTCCTAAAAAGTATTTTGTTTTGTTGAGCATCCTCTTATAATCACCAAGAAGGGTCAGTGGTACCAGACTGTGGATCAGGCCTGGACAGTCCCAGTCATTTGCTATATATATATATATATATATATATATATATATCTCTCAAGCGCACAGCTTTGCTCTGTTGCTATGAGTTTGATACCAGGCCTAATTGTCCTGCATTCATCTTTGGGAGGTAGCAAGAAAAACCACAGAGGGATCAGCCACTAGTCCATGTGCTAATGGGATGGTTGGAGTATAAAGGATGGCAGAAAAACAGAAACTGGGGTGACCTGGCACAGAGCTCCTACAGTTTGTAAGCTGAGAGGAACTCATTGTATTCTCTTAGATCAGGCTCCCAGTGAAGTGCTGGATATTGCAGAGGTGGCAGAGAAGGACTGGCACCCTCATGTTCTGGCAGCCCTCCTCCGGTCTCTCACCATGGCAGCCTTTTGTGTCATAGACACCTTCTCCCAGACAGTGCCATAAATGAACACCAGCAGCCCACTTTCCTCCCATGTAACTGCACTACCTTCAGGATCCTGACATGGAATAATCACCCCCCTCTTCCTAAACACAGCTGTTTGGTAGCACATATTATACAAAAAATGGGGTGATAAAAGCCTTGTATCTTCCTTCTTTCTAGTAAGGAAGAGCAAATACCAAGCAATTACAAAACAGAGTATCTGCTCAGGTGAACTTCTCTATTCAGACATCCATAATAAGAAAACATGGCAATTTATTCATTTGATTCCATTTGTGCCTCTGCTGCTATGGAAAGCTGAGTACTTTGAGGCTTAGAATCTACCATATGCTATAAAGTGATTTACTCTGCTGCTTTTTTATTTGTACAGGATGCTCCCCCTGAGAAACACAATAGTTTCTCATTTACAAGGCAGTCCTGCTGGCATCACTGAAAGGGAGGGAAAAAAAAGCATAAATATGAAATGAATCTGATGTTGCAACAAAATGGGATGCAGTGTTCAAGTGACCTAATTAATGCCCAGTGCAGACTGGGAGGCTTGGAATACTTTAATAGCTAAGGGTAAAGTTTTAAGGTTAATTAAATACCGTGCTTGGTCAGGAGCTATCTGCACTACTCAAGTATTTACCAAGGAGATTTGGGAAGAAAGGAAAGATTATGTCTGCTGATTTTCACTGGGAACTGGCATCTGACTGTCCTTTTTGGCTTACCCAAGTTCAGTGGATGCATGCACACGCACGCACACCCCCTGTGAATCCCAGGATGTGACTGCCACGGGCCACGTCCACCTGGGTGCCACTTCAAGGATTTCCAGCCCTTGGGGCACAGGACACACAAGGCTGGTGGTGTGGTCCTAGCAAGGTGCATGGGGCTCTCAATCCCTCATAGGAACACCTGCTCAAGGCATCCTGAACCAGTTTAAAGCTCCCGATTACTTTGAAAGCCATCTGAATAAGCCCCAAATGGAGTGACATTTGTATGGTCTTATAACAATTAAATAATAATTAAATAATTCTGCTGCTGGGCATATGTGTGTAAAATTTCCTACACAGAATTTGAAACCTTTCTTCCATGAAAAATGAATAGTGCTAAAAAAGACATCTGCTCTTCTCTAAGTCAGGCAAAAATCCTGCTTGGACTCATTTTAAAACTAAAATCATCAACAATAAAAGCACTTTCTTTTCTTTCACGCTGAAGGTACTTTTTCCCACCTCAGAATCCAAATCTATAATCCAGGGCATGGCTGTTTTGGAACAGAATCACTGAACCACACCAATATTTGTGTTATGATGGAAATACATTACCAGAGTGTGTTTTTTTACACAGATTTCCTGGGAGAAGGGAAAGAAGGAAATAGTCTAGTTTCTGAAACAATTTAAATGGCAGGCAAAACTGGACCAAACAGGTAAGATTTTACACATTTTAGAAACCCAAAGAGTTAAGTTAAATATCACATTGACAATTATAGATAAATTCATTTTCATTTCAATTAAAAATCCACACAAATGAAGGACATATAGCCCACCCTCCATTATTTTTTCTTTTTTTAGAAAAAACAAAATAAGAAAGGGGAAACCAAATAGATCACACACAACCACCAGTCCTCAACAATCAGCTTCTCTGTGGTAGAAGACTGTGTACACATTTACTCAGCAGTAAATGCAATTCCTTTTTTGTTGTAGTACATCCTACTTCATTACCTTGGTAGTGAGAGCAACCAAAGAACAGCTGACAGGATATAACTAGCTCAGATACAGCAACTCATTTTACACTGAGCATTTACAGTCTCAGCTCAGGAAGACTTTTTTATTCTAAAAATCAAACTTCCAGCCCAGGAAAAGCTCACGCTTGATTATGTTTCTGTTCAGGCACTTTCTCCATCAGCTGTCAGGGTGTGCTCCTGGATTGCCCATGGAAGAGTCACCACCTCTGACACTGTCAATACCCTCAACTGCAGTCAACACAAAGTGTTGTTTCTAAGCCTAAACTCTCAATTCACAAACTTGGATCGTCTTCAGAATAGTCTTTCTTTTCCTGAAGACACTGCTCTTTCAATCATAGTGCTCAAAGTAATTATCTTTAACTTTTTACTTCTTAATTTGTAGGAAACCACAGGAACTATTAAAAAAAGTTTATGCTGTTCCAATGAGGAAAGAATAGGGGAAAAAAGAGAAGTAAAAAAATTACCCAGTGTGTGTTTTGCTGATAAATACTTTTGTGTGCAGACACCAGACACCGGGCTAAGTCTCAGCTGGTATAAATTAGTATTACTCCATCAACCTCAATTTCCTTTCTGAAGCTCACAATATTGCTATTTAAAAGAAGTGTGTGTACACAGAGAAATGACAGGAAATATTCCCATGGACCCTGGTGTGAAGTGTCCTGTGGGAATAGCATTTTAACGATGTTTTGAGCAACTATGTGAGAGGGAAAGACACAAGGCCATTGTGTGTTTTATGTGGAGCTGGCCTTTCAGCCTTGCACAGCCTAGGGCTAAGCTTCTTTCTCCTTCTCCTGAAAAGACAACCCTTCTCCATTGCCCTGGAAGAATTTCTCTGGACGTTTGGCTGTGTGGCAGTGGAGAAGAAGGCACAACTGGGTGTAAACCACAGCCAGCCTTCAACATTTCTCCCCGTTCTTTCCGGCAAAGGTCATGTTCTTGGCATTCAGGGACTGTCCCTTTTGACACCCCCAACAGACTGCTAGCTAGGAGACTGCAGTCTAATTTCTCCTTCCAGAGCTGGTGCTGCTTAGCTGAAAATTTTCAACAACAAAATCATGGGATGTCTCTTGCAGCATCTGTCCTGCTGAGCAAGCATCAGGGACACAAGGAGGGACAGCTTGACGAGCAACTGGCACCCTGCAAGAGGATGGAGTGAGACCCAAAGGCTTGTACATTCCTACCCAACCCTCCAAAACCAGCCCTCCTTCCTCCTCTCTTGCTTCCCCTTGTGGCTTCAGTCAGGTGATCTAGCCATCTGCAAGACAGTGATAATTGTAAGCACCAAAGTAGATGTCTGTAGCACGTCTGTAAACTGATGGGCTTGAGCACAATGCCTGAAAAAAATCCAAACCCTCTAGGGGCTGCTTCCAGTTTTCTGGAACAATCAGTCTATGCAGAAATAATTTGGATCAATGTTTAGTGTTGGCCAATGCTGGTGTTGTTAAAGCAGGAGGAGCAGGATGCTGGTAGAAAATCCCCACCTCTCCCTGTTCTGTGTGCAATGGTGAAGTTGTGAGCAGAAGTCACACCAAAATACACTCTAAGGCTTCAAAATGCCTAGCAAAAACAAAACACCAAGTATTTGGAAAGAGAGTCAGGAAAGCTCAACCCTGAGATGCAAAATAAAAGTCTCCAAAGCACACTCTTAGCCACCCTCAGGAATATAATTTCCATGTGTGACATGGGAGAGAAGGAAATCAACACAATTTTAATACAATTTTTTCAGGGTTAGTATTAAGCTGAGTAATAATTTCTGTACTCTTCCCTGGTGTCTTTGCAGTTCCAGGAAAAAGCTGCAGACCTCTACAGGTTGGTGCTCATGGCCCTCATGCTGAGCCTCACGGGGGTGAGTGATGCTGGGGTGGGAGCTGAGATTTATTACTGGTCCCAGTTGACTCTGGAGCTCCCTGTCGCTGCCTGTCCTCGCTGTGCCCTCACTAAACAATTAAATGAAGACAGTGGATCAAACATCCCCTTAAACATTCACCAGGGGAGGCACAGACATATTTGCCCGGAGGAGAAAGAGGCACTAGTTGAATTCAAAGTGCTGTTTTAAGCTAATTTTGTTGAGAATAGTGAAGTGGTTGTGTGAACACTTCTATTTTATGCCCAAGCAAAGACAGTCACGCTGTAAATAAAAGAACTGTCCACACGGGGTTTGCATTGGTTTAACTTCAGGTGGCAGAAAAATCAATGCAAGGTCAACCACTGAAGCTTCTTTGGGCAGACAAAGTTAAGGACTTACCCTTCTTGTCATGGTATTAAGCAGCTTAGAAAAAGCTTCAGATTTCCTCAGAAAGTTTAATTATTTTAAGTTATTGTTTTAATAAATAACTGTGTAATAAACCCAGACACTGAGCAGCATTAGGGAAGCTCCTCCACAGCAGCCTCTCAAACATTCTGGCTGTCACAGCTATAGGCAGCTTCCTGTTATTCCCTAGGGAAAGGCTGACTGAAGGCAGCCCTCCCTGGTTAACAAGTCAGGCACGCCTCTGTTGCACAAAAAGTGGGTATTTTGTTGAGAATTAACTCAGTGGTTCAACTCCTACCTAACTGACCAAGCCCACAACAGGTCCCTCCAAAGAGCAAAGCCCTGAAATCTGCCTTTTCACTGACTTTTACCAGAAAAAAATCCACCTCAGGCAGATATTCACTTCAATATCTTTAAAATCATCAATGACATTTAAAGTGTTGATTTTAGTCTCCTGGGTGTCTAGAAAGAGAGCAATTGCTTAATAGAGCTGAATGAATATTTTGGCAACGTGTACTAAAAATGTCTAGTGTGCCTTTATAGGCGTAAATTGGTCATGGGAAAGTATTATTTAAAAATTTTGGAGATTCTGGTCACCAAAACATAGCCTATATTAGCAACACTGAATAGATTTTAGTTCAGCTTGCATTTTCAGGTTTTTAGAAATGATTTTACAGAAATAATTTCCAGATGAAGCCATATGACTCCACTCAACTACGATAAGCAAAATGGAAAAAAAAAAAAAGTGGAAATGTTCTTTTTCCTTTTTGCTTACCCACAACCTAACTTTTTATGGTATTTGTAGGTATATGGTAATTTTTAATCAAAATGGAAAATGTACCATTTTCATATTTTCTGAATAGTAAAACAATTTAAACACTTCAAGTACCAAACATCTAAAGACAAATTTGAAAAGCTAAAAAGTTCACTTTTAGAAGAGTTTGTGAGCCAATAATTTTGAATAAAATTATAAACATTTTTGGACAGCTTACATTTAGCATTTACTGCTACAGATAAGCCTTCAACCCTGCAGTCTGAGACATTATGCTCATTATCCATACTAATAGCTCCAGAAATTTCTGAAAACAAATTCACAGAGTTTGACATTTCTTGCTTTCAACAATCCATTTGGCAATCTTCAGTCCTTATGTATATTAACACATGCAGTGTTAGTTAACATATTAATACCAGCAAATGTAAATGCATACAAACATTTTTTTGGTTATAATTACTTTCCATAACACTACTGAATTCCATTCTGCTCTAGAGATTTTTACATCCATCCCTCCCTTTTTTTGAGGGATAAGATACTATTGCAGAGGGTAGAAATAATGACTTCTGAATAACCCTGCCATCCTTATCTTTTCTAATTACCACTCGCTATCAGAAAGGAAGGGGAAGGGACTCAGACATTTCATACATGGCTTCGATCCCCAACATAAGAAGAACATGGAGCTGTTGGAGCAAGTCCAGAGGAGGCCATGGAGATGCTCCAAGGGCTGAAGCCTCTGCTCAGGAGCCAGGCTGGCAGAGCTGGGAGTGTTCACCTGGAGAAGGCTCCAGGGGGACCTTAGAGCCTAAAGGGGCTCCAGGAGAGCTGGAGAGGGACTTGGGACAAGGGATGGAGGGACAGGACAAAGGAAAATGGCTTCTCACTGCCACATGGCAGGGATAGATGGGATATTAGGAAAAAATTCCCCCTTTTGAGGGTGGTGAGGCCCTGGCACAGGTTGCCCAGAGAGCTGAGGCTGCCCATCCCTGCAGGTGTCCAAGGGCAGAGTGGATGGGGCTTGGAGCAACATGATATAGTGCAAAGTGGCCCTGTCCCTGGGGTGGAACTGGAGGGTCTTTAAGGTCCCTTCCAACCCAAACAACTCTATGATTCTGTGTTGTGGCACTGTTGTGGTGGGACCCCCTGGGCCTCCCCCCCCCGGCCGGGTCCCTGCCATGTCACTGAGTCAGGTCTATCTTAGGTTCCAGCCCCACGGGCTCTGAGCTGTTGGGTGTTTGTCCCATCCCTGCCCCTGGGATCCCCTTTCCCCTGTCTGTGATAAAACCAGCAGGACACAAAGCCCCTCCCTCTCACCTCGCTGACTCTGCCCAGGTCGGTGCTCTGTCCCCCTTCAGGACAGAGGGAATAAATGACTTAACATCATAAGAGGTTTGAGCTCTATTTCTCTTCTCAACTTCTGCTCTGGGGATAGCTGTCAACAAACACTGGCTTAACTGGAGCTGCACAGTCGAGGGATATCGAGGCTGTTTGTGAATGGTCTAAGGATATTCCAAGACATAAAGAGGCAAGCTCGCCACAAAATTAAGCAGTGGACAGCTGATAACCCCAAGAATTCTGTAATAGGACTTTTCAGGTAATTGAGAACAGGTGACTTGGCTTTATTTTCATGTCTGCATAAGTACACATACTAAAAAGTGAAATACTGACTTAAACAAAATAAGCACAAATAGGGCTGTTAAATTGAACAGAGTGAGGATTTTAGCCCATCTTCTCTCCTGCCTCTCTGAGTGAAGCAATCTCTAAGAGGGAAGTCACGCAAAGATGAAAGGAAGGAAGAAAGAGATGGAAAAAACACCGGCACAAGATGCTCCAAGGGAGCTCAGGAGGCAGTTTGCACCCACCATGGTGACTCATGACCTGCCCAGCAGCCTCCAGACTGACATTCTGCAGATAGTTGTGGCAGCGTTCCTTGTGCTCCTCCAGAGAACTGCGCTGCTTGTAGCTCCGGCCGCAGTAGTTGCACTTGTGAGGCTTCCCCACTGTGGAAAGAATGAGAGCATCGGGTCAGATCCACGGCAATCAGCAAAGCTCACACCTCTGCCACAAACAGCTCTTGTGATGGAAAGACACCTAAGAAAGGTTACTCAAGCCCCAGACCTCTCTCCCAGATCTATTTTTCCCACCACACACGCCTCCTCCCACCTGCTGGGTGCTTTGCCCCTTCCATTTTTCATGCTAATTCTGTATCAGCAGAAGGAAAAAGAGGTGGCTCTAGTGGCAAAGCAAATAAACAGATGCCAAGAGGGGGGAAAATACCAATCAGCTGAATCACACCCCAGCACTGCCTGAGTGTCACCAAGTCTTGTGGGAAAGAAACTTCTGAGGCCTTTGGTCTATGGCACAAACAGTTGCCTTCACAAAAATGAGCTGCCCCAGTGGCCTACTTCTTCTCCCAACTGTGGGGAAACCCATTACGTGGCTCAGAGGAGCTCTTTCATTGAGAAAACTTTGCCAAAATTACTCAAGGAGGGTTGGAAAATAAATAGAAAGTAACTTTGGTAACAGCACTGTTACATGTCAGAACTGAACAACCACCAGTAATTCAGAGACCAGATAATATTTTAAAAATATAATATAAATATATATACATAAAAATACCAAAGGCCATGCACAATGAAAATCAAGCCAGATGAATGCAAGACGTAACTCAAGTTTTTAATGTTTTTCATTTTGCTCAGCAGCATTAAGCACGAACAGCAAATGCTTCTTAATACACGCAAAACCTGGCACCAAATTCTCATAAATTATATCCATTTCATAGTATGTCATTAAGAAACCACAAGAATGGCCTAGCCCAAGGCCAGAAAGCTAGCCAGAAGGTATTTTGCCAAGTGGTGCTAATAAAGGCTTTTAATATAATTTAAACTTGTAGAACATGAACATTTATCCTCTAATAACTAAAGAGCTATTAAGTCAGTGCTGCAAGTCTAGTAAAACACCATCAGCTGCAAACTTCAGAGCTGGCTGAGGGAAGGGGAAGGTCAAACTTCTTCCAGAGTTTTGAAAATCTTAGGTAAGAATTTTAGTTTCTGGCCAAAGAAATTGAGAACATCCTCTGTTGGGTAATCTACATGTTTCTGTTGGGTTTGTCCCAATATTGAAAGCCTTTCAGAGTCATTTACTTAATGAAATCTGAGCTGTACTAATTGCAGCCCAACTGCACCGTCACCACTGGGATGGGAAAACGCAGGGAAGCTGCAGGGGGACAGGCACAGCCAAGAAGGAGCTGGGCAGAGGGCTCAAATACAAAAACCCTGAGTCAGGACAACTCTCTGGGCCCTCAGCAGGACCAGCACATGCCACATCCTATAACAGAAGAAGAAAAAGCCTGAGCCTGTGGTATCAGAGCTGCTCCAACATTTTCAAATGTTTCTGACACAGAAAAAAGGGATTTGATGAAAATAACATGCTTGCAGAAAGCTTTGGGTTTTCCCAAAATGTTTGTGTGTGCACTTCAGTGGAAGAACCAAGTTTCCCACCAAGGAAAAGAAACCCCTGTTTTTAATAAGAATCCAAACTGTGGATTTCTTTATTTAGAGATAAGGCTTATCCTCAAGAAAGTGTGTCTTAGACTAAAGAGTTGTGGCCTTTATTTTAGTTTGCTCACTTGCTTACACTGTTCCCTTAACTGAAGCTGGTAATGGAATTCTCAGTGGAGGCCCAGCGTGAGACTCATTATCATTCCCAGAATAATTGCCCTTGATGTGAACGATCTGGATCGAGCCTCAGCTCTTAAACATAAACCAGCCAGCTCATTCTGGAGGCACCTTTAGGAAAACATCCCAGAGGCTCCCCAGGATGGAAAGACTTCTATAATCACCATTACAATGCTTCATCGTGCATCTAGATGGCATCAATGTCTGTCAGTCTGACACCTTCATTAGAAGCTAATGTGGTGTCTAATAAAAAAAAATCCAGTGCAATGGAGCAAATTATGTTAACTGAGCTGAAGCAGGGCTGAATTAGCCCACCCAGTTTGGCTACATGAAGCCATTAAGCAACTTAGATAAACTGCAAGACACAAGGAAAAGGGGTGATTGCTTGCAACTATTTTAGGCAGCTACAATTAATTAAATTATTATCATTTAACACAGAGAAAAATATTCCACTACAAGCTCCTATTATAAAAAATTAGTAATTAACAATCAAAAAAAAAGGTTTTATTAGGCCTCATCAAATGGTTGCTCCCTGCATTGCAACCATTTCACCAACTATTCACATACAACACAGCAGAGCTTTTCCAATGATATCTCAGATGGTCAGCTACTCAAATTCCATCAAATGTGAAGGTTAATAGAGATGATAAAAGTTAATGATAAAGACATGATTTCTGCAGGCAATATGGGATTTGAGGAACATAATTCCTCAAGGAAAGAAATAGTCCCAGCACACACATTCCCTTCTCTGGGGAGAAGATAAGAGAATAAACAACATGTGGCAAATGTTAGTCATGTTGTTTAATACACAACTGCAAAAATGAAGTTTGTGAGTGCCAATTGAGTAGGATCAAGCACAGCTCCCATGGGTTTATTTTCCAACTCTGTCCTCCCTGGCTCTAGACATGCAATCACATCATAGCCCCACAGGTATAAAATCTGATTTACATTATAAAATTACACAGAGTGACTGTGACTTATGTTAAAGAGCAATTGATCAGGTCAGACCACAATGGAATCAGTTCTGATTGGAGTTTGTGTCACCAGCAATTCTCACAGCCTGTTTGGTAAGAGGTTCAGTGAGCTGAGGCAGCAACTACAGTCTAGATTTTAAAAATTGTATCATTGTGACAAATGTCAAGCCACTGAAATAGCTGCAAATATCCCCTTGTATTCTCAAAGAAGTTAATGACAAAAAAAAATGGACGTGAATGTCGCCAGTGGGTGTACATTTCTATGTATTTCATATTACCTGACAGAAAGCTGCAAAAGCCTTTTAGAGAATTCAATTTCAGTGATAATCTCAACAGCACACTTTGTTCCACATAACAACCCAACACGAAACCATGTGACTGACAAAAAAGATTTCAGCCTTTGTCAAATACTCCAGTGTAGGTAAACAGTGATATTCCAAATTTGCCCCCGAAACACGTAGCTGACACTACTGGGCATAAGCAGTCTCTGTCTACAGGGCACTGACTTGAGGGTAAGAAGTCCAACAGCACTACAGCTACCAAAGCCCTCTCAAAATCCCCAGTAAAGACAGGTCTTTCCACCACAGAACCATTTCCACTGTGAAATTGCTCCAAGTTTGCTTGATTTGAAGCTGCCTTCTCCAAGATCCTCACATACTCGGACACCACATTTGGTATCACACACAACCACTGCTAGCTGAGCACTCAGGTTGGAAATCCCTGGTTTGGGGTCATTATTCCCTTATCACCTTTTCAGGATCAACAATCAGATAAAAAATCACTGTCACTTTATTCTCACAAAAATGACATGACACAGTCAATGCAAACAAGCCCAAATCTTGAGAAATCTTCAATGTGTTGTTGAACTGGGAAAGACCAGAGCGCTGGGCAAAACCCAGTGGCCACACCTATGAAACAGCTAACTTGAAGAACATAAAAACCCCCATTTTATATTTTTTACTGAAATGTCAGAATTTCCACGCATTTAAGCTCAGATTTGGACAGATGACAACATGGCACAGAAAACCCACAGTGGAATCTCAGCCTCAAATGGAAAATATTATGACAGTCACAGTGGAAAAGACATTTAAATTTGAAGTACAATTTTTACCCTGGAAACAGGTGAACCACTCGTCGAAATTCACAGCAAAACGTATTTTGCTTGTGAAATTAAAATGCTCATGTGGAGGGAGGAGGGGAAAGAGGAGGAGGACATAAAAGCAAAGTGTTTCTGAGTTAGGAATACTTTGAGTCCTGTGGGTGAACTTTGATAGCTGAGAAGTCTGCGTGCAGTGACAATGAGATGGTGTAACTCTAAGGTCAATATTCAAGACAGAAAGCAGACTTGGGCCTAGGGAAACTTCTTTAAAGTGATAAAAAAAGGTCAGTGAAAGAGAAAGAGCCCGTAAGGCATTCACACAGCATTGTGCTCTCAAAAGAGATGGGAGTGCATAGCAGAATATAAAGTAAGTCAAAGGGAAACAACAAGGCATCCCAGGTACCACCTTGCCATAAGCACATAAAGCAAGACAGGCTTATAGAATGGCTTCAGAGCTACAGTGCACATTAGTGAGCTACAATCCTGCCTCCCTTAAGAGCACTGACACAACACTCCTTGTTTTGGGTAGCACATTGTCCTCTGCAGCAAGGCAGTGCAGAATTCCTCCCTGGTCATTCACTCATGTCCCAGGTCCTGGCCACAGCTCTCACACCTCCTGCTCAGGCAGGGCTGGACATTGCTGCCTATGTGACATGGGCTGGCCCAGTCCAAGGAGCAGAGGCTTTTCCTCACATTTCCTTTCCCTTTGCTCTATTGCCCTGGCCAGACTGTGGAAGTGGAGCCAGCCAGGATTTTTGCCCTGCCATCTAATGTAGCTACTTTTGGCTCAGACCAAGAGACCCTCTGACAGCAGCACTGAGAAGGACTTATTTCTGTAAAATCTGAACTCCTCCCCTAGAAACCTGGAGCAAACATCAGCACTCTCCAACTGAACCTTTCTGAAGCAGCATTGAAGTTAAAATGTTCCTTTGAGCTGATACTTCACAGAATCACAGAATGAACTAGGTTGGAAATTACCTTTGAGATCATCAAGTCCAACCTATGACCTAACACCACCTTATCAACTAAGCTATGGCACTGAGGGCCATGTCCAGTCCTTCTTGAAACACTTCCAGGGACAGTGATTCCCCCACCTCCCTGGGCAGCCCATTCCAATGCCCAACCACTCTTTCTGTGAAGCATTTTTTCCTGATGTCCAGCCTGAACTTCCCCTGGCGCAGCTTAAGGCTGGGGCCTCTTGTCCTATCAGTGGTTGCCTGAGAGAAGACACCAACCCCACCTGACTACAACCTCCTTTCAGGCAGTTCTAGAGAGTGATAAAGTGAGCCTCCTTTTCTCCAGGCTAAACAACTCCAGCTCCTTCGACCACTCCTCCTAGGTATTGTGTTCTAGACCCTTCACCAGCCTTGCTGCCCTTTTCTGAATGCATTTGAGCATCTCAACATATCAATGAGGCTGTAGAGTCCCCCATCATAATGATAAACTTTATTAATTCACTAATTTTCTTCCCTAAAACTGGAAGGTGCCTGAGTGAAGGGAACTGTTCTGCAGCCACACAGTGCCTACAAGGCAGCCCTTTGCCTTGAATGGGACTTAGCACAATCAGCTTTAGCACAGGGGTAGGAAATGTGATTAAGGCACTGGGTTGGGACTAGGGAGCATAGGGTTCAACTCTTGGTTACACTACAAATTTGTGACTGCAGGCAAGTTATTCTGATTTCCTGGGCTTCAATTATTCATACGTATGATTAACGTAATAATTCCCTTCTTCACAGCATGTAAATGAACTCGTGCACTTTGCCAGATGCACAGAAGCTAATTTTGTGGAGCACTCACAAGTAGGGAGACACAGAAAAATAGCACCGCTACCTCTACTGAGAAATTAAGGACTTAATAATACACTGTGATTATATTAGAGATGGGAGTGAACATTAAAGAGCGGGAGGAGATACTTAGGATGGCACACAGCAGAGGAACAATAAGAAAATCAAATCAGAAATAAAACAACATGTGGCATTGTGAGGCCATGTGCTGCATGGAGTCCTTTCAGATCAGTAAACGGAGTGCAGGGGGACATCAAACGCCCCGAACCTGGCGACCTTTACCCCACATGGGACACAAAAGAGGGTGCAATAGCTGCAGGAAGGTGGCTGTAACAGCTGCTGTTGTCTTTCCCACCTTGCCCATGCCAAGGATGCAGTTGTGAGAGCCACAGAGGGCTGAGGCAGAGCTGAGGCTCCAGCAGGAGGGCTGAGGCAGCGGAGACGCAACACAGCGGCTGTGCCTCGCTACTGTAATTAAACAGCGCACCTCGGCTTGTCTAGAGCTGCCTGGCTCAAAGCCTCACACACCAAAATATTTACATGAGTAACAGACCCCTGAACGAAATAAACACAAAAAAAATTAGAGTGAGACCTAAGCCCATGCTGGCTCTGAGCAGCACGTAGCTTTGCAAAGGGAACTGCCTCCCACTCCGAAGCTGTATCTCACTGCTGTGCTTAATGACTGTAAATGTGTTAATTGAAATTCATGGGGGCTCTTTGATGTGTTGCCTTTTCTTTTTGCCTGTGAGATTACACACACACACACAGAATACCTGTATATACCGGAGTTCAGATATAAGGTCAAGTTCCACACCCAGCCCAAGATTGTCCAAGACAACCTGCATGCAGTAGTCACAACATGTAAACATCTGAAATAAAGCTTCAGGCTGCTAGAGCACACAAAAACATGGACTGGAGACACCCAGTGTCAAGTGCATCCTCTCCTGAGGGCCCAATCTGCAACATCTCAAAGCAATCTGGTTCTCACAAAGAACAAAACTCTAGTCACATTATTAAAACTTCACACAAATTTTTTAATCTTCCCAGTCCAAGAGCAGGCAGCAATACCTGCCGTATGTTTCAAGGGATGCAGATATATTTCTGGACCTCACAGAATTCTGATGCCTCCATTTTACAAGGACTTTTTAGACTAACAAATTTTGGGCCAAGTATTAGGGTTCATGAGGCCATGTGGTAAAAGGCTAGGTCACCAGATCATGCAGTAGAGGAGATCAATAAAAAGTAGATTTGTGCTTAATAAGGTTTCTGCTCAAAAGGTTCAACTGCAGCAGTGCAAGAGGAGAAGCTTCATACAGGTCTTTGGGCAACTGGAACTTTCTTGACTTGGAGCTCGCAATAGAGCACTGAACTGACTTCAAGACCTCGTGGCCCAATACCTCTGAGTCAACATTATTATCAATTGCCTATTGATGTATGTGTGGCTGTTCAACAGCCACAACATTTTGTGAGGTTCTCAACAAATGAGAAACAGCCTGTCCTGACTTTTTGCACCGTGGTAGTCAATGATAAGTGATTTCTGTCAACAGCTACCACGTCCTATTACAGCTGGCAGCGAAACACAGCTGGGTACTTGTGGTACATCAGCACCCAGTGAAACAACGGCAAAACATCACACCTCCAACCCTGGGGCTTTCTAGACACGCCTGCTGCTCCTATAAACACCTCCAGGGCACAGACCAGCAGCCTGACACCTGCATCTACCTGCCAGTTGTTTACAGCACTGTCAAATAAGCAGCAAGCAGTGAGTACTGTACCAGTGCTCAGTTCTCCCTCAATATTCCATGGCAAGCAGTGCTAAACACCAGCTTACACATAAACCCTGAGGACTTCATCCATGCTACAGCTTGGCTACAAATGAATGCATTAGTCAAGAGAAACTTTTCCTATCCATACCCTGTCTGTAGAAACCACACAGCCAGAATCTAGAATAAATCTGTAAATATCAGCGCTCAGGTACAGCATCTAAGGATTTAGGTCCTTATCTGCACCTTCAGGAGGTTCTACCCACAGCTTGTTATTACTTTAATAGGTGTTTCAATTTATTTTGCAGCTACTGGTGGTTGTGTAATATAATATGATTCATTAGATAGTATTTACTGATCTGCAGAATTTTACAGATAAAACAATGTTTCAATCTGTCACTAGGGTTATAAATAAATAGGTGCCCTTTTTGTGCCAGAAGTTTAACAAACAAACAAACAAACAAACTAACTAACTAACTAATTCACTCCCGTTTCATTGGCAGAGTCACAGACTTACTGAAATCTTCCAAATTGTCCAGATATTCACATGGCTCCTGCCACAATCTTGCAGCACCCATTAAAATAAAAAAAAGCAAGAATCTTACACCCCATTTTTCTCCTTTGTGCAGCACAGGAGACCATTCACTTTGCAGGTCTGTATGTTGTATCTGTGTATGTGCGAAAAACAAAGGAAAATGTACCTATGTGAAAACATGCAAATAAATTAAGCACCAAATCAAGGAAAGCAGAGATACAGACAATAATGTTACATTTAGTTTTGAAAGAGATGAAATTCACAGGTACATGCTCCAATTCTACGTTGCAAGAAATATATATTGCACTACATGGAAGCTCTCCTCATGTATTTCTCAGTGTTTAACTGTTTCCTTCATTCACACCTGGCAAAAGGAACCTGACACTCAATTTTTAGTTTACATTAATGCCAATGAACCATTCTGATTTCCCTCCCCACATATACTTGAAAATTTCAAGAGTAAATGTTCTGCACTTAATGCTGCAAGGCCCCTGACCTGGATGCAACTGTCCAAGTCTCATGCCAACATGTCCCAGAAGGTCCAGAGCCCCATTGCTGGTGGGGTTCCCAGGAATTCTACATGGATTCTGAAATGCTTAAAAAATATTAGAAAAGGACTCTGTTTAGATTGCACTCTGATGCTGAGATGAACTAACACAAACCAGGAAGTCCATAAAATAACTGGTGTTTTATCACCTGGCTGGCTTCAAAGTGACTTAAAAACAGCCAGGTTTACCATCACTTACTTTTAAAGAGGTGGAGGCCCTCCAAGGAGTACAAGAGGTGACCTTGGAAAGGAGCCTCCATCCTGCAATGCCTCCATGCTATCTGGATGTGGGTGGGAACAGGCTGAAGAAAGAGGTTAAACCTTAACTCTGTGTACCAGTGCTGTACTTTCCACTCCACTTCAGACCTTTAACATTATATAAAGTTGACTTGATAAGTGGAGTGTTAATTAGTTCACAAGGCAAATCTTCCAAAATGTGCTCGTTGGCTTCTCTTCATTTTAACCCTGCCCCAGCAACAGAGTGAGCAGGTAAAATGAAAACAAGTTTAGGTTGGCCTGTTGTTCCTCTCTGCCCTGTCCTGTCTGCTCCCTGTCAGTGCCACAGCACAGCAGGAATGTCAGGAGGTGCCTGGAGATCCACACGTCATCACAGGCCAAGCTCCAACTGCAGGTGGGGAGGAAGAGCTCCCAGGAGCAGTGCAGGGTGTGGGTACCTCAGTGCAGATCAGGAATGCTGCTGGACAAACACTCCCTTCACAAGTGCTTTTGTTTGGGGGGTTTTTGTTTCCTCTTTGGGTAAAACAAATGTAGATGTTGGGGCAGATTTGTCTAGGGAAGCAATACCCTGAAGCCAACTCATGTCAGCTGTGTGCAGTTTGCATTTATTCCAAGTACAGCCCCTTTGCACATCCTGCAGAAGTCCCAGAGCATTACAAAACCAACAGAATAGAAGAATTATTTGGAGCAGTCAGTGCCAAACAAAGTACTACCAGGTATCCTATACAATATAAACAACAGGAGAGAGAGAATACACCAAGCTGAGCTTTCACTATAACTTTAGGTACGTTTTCTCCTGCATAAAATCACCGAGCAAGCCCTTAACTCCTTTCTTCTCATCCCATGGCAATGAGTTCCCCTGTTCCACCTACATGCTCCTGTGTAAGAAAAAGCATCTTTTAGCACCTGGCAGCTTTCAGTTTTATGTCTTGTATTAGCAGGTAAGAAGAACACACTCCCTTCCTTTAAGTTTTCCCTTTTCTTGTCACTGTCAGAAACAAAGTTTTGGAAACAGACTATTAAGACCAAGCTGTCATGAAGATAACAGCAACTTGGGAAGAGTAATACTGACAGCTCCTCTTCTTTTCCAAACCACTGATGTTGGGAGTTTTCACTTATTTTGATCAAGGCCAACAGTGAAGGGAATCTTGCTTCCAAAAGCAGGTCAGGCTGTGAAACTAATGGGCTCCTTTGGGACATGAAAGTTGTTATTCACACTTTTCTAACTGCCCAGGAAGTAGTGTGGCCCATGCCTTTGTATTACCCCCATCTGCTGCTTGGGCATGTGGTTTTGCCATGTCCTGCACCAGTGTCAAATGAGGCCAAACAGCAAGAGAGCTGATCCTTCCACCTGTGCAGCCTTCCCATCCCCTCCTCTTGCTCTCTGGCTCACAACACGTGCGTTTGTCACCAATGCAGAGCAGCTCAAAATAAGGTGGCACTTTTCTCACCAACACCAGTGGTCTTTACTTCCCCATGTTCAAAATTAACTGCAGGATTTGGCAGGAGGATGTCATGACCATTTTGTAGGAAAACAATTCTCAGCACAACAAAATTAACAGTAAAGGGTAATATCATCTTTTAAAGGATGATGTGGAACCTTAAGAGAGGAATCTGAGATACTAGACAGCTTCTGCTCTAGCATAAACCTCTACATCAAGTGTCTAGGTCTGATATTGGAGCTACATTAATCTTTTCTAGGTAATAAAATTCTGCAATTCCTGTTACTCTCAGTATTTTTCCTAGTTGGTGTTTTTTTGTGGTTTTCATTGGTTTGGGTTTGTGTGAGATTTTTTTGTTTGTTTGGAGGGGATGGTTGCTTGTTTGTTCCAATACAAAAAATAAACAACAACAATTTCAGAGTACTTCTTAATACCCAGGATTTTTTAGGTTTGTTTAGTAGAGAGAATGACTAGAAAGAAAGGAAGGAAGGAAGGATTTTCGGGTTTACGATGTTTCCTTTTTGGTGGAATTAGCTTTGAAGTACAAGTCCTGTATAGATTCAGAAGCTAATTGTGACTGATAGGGAGGTAGACAAAATGAAAGGGAATTAAATATGGGTGTGAAATTAAACCAAAAGGAAGAAAAAGAAAAGAAGGGAAGAAAAAGCAACTGCTTAGGCTGAAAGTAAAGAGAGAAATGCTGGACAACAGAAAATAGCTCTCTAAGCATCCAGAAATACTTTTAAAAGGTTTCCTGTAAAAGCAGGGAATAAAGGAAACTCTGAATATACTTAACTACATTCCCTGATGAAAAAAAAAAAAAAAAAATCATACTGAAGGCTCCACTAGGCTCTTTGAAATAGGTGATTTCACCCAGAAGTCTGAATCAAGAGGGAAAGGATGTACATTTTCTTGTTCCTCAATACCCGGAAGAAAAAAAAAAAAATCCTTATCATTTTCTTACATCTATTCTTTTAATTTGTGTGGAAAGTCTTGTAACTGAGTCAGCAGATGGGAATTTAGAACATCTGGGTTCATTCCCACCTGTGACACTGACGTCTTGCCTTTGTCAAGGCCCTTTTTGTTGGCCTTCTGGGTTCCTCCCCTGCAGAAGGGAGCAGTAAACCTTCCTCTCCTCTTGTCTTGGGCTTGCACTCCGAGAAATGACTGCATCTCACCAGGAGTTACATTTCACCTGACACAAAATGGCCTTTCCCTTCTCTTCTCCAAGGTGTGATCCTGTCCCAGGGCCTCCAGCACTCCATGCTGATCAAGGCAGAAATCTTGTGCTTCTCAACCAGAGCTGTACTTGCACCCTCTCAAAGTTGGCTCGTTTTTAGCCCTTGGAACAAATACACTGCTTGTGGAAGACCATGTGAACATAATGGATACATTTTTCACAATATAGCTAACACAGACATTTTACTATGGCATGTAAAAGTCCAACAAAGCACTTTTCCTGGTGAATGATCTATTCTTTGCAGCTGAACAGCTTCATTCCAACACAAGATGCCAAAAATCAAGCCTTTGATGCTGCCTGATGGAAATGTAGCTATGGATAGTGAGACACTCCTGACCCTAAAGCATTACCAGCACCTGCAGTTTCACCCCAAGTCAGACACCACACCATGCTTTGCTTCAGCTCCCAGTTCCTAGAGTCAGCTGACCAAAGAGGAAAAGTTAACTTGCATGTTTGCTCACTCACTCCCCTCCCACTCCTGAAATAAACATTGTAAGGTAAATAAAAAGGCTGATTTTCACCTTGCACTCTTATTTGAAAGTATCTATGACATGGGAATCCAGATTCACAATGTTTTAATTCCTAGGGTCAGAAACTCTTCAGTAGTGTAAACTCTGAGGAATTGTGGCAATATCCATGGAATTTCTTCAGATTAGTAAAACTACAATTGATACCAAAACATCAGCCAAAACCACTTCCATGAACCACCTATTTTCCTACTGGAAATTTTCCACTCTAGTGTTGTTTCAAAATTCAGTGGAATTAAGATGGATTTTCTCCCTAAATGTTCTCCAAGTTATGCCTTAAGTAACTTCCCTGTTCTACCCTGGTGTTTTATAGGAATAAAACTAATATTACATATGAACCACAGAATAAGGTGTCCAATAAAGAGATTCCTTCTGTTAGGAAGACATTCTAAGTGGCACATTCAGAATGCATTTTCACTATGGGCTCCATACCCAGCACACCAACTGTATCAGTTTTTGTTTTCATAACCTATTCCTGACACCCAACAAGAGCTGGGAGTGCTGCTCCAGGATTTGGCAAGAAGGAACAGGCTGTGGATGAGCAGGTTTCTCTGACTCACCTACACGGATCAACAAGGGAAAATAAAAGGGAGAGGGTGGGGATTGCAAAGGGAAAAAAAAAAAAAAAGGAGAGAGAGAGAGAGAGAGAGGAGTGACGTGTTCCTTTGGATGCAGTGTGTAATGCTGCTGGCAGCCTGCCTGCTCCGGTGCCACAGAGTTCCAGACATGCCAGTCCAGCTGACTCAGCTCTTTGGAAGAAGGAAAGGGAAGGGAGAAATTTCTCAAACGTTTCTGATACCCGAGGGACAGGGATTGCTGGGCTCTCCTTGAGGATCTTTGAACCCTGCTCTCACACAAGGGACTTTCCAGTGGTGTCCCCAGAGGGGTAGTAGAGATGCACACATGATAACCCTATTCAGTACTGCTTATGTTTGTACCAAATCCTGCCTCTGTGGTTGTTGGAAAATTCATCAGCACAGCTTTATCCCACAAACCAGAAATGTCAGGCCTTTCCTAGCCAAGGCTAACTGCTCTCAGACAAGACACTGTCTCCAAGGAAACAAGCAAAATGCAGGCACATGAAGGGTATCCAAGTGAGAGAGAGTCTATGGCCTGTGTCACTTTTCTATATAAAAATCTCAACACGGATTCTTCGCAGTGTATTTTTTGCATGTGATTTATTTTTTAGAAAGACCTTGAAGCCCTTAAATCATCTGGGCTCTGGCTACCTGTGAGGCCAGCTCTAAAAGCACCTGTTAGGAACAGCCCCGCTTCTGTTTGGCTGGGGGGGACCCTGTTCTCTTGTCACAGAATGGTTTGGGATGGAAAATCATCTCGTTCCAACCCTTGTACCATGGGCAGGGACACCTTTCACTAGGCCAGGTTGCTCAAAGCCCCATGCAGTTTAGTCTTGACTTGCACTCCAAATAAATGAGGCAGTAGGGAGAAAGTACCTATTTCCTGGCAAAAGGAACCAGAACACAGGCTAAGGCTTAGGCTGACAAAGCCCCTAATTATCACTGAAATTAAGCAGACCTCATTGCTTCTAAAGATAAGAGCCACACTGAACTAGCCCCTAAATGATTACTGGGATGAGCCTGCCTTAATTCTCCAGTCAGGAATCTCACCAAGAGAGGTCCTTGACTGTCTCAGAGCACATGAGAGCATTTATGCCCCTTTCAGGAATAGAAGAAAAGGACATGTGCTTCAGGAGCACATTCCCTGGACACAGAGCAGCTGGCACTGATCACTTGCAGCACTTCCCAGAGGCAGAACAACTCTTGCACCTTTGATACAAAGAGCCCAAAGAACCTGTAAGTAGAGGCTCTTCCAAAGGGATAGCTCTGTTCAGCTGGGCAGTGTCCCATCCAGGTGCTCTTTGTCAAAAGTTCAATACTCAGGGCCTCACCAGCATTTCTCCAGCTTCAGGAATGAAGATAGAGATCTTGACTCGCTGTTGCAAGGCAGGGAGGGAACTTGGGGCGCCCTGTCTGAAATCAACACAGCACAGTTATGCAAAACATGTGTGCAACTGGCATCTCTTGTGTAATCCTGGCTGCAATCAACCTCTCTAACCACTCCAGAAAGGAAGGAGGGGCAGAGGGTGGAGAAAGTTCACACTTAGATCAAATAAAAAATGGGAAAATATCCAGGGAGCTTTAGTCAGGTAAAAACACAGTTCCCTCTCATGGGAAACCTCCAGGACAAGTTTCCTTGAACTTCACACAGGGTTATAAATAGGAGGAAAGTCACCCAGAGTTCAGTACAGGTTCACTGTAAAAAAATCTAGACATTCTCATTTTCCTTCTTGAGTGATACCCATCAATATCTTAGCTGTAAGCCAATTCATAATTACAGGCTGCTGAGAGCTTGGGAGAATGGTATCAGTAGCAGCTTTCCTCAACTCTGCTGTGGCGTGGGTTATGGGTTATTTTTGTCCCCTTTTAGTTTCTCTTGGCTTCCTTTTCAGATGGCAAAAATACCTCTCTTACACTTTAAAACATATGCTGTCAAAAATGTCAGGGGCGGTTCTCCATTTCCCACTGCCCCGTAACACAGCTCCGAGCTATCAATGAAAGAAGGCCTCACACCACTGCTGGCTTCCAAGCTCAAACATTCTCAAGCTGAAAGGTTTCACAAATTTCTTCAAGAGCTGACAAAGGCCAGCTCCAAATGTTGGGTCTCCTTTCCCCAGAGATGATATGCAGAAGCTTTTTGCCCTTGAAAATTATTTTCTCAGGGGAAAAAAACGAACCCAACACTTGTTTCCTCCTTAGAGCTGCTGTGGTATTTGCTGCTCAGAGTATGTGCAAGAAGTGATCTTGGCTTTGTTGAGATGTGGCTTGGTCAAGTCAAAACCATGTTTGCATCTGAATTGCATGAAAAAGTTCTCTGTGACCTCTTGAGTCTCTGCAAAACCCACTGCAGATACTTTGGTGGCTGGCTCTGGAGCAGGAGGGCTCCTGGCTGCATCGTGTCCCTCAAGCTTATCCTAATGCAATGAGACACCCAATTCCCTGAACACGCAACACCTGCATCTTAAATCCTGGGTTTGTATGAACATGTGCCAACTTGAGCCTAAAAATACCAGATTTCTGAAACAATCCCTGGTGACAAGCAAAACAAGGCTTCTCTAGCTGGAACTGAAAGGAGCAAAGGACTACAGATCTTTAAATTCCTGAGCTTCTAGAGACCCACCTGGCAGCCTGTCCATAGCAGTTCTGGTGCAGAAAGACAAGTGATGCACACAAAGCTACCTTGGTGCTTAGGTCCCTCAATTTGCAAATTGGGTCTCATGGGGGTTTTCCTGTTTCATTTTCTCATCACTGAAAAACAGATAACAAGGAGGCAACAACTCATACCCACTTCACATAGGCTTGGGGCTGATGGAATAGATAGGGGTTTTTAAAGAAATGACACAAAAATTGCAGGCTAAGTAGTAAGTCCTTTAGTATTATTAATAATCACCTTACTATTGTGTCTGAGATAATCACATTGGTATCAGGGTCTAATACCTCAGTGGTTATGGTAACAATACAAAGTTATTATTCCTTCCACTTTGTAATTATCTCATTTCACTACTGCACAAAGGCTAAGTAAAACTAAGGAGATCATGTAGAGCGCTGTGCAGCTGGGGCACCAGCAGCACCAAGTACTCCACGATGTACTGACACGACCTTCATTGCAGCAATACGTGTGTGCCTTGCCATGGCTCCCACGTGCTGCCCTCTCACCATCTCAGGTGGAGAAGTGCTTTTTATTTCCATTTTACTGGCAGGCAGCTGAGGCAGAGATAAGGTTAAGGGGTCTGCATCTGTACTGGCCCCTGTTTTCAAAGCATCAAATGACTTTGCAATTTAGGTCTCTCATAAATGAGTGAATAAGAGTGGCCAAAACATTCAAAATTAGTAATAATAAAGAGACGAGAGGACTGGAAAATAAAGACAGACCAGAATGGAATCAATGCTAGACATATGACTACAGCCTATCATCGTGTAAACTGAGCACAGGAATTACTCACAGTCACAAAAGATAGTGTTAGAGCAATAATCTGCACCAAAAGAAAGAATAGTTAAGGTTAAATATCAGGAGGAGAGTCACAGCTATAAAAAGCAGATGGGAAGTGGAACTGTCTCCCTAGGGAGGCAACAGAAACAGTCTCTCTGGATGTTTAAGAAACAGGTTAGGCCTGGTGTTTAAAAGCACTGCTGCTCTATATGCAGAAGTCTTACCACATTCATGCTTTTTCTGATGCCAGTGAAATCCCACATATGGCACTGTGGCAGAATAAAAGCCCGGGGGAAAAAGAAAGTCACTGTCTTATTTGCTGCTCCAGAACAGGAAGGCTGGCCTAGGAACTGGCAGCATCCAACAGTGAAGAGGGGCCTGGGTGCTCTCCAAATTGTAGCCCAGAAGGGCAGGACCAGGTGCTTTGTTCCATTCTATGTGGCCTGAGGCAACACAGAGAGGGACAGAATCCGGGTGATGATGCCAGGATGTGAATTGCTAACATGCAGGGGAGACAGGAGACACACAAAAAACTGATGTCAGCGGTTTCACCCCAAAGACAAACTCCCATCCTTGCACGGGTATTTCATCAGGAACGAATCAGTCACAATTAATGAGGGATGACCCCATGTGAATCCTACACTGTGGTGCTGCTGTCTAAACAAGAACCTTGTTACCTCCAAGCACTGCAGAGGACTTGCTGGTAGACCTGGCAGAGACATGGCAAAGCCATGGTCCCCTGGGAGAGACAGCAGGAGGGACCAGAGCAGCCTCACAGACACCAGGATAAATCTTAGCACCTGTTAATTTGTTGTGAACTGACATAAAGAATAAGAATGCTCCCATGGTGTTGGCATCTCTCATCTCTACGAGAGGGGTGAGTCTTTCCCTATGCAGCCGATTTACAGGGAACCCCCAGGCACTAAAAGAACAGACACCTCCTGCTTGCACCGGGTCACCACAAGAGACAGGGAGCTGCAGGGCATCTCCTCCTGCTGTCTCAATCACACACTCCAGTCAGGAGTAGGGGAAAAGAGAAGAAAAGCTGATACCCAGCCCTGAGAGACAGAGAGGGATTCATGAGGTTGGTACACAGCCTGCTTGCTTGTCAGGACCCCACTCCTTCCGTTTCTCTGTTTTATCTGTCAGAAGCAGATTTCCTGCATTGAAAAGTTAAAGACTGATTCCTAAACTGCAGCAGATAGGAGGGAATTTTTATGGAATTTCAAGACTTTTAAAGTCCAAAATATAAAAGTGAACACTCCTTGCTTTGGGTGGAACCATATCTTTTCAAAAGTTCCCCTGAAAACAAAGATCAAATGTACTTTTGCTGGAATGATCAAGATCCTACAGCATCTTCAAATCAAAGATTTCTTTGATTAATGATTTCTCAGTGGTAATAACGTTCTGTAGAAAAGACCAAGATTCTATACTGAGATAATTCTGAGCATAAAAGATAATCTTTCCACATAGCAGATACCAGTATTTATCACAGTAGTGCCCTGGAGATGAAGATGACCCCTGCACTCCAAGTCCAGGTGGGGCTCTAGCAAAGCATGGGATACAAGAGGGCTCCACAGAGGATTAATGTTTAAACAAGAATCCCCAGGGGATGAAGCCCTGGCATAGCAAACTCCTACCCCTGAACACGTTTTGAGCTTACCTCCTAAAAACGCACACACAAATAAATGGAAAGCAGAATAGCAGAGATTTTAGACTCTCTCCAGCACGAAGTGAAGGCCTCTGGGTGCTGGAAGCACTAATGAGAAGCAGAGCTGCTGCAGGATTGTGCACATGCTCACAGTGGTTTGGAACCCACAGCCCGATAAGAAAAACCCAAAATGATTTTGTGACGAGGGTAATTCCACTGAGTTTAACTGAAACAGCATAAGAAAACCTGAGAGGAAGAGCAGCTCTGCCTGATTAAACAGAGCTCTAAGTATCAGATCAACAGAATAAATACCCACCAGCTCATCACAACTGAGGGAAGATGCTGTTTGCTAACCTATTTGGAGAAATGGGATTTCTATGCAAAATAGCCCCTTGCCTCTTCGCATACACGTTTGATTTTTCACAGATAGTATCCTATGTGTCCGCTTTTAATTTTTTTCCCATTCACAAAGTGTTTGAGTCAGTCCAGTACAGAGTGTAATGAGAACTTCAGATCACAAGATTCATCTAATTATGACATTTCCATCCTCAAAAACATGGTTACAGAGTAGATACTGGGCCTTTTAAGAGTGGAGATGTTAATAGTGGCAAAAGTTCCCCCAAGATGAAAAAGAGCAGTTTAAAATATTGACTTCATTATTCTTAATAACCATCCTTGCCACTGTTTCAGTAATTCTCACTGGCTTTTGACAGCTGGGAACTCACACACAGCCCAGTGTATTCCAGAGCTTGTTCATCCAATTTTTCAGCCAAACTGAGCCACTCAGAAGTGGGACTCTCCCAAATACGTATTGAGGCAGGCATGTCATGAGGATTAGGGAACCAAGTTCCTTCTACCTCTGAGCACAGCTGCACACACAGATAGCACTCCTCAGGTCTGCCATCCAACCCCAGGCGTGTGGACACCTTGGATGGCTCACTGCTGCCCAGGCAGGCCTGAGAGCAAAGTCCTCATGGACAAGAAGATGTGACAAAGATGGACTTGCTAACCAACAACCATGGAAAGAGTTCCCATGAAATGGGCATTTTCCTTTCTAATTATATGTGCCTTTTATCTTGCACACTGTACATGGTTTGCTAAAATTGTGCTTTTGGGAGTTTTTGCCTAAGCCTTTCTTTTCATAACAAAAGCTTTCTGCTTTTCTTTTGCCAATAAAGGGGTACCATTAGCTCAGTGCTATTGAAGAGCTGGGCAGAAACAAACAACATGCAGCAGCAATGCAGGAGAAAGAGGGGGAAGAAAAATAAATATTTCTTAAAAGCAAAAAAACTGTTTGGAGGGGACACTTTCTAAGCAGGAAAGCAGTAGCTTTGAAGCAAATTTTAAAATGTATTGTGAGGACAATCTTCTGTGAAAAAATAATAAACTGACTACCCACTTTTTTTTTGGAAGAAACAGACAGTAAAACTGCTTTCTTATATGAATAACACTTACATACTCCCACAGTAATGAACATGACTGAAGCTGCCAAGTAAAAAGAAAAATCAGGAAATTCCAGAATTAATGTTCATGCCGACAGTTTGTGTGGACATGTGACGAGACAGTCTTTTAAGCACTAAACAATTTGCACACAGGACCATCCTTACTTAGTGCAGTGGATGGATGATTCTCACTTAGTCAAAACCTATTCCGAGTTCTGTTTTCTCCTTAGCAAGTGATCCCATCCCTCATTTCTGACTTACTGCCCAAGCCCTGCTCTGGAAACTGAGGTACCTGTGTTTGCTACGGGCTCTTCCACATTGCTCATCACTGCAGCCTTGACTTTTTCCAGCACTGTCAGAGCATTTATGTTTACAACAGCATTATGAGGGGAGGGCTGACTCAGCTCCATTTTAGACACAAATCCATGGTAAAACATAACTGCTAAGTTGATGTGCCCATCTGAGGATGCCTGGCTTTTTGGGGTAAAACACCATCAGGTTGTCATACCTTTCAAAGTACAAATGTTAACATCTGGATGGCTTTAACCATCAGATTGACCTGTCAGATTCAGCTGCCTCCCTTAAAACTTCTGGGGTTTGTTCATTAACTGTCTACAGCAGAATTTCTCTCACTTAGCTTGTCTTTGCCATTGTCTTGTGCAAGTCCAGAGAGGATGGAGAGGGCAGGCATGTCTCAGGGTGAGATAGCAGGTACTCTGTGAATGCCATCACTAGATTGCTTTGCCTGGATGTTTCTCCCTTTAAAACAGCAAAAACCAGGCAAGGTGAAGCAAATCCCCACTGATTTGTCCAATGCATCTTGCAGGAGGGGGATACCAACTTCTGCCCCAGCACTCCACAGCTTGTCCTTACATTCCCATCCTGGAAAGCCATCTCTGTACCTGTCTTCTATTACCTGGGTTGTGGAACTATGGAGTTAATTCTGAAAACAACAACTGAAAGTCCTGTCAGTACCTTGAGGTACATGCCCACTCTTAGTGTAAGTCTGTGCATGAATCTCTCCCCAGGCATTATCCTACTGATGTCCTGAAGGCATCATTATATTCCTCGAACCAAAGCAGCTGCATGTGGGAGGAAAATACAGACATAAAGTTCATCAGAACTCCATATGTCCGTAAAAGGTAAATAATCGCAGGAGTAAATCACTGCAAGATAAATCCTTAATTATTTAGGGCTAAACAGCAGTAGCAGCATTACAGATGCGAAGCAATATTTTGTTAACCACTCAGCCTGGGAACACTTGCACAGTAAGATATTATTCTGCATAAGAAGATAAGGCAAAATGTAGACTGTGATGCTTAGAAACATTTTCAAATCAACAGGAAATAGTATTAAAAAGCATGAACAAACATCAATCCAAAGAAAAAAAATGTAATTATTTTTAAGTTATTAGTAAGTATCAGCTATTTCAGAGATCTCAGAGATGCTTCTGCTAATTTCTGCTTGCATCTACATCTCATTATTTTTTTACCTTTCCTGTTGTACTGTATGAAAACTGCACTAAGCACAGGAAGAACTGACTAAAAAGTAGCAGGGAGACGATATCACTAAGTGGTGACACAAGCAAAGTTCTCTCAAATCCACAAATCAAACTAACTGAGAGGAGAAAAAAAAGAGATAAAACGGAATTCTTCAATTCCTTTATTGCGTAAATTGCCTTCCATAGTAGTTTAAACCTTCTTGGGAAGGAGAAAAGATAAGGGGCTTTGCTTTGGTATTTTATTATTAATACCACTCTCTTATCTAAGGAGGAAAAGAATATACATACATACATTTAAAAAAGGGAATCGGTGTTGCATTTATGAAACCACGCACCAGATTCTCAGCTGGTGCAAAACAGGAGTACCTTCCTTACTCAGGGGATGTAATTCCAATCTCCATCCACTGAGGATCTGATCTGACGAGCTTTCCTCTTACAAAAATGTATTCAGACTCACCTCAATTTGATCCTAAGTGTACCAGATTGAAACTGGCTTGAAGTCTCATATTTCAAAACAGTTTTCAACCTCTTCTTTGTATATTTTAGCCAATATCCTATTTTCTGGTCAGAAATAGCAGAAGATGTAAACACTGACAGAATCATAGAATCATTTAAGTTGGAAAGACCTTTGCTGCAGCTGCTGGATCTGCTCTACCTTCCAGGCCTACTTACAGACTTTGATGTGTGCTTTATGAAAGCACAGAATGCTTGTATAGCACACTGACAGGAAACTGTTTAAAGTCCCTAGGGGACATCTACCCATCTTTTCCATGATCCAGGTGTGCATAAGCCAACCCAGCTTGCTCATATGGCAGGGACAGACACCTTAACTTCCCTGCCCACAGCTAGAGTGGGATTTCACCTTCATGCAGGGGGATGCCAGGTTTTAGGGCAGTAAACCAGGTTTTAACTCCTCACCTGTGAGTGCTACTCTAAGAATTGCCTTGGACAGTTTTGTGGGAGCACTTGTCTGATCCTGCGGGCCCTCTGCTGAAAGCTGCTGTATCTGAATGCTTAGAGGGGTGATGCTTCCTCCACTTAAAACAAAGCCTAAAATTACAAACTGAGCAGAGCTGAACACGGCTAAGTCAGTTAGGGAAGGACCTCCAGCAGAACTTGTGCTAAGCAGATTAGGTGCCTTCTGAAAATCCCACACTTTTACATTTCATCCTCACGCAAAACACAGAACCATCAGCCATGTGCTCTTCGCACAGGAGGAACAATCTCTATCAATGGCAGTATCTAGGTAACAAAATCTATATTCATATTCTGAAAAGGTCTTCAACTGCAATGTTTGTGTTTGGTAATGTGGGAGGGTTTTTTGTCCCAACTCCCTTTTTGGTTTAATTGTGAACATTTGTATTGTGTTCTGTTTTCTTTTGAAATTTACAGTTGAAACTACAGTTACTGTAATATGTGTGAAAATTGCAGCTCACCGTTCCACAGACATTTTCCCTACTGACTTTCAGATCAAATCCAGCTCAAGCAATTCTCTCCCAGCCTAGTCTCAACTCTTGTACTCTCTTGGAAGTTCAAGCTTTCTGTCAGCATTTTCCATCAATACAGCCTCCTGCATACTCCCAAGTTTACTTGAAGAACCTTACTAGCTTATCCTTTCCTATTCTTGGAAATGGCACAGCAACTCTATGTCCTAAGACCAACTCAATGCTCCTAAAACAGAAACTCCTACTGAAGCGAGCTTGATTCTGTAGAAGAAATACATATAAAGAATCAGGAAACTCATGCAGGATTTCTGCCTGCAGTTGCACTTCCACCATTGTGTTTCAGGAGTCACACATTTGCTAACACCTCAAAGAAGTTCATCTGTAATGCTGTCACTTGCAACCAGTCCAATTATCTCTGCTCATTCAACAATGAAACACACAGCCTCTTATAAATGGCCCGAACACACGAACGTTCACGAGTTACAAACACAGCAAGTTAAGATCTTACTCAGGAGTCCTACACAGATGAGCAACTGGGCAGAATGCAGCCCCTTGGTGCAGGGACCAAAACCACAGCTGATCCCAATTGCTGGGGCTCCAACACCACTACCAGCACACAGCTACGAGACAGGTACTTCTTGTCAACTTATCAAGAAACTGTATCAGATACTCTTGATACAGACATGATCCTTAACAAGGCAAGAGACACCCAATCTCTCTTGACCACCTTCAGCTCTAGGGTGAGTGTCATGGCTGCAATGAGCTAGGACTTTACAGCAAGATCTAACTGAATCAAAAATGCAATTTAGAGGGCTTTGAAAGATGAACAAGTTTGAACTCAACCAGCATATGGCATTTATTAGATGAAGAAATGGGTATGAACTGCAAAGCCTGCTTCCAAGAGCCCACAGTTATTCTTTGTGATCTTTGGAATTTCACAGCCACTTTGGGGCCCAGGGTATCAAAACAATCTGCCATTGAGGCCGGGATACACCCAAGGAGACACTGAGAGGGAAATGCGATAGCATCAGCTGAAGAGCTCAGTTACACAAAAGGAGAGGTGTGGCTGAACCACAACTTTTCTGATTCACATCAAGGCTTTCCCAAAGTTGAGAGCTGCACTCTCTGAAGAGGATGGTACAGACCCAGAGCTACACTTTATTTTCACTACCTGCTGCACTGGGACGGTAGTGATAAAGGAAGGAAGAAGTGTGAGGAGAAGCCAAGGTGGGCTCACCAGAGTGTGTCCTGAGGTGTCCTGTGAGGGCGTCCCTCCGCCGGCAGGCGTAGCTACAGAAGGGACATTTGAACGGTTTCTCCCCAGAGTGCAACTTGATGTGCCTCAGCAGGTTCCCCTTCTGGGTAAAAGAAGCTCCACATTGGTTACAGTGGAAGGGGCGTTCACCTGGAAGGGAAGGGGAAGGGAGAGAGCTGTCAACACACATCGGAGGATGCACAGAGGCCACTTTCCCACTCTGTACCAGCGCCATTGCACATGGGTACAGCCCCCACCACCACCATCACACGGCACTTCTAAAGTCAGAGGCCGTTTCTTTTGCACAATGGGCAAAGCCTCCAATAGTGATTTGAGGCTCTTTCCTTGAGGTGATTAATGCTTCCTGGTTTTCTTGAAAGTTCTTCACCTCAGAGCTTCTGTCCTTTATAAAAGACGAGCTCTGCTGAAAATTTAGATCCATAGCTGTGGTTTTGCAGTATTTACTTCTATGGTTTTGCACTTATTTTTAGTATAGGTCCAATCCATATGGATATTTAGAACTGATCATAACAATTGGACCCTAGCAAAGGTGTTAAGGCCTTTGGGTTCAAACCAAACCTGTTGCTTGCATTATACTTTGACTGACAGCCCTTTTAAAAGGCTGCTTTGCATTGCTAGAGTGACATGGAGGGAATGCATGCGAGTGAGGATCAGGGCTGCAAGCTCTGGGTAGTACTGAAAGTTGAGAAAAATCTTACATCATTAAACTGTGAAACAAGCAAAGTTGCACTCTACATAAAACAAATTAAAAAGACTGGTTTGATGAAAAAAGTTACAGAAACCCTACAGCTTATCCTATCACTTCATCCCATGTGTTCACACACTCTCACACATGCATCCAAAGCTTATTTTTATGTTAAGCCTTCATATTTGCCTTAGACAGTGGGGATTGGGTCCATTAATAAAACCCCACCTTTTTAAGAAAAAATATTATTTAGAGGAAAACCCCTGATGAGCTCACATAGGTTTTCTGGAACATTATCTAAACCATACTCTATATCAACATTTGTTGAGGACAGTCAGACTGTTGCAGCAGTCTCGGGCAGGCAGTCAGCTCTAATTACCTGCTATGTCCTGCAGATATCAGAAGTCAATTGAACACAAGCATATACCTGTGCTGGCCACTTGTCCAAGTGCTTCACTGCACCTGGACTTTAGATCACAGAATCCCAGAATGGTTTGGGTTGGAAAGGACCTTAAAGCCCATCTAGGTCCACCCCCTGCCATGGACAGGGACACCTTCCACTAGCCCAGATTGCTCCAAATCCCATCCAACCTGGCCTTGGACACTTTCAGGAATGGGACAGCTACAGCTTCTCTGGGCAACCTGTGCCAGAGCCTCATTCCCCCTTCAGAGGGAAGAACTTCTTCCATATATTCCTAATTTAAATCTACTCTCTTCCTATTTAAAGCATTACCCAAAGTTAACACCAAGTAAGGTCCCAGCTCAACAAGGTCTTGATCATCAGATTTCAGATGTAAGCAACCTCATGCACACTTTTCAGTGTTACCACCTATTATGGAACCTTGGCCAAATCCTGCTGGGACCTTCTGAGTTTGAATTCAGTGGACTGAAGCACAGATCTTGTGAAAAACAAACATGTTCTGTGATCCTTCACATCTCTTCAAAGCTTTTTACAATTGCTCAAAACCAATTACTCCCTTGCTGGACAAAATGAATGCTACATTTGTATTGAAGCAGTCCATGTGTCTGTCTAGGGTGAAATCCAAAATATATCTGGAGATTCAAATGGAAGGAGAGGGAGGGAGAGAGCTCTTACAGATGTCCACAAGCAATTCTTGTGTCAGTGGTTCAAATCACTGCCAGGACTGCAATGCTGCCAGGAGGGCAGCAGAAGGTATGCCATAATCTGCAACTTTATTTCACACGTGGGAGATGGAAATCTGAGGCCGCTGCAGAGGTACTCAAAGAGATACTAAGGTTCCTAAAAACTTACCAAGAACATTACAGAGTAATAATAAAAAATAAAATCACGGCATAAGGCTCTTCTTCCAATACACTGAACATGAGCTCATTAGAATTGATAAAGAGTTTGTGGTTTCCCTTTCAAACTCCCACACTATACTTAAAGGATCTGATTAGCCATTATCTTCTTTTTTTATCATATCAAAATGTCCATAACAGAGATATGTTAAGAGCCTGCAGTAGAAAAATACATGGGGTTTTTTTTCTTTTGTGTTTTGCTTTCACTGTCTGAGAAAAGAGGCAAAACCCTTTCCTTTGACACGTTTCTGAGTGTTCTGGAATGATAGCTTCAGTTTCAGGATGACAACATGAAAGAAGGTAGCATGTTTCTTACCAAGTCTAAAGTCTTTCCCTCTACTCCTGCTGTATTTAAAATTATGCAGTTACTGTGCTTTACCCACTACATCACCCACTTATCTCTGACATTTTGGAGGGCACATATGAGCAGGTATTACTCCTCCGAAAACTGGCTGCTCTAGAGATGCTGAAAGCTTTCAGTCAGGAATTCAAATAGTCACTGCACCACAGTTTGATAGCAAAGACGACATGAAAACACTCACCACAAAATCACCCGTAGTCTGCTCCTCTCTTGCAACAGACAGAATCCGCTCCAATAGCACATTTTACCTTAAATAACCTTTGTATCTATTTAAAGCCAGCCTGAATTCATTTCTCCTACTGGTTTCATTCCGGGTAAATAGCTCCTTTGATGTGTTTGTTACACTCTTGTCCAATCACTCGATTCCAGCTCCTTGTTTAAGCTGCAGGCTTGTGGGATGCAATTTTGGTCACACCTTCGTGCTATTGATTAGCAGCTTTTACATTTAGCACAGCTAATCTGAGAGGCCATTATCCAATAGAAGGGTGCACAAAGAAAAGACTTAATAGCAAGAAGATTCTGTTGGTTTTCCAAGAACTGTGCTGTCTGATGCCCACTCCAAATACTAGCAAACAAGCCTTTATCACTTCAATGCCTTGAGAAGACTGTGTTCCAATTATTTCTCCTCCTGCCTTTTCCTAGTAGGTTTGTAAACTGTTCTCCAGAATTATTACTTCCCAGTAACAAAATAACTACCTCGACATCCTTATTCACCTCCTTTACTTTTCTGTGAAAATTCTGAGATTTTATCCATAAGCTGAAATCAATCATACCTCAAACTAAACATCCACTCACAAGAAGTCTTTAAACACAGCTTTTCTCTATACATGATGGTCCCTTACTGTGTTTAAAATGTTTTTGGGGGTGATGACAACACACACATACCGGGAACTACGGACCTATTAAAGGTGGCACACACGACTCCGAGAGGGTAATGACAATTATAAGCATGGTGTGCTTCCCTTCCACTTACAGTTATGTATTCACTGCCTGTCTCTATGTCCTTAGAGTGAGCCATTAAAATAACAACTCTGATGAAAGGCAACCAAGGAAGTTTTGTGCTTTTCAGCACTGGAAATGATGTGACTGCAACGTAACTGCAAAATACTTTTAGTCTACTTTAAGTATCAAACCTCTTTATTATTGTGCTAAACCAGGGCAGAAAACCCTCCAACTCAGTGACTTTCAGAGTGGCAAGAGGGGGAGGGAGAGCCAACCAAACAAAAAAGATGTTTCTTTTCAACTCCAGATTTAGAGTCTAAAGCCAGACAAAACCAGGAATGCCTCAAAAGCCTTGCTCTCCAGCAGAGGGAATTTAATTATCCAAGTTACTTCAGGAATGGACAAGGCAAAGTAAGCCAGAGTACCAAGTTACCAAGTATTATCTTTCCTAAAGGCTTTGTAAGAGGGGCTTGTGCCTGGGAATAATTAAATTAATAAATAAATAAACTAATCAATAGAGTTTTTTCATTTTACAGCTAAATAAAATATTAATTTAAAAGTATTATTTCAATATTTACCTCTAAAGAACAGTAAAATACTGCTGAAACCTCACAGTCCATTGCTTAACATGCACCCATTACTGCTACGTCTCCTCCAGAAAAAATAATAATGAATAATAGTAATGAAATGTTACTGCTCTTGAGTTACACCAGTATCTGAAGCACACAGGTTCACTTGGTCTTGTGTAAACAAATCCTGAGAGGAATAGTGAAGTGCACCCCTGAAGACAGGACAAGCAAGCCATGGGCCTTTCTTTCACATTATCTTTAATACATGACAGCTGGTTGGAGCCTTCACTGCACAAGCTACGAGGGCTGGCTGGCTGATACAAACTGAAACCAGGCGAATGAACCGATGAACTTCCCACTAATAGATTTCACAGATGTCAAATGTTGTTTCAAAAAGCAAACCAACTCCTTTTTCTGCTTAATTGGAAGCTTCCCTGCACAACAGCACTCCTTTCCCGCCTTGGCACGGAAGTGCTGTGCAGAAGTTTCAGTATGAGTTCATCTTCTTCGAATCTCAGAGCAGGGCAAAACCATGATAGTTTTGCTGCAAAGCTGACATATTTTCTGTATTAAAACAGAAATTTGACTGAGGACGTGGAGCCCACAGACCTGGCAACCAAGGAGATTTTCCTAACCCTTGGCTGGTAACATTTGTCCCTTTGAAATGAAAGGGGGACTGACTCTCAAATTAATGCACTGGTTCTCAATAACACAGGGTATTCCTACAGCAGCAGTCCTGCTACATAAAAACCAGGTCCAGAGGGACTTCAACATCTCTGGTTAAATGTATATCTGGGAACTCAACCTTTTTTGTGTGGCAGATACTTTTGATATGCAAAGTATAGCTTAAGTACTTCTCAAATGGGATTTTTTCTTTTCAGCCTCTCAACACAAAATTACTGTGCCCATGCTGCCATCAGAATGTATTTGCTCTCACTAATAATACAGATTTTCACCCTTCCGCATTAGGCTTTTTTGTTAACATTCATTTTGTTAAAATGAAACATTTCTCCTGATTCATCAGATGCTGCAACTGCTCTGATTCTGCTCTGTCCCAGGAACACAAGGGAATTATCAGCAGTGCTCCTAACACAGTGACAGCAGTGAGCTCCAACCTGCCTTTACCCCAGCGAGACACAGAGCAACAGACTTTGCTCCATTTCTCTGTTTGTTATTCCAGGAACCATAACTAGTCTGCATACCTCCTTACTCTTCTATCTGATTCACTCAGCAGCCTGCACACCATGTGAAATCAGCGATTTTAGTAGGTTTTTTGTTGGGAAAAACCTGCTTCCAGATAGAGCAAGTTATCATAAAACAGTAGTGACAAATCTCTCATGAAAAATTCCTAGGAAATCCTGGGTGATTTCCTCTGCAGAATCGTCTTCTGCATAAATTTATGACTGCATTCTTAAAGACAGAAAAATCATTTAAGTGAACTAGGCAAAACTACCCAGAGAGTTTAGTAACTGGGTACTGCAAGTAAAACACGTCCTTCTGACCAAAGCAATTTCAAAAATCTCCGCTCCCCTTCCTTATGCTTAAGCATGAAAAAAGATGACTTTATAGAAAGTTAGACTTCAGAACCTAAGGAGAAAACTGGACTTCCAGAAATCTAGCCTACAATTTTTGATTCAGTGCCAAATCTATTAACGTTGCAAGAGACAGGAAGGCTGCACTAGGTTACAAATTAGAAATTAAACCAAAAAAACCTTTTCTGCTAGCAAAATGAGAGAGGCAGTCCAGTGCAGTTCATCACAATGTGTTAATACAACTGTTTGCTTAAATTTGCTCCCAGTTAGCTGCTTAGGCATGCAAGTCTTTTATATGGAACAGCACAACTGGATTTTTCCTCATTTATGTTTTCTGACCTAAAAACTTGAACTCTGCATGAGAAAAAATTAAATTGCATTCAGATTTCCAGGGTTGCATGTGTTCAGTTATAATGCTGGGGGTGCTAAAGCAGAACTTGAACATTTCCCTCATGGGCACATAACTCATTTCAGTGAATTATGGTACCAAAATGCTTGTGGAGTCTAAGCAAAGATCTGAGACCGTCCTGCAGTTAACACTCCAAAAAAAGCCTGAAAGTAACCTACCAGCAGCCCAGAATAAGAGTAGGGCAAGGCTGACATCCCCATTGCCTCTGACCAGTCTGTTCTTTGCCACTGTGCTGCTGCATCCACGCAGAGAAAGCATTTAACCTCTGCATTTTATAAAACAATGAGGATGAGAAGCTGTGGAAGCCCAATCCCAGAGGTGTCCAAGGCCAGGTTGGACAGGGCTTGGAGCAAGCTGGGATAGTGGAAGGTGTCCCTGCCAATGGCACAGGGTGAAACAGGATGAGTTTTAAGGTCCCTTTCAACTCAAACCTTTCCATGACTCTATGATGCCAGCCTTCCCTTCGAAATAAAAAGCATTTCAAAATCTAGCAAAGGACTAGATAAGGGACGGGACGTTACAACAGAGGAAAAAAAAATATATAAAAAACGGTCACAATTCACAGCAAAAGGGAGAACAACACGTGGACCTCACAGAGCACGTAAGTATCAGCATGGCTATAGCAGAACATGGTTCCTGCTTTACCAGAAACAAGGAGCAAGGACATTTTAATTCAGGCCCACAGCAGAAAGCATAAAGAAGTGAGAAATTGCTGAGATTCCTTCTCATTATCTTAGAAAACCTGGATTACTGGGCTCTTCTCCTTCCCCCCTTCCCTCTACATCCCTGAGCACAAATCCCTGGACTATCCAATGGCAATATTCTATGACCAAGTCATCTCCTGAAGTGACAAAAAATTGATAGAGATCCTGCAACTTGAGGAACGTGCTGTGGAGTAGGAAATTTGGACCAAAAGAACACAGTATAGGAACGGAGGAAAATAAATCCAATTCATGCTATTTTCCTGAAACAAGGATGTGGCACATGAGGGAGGGGTTTACCCTGCTCACTAATGCAGGGATTGCATCACACTTAATTCCTACACCAAGCATTTTACTTATTTTCTGTCAGCAATGACAAATAAATAGAAAGGCCTTCTCCTGGTGCCCAGGCAGATTACAAAAACACCTCAATCAGCAGTTTTTCAGAGAAATGCTGTGTTTGGCAGAATCAGCAGTGCCACAGGCCCCGTGATGGAAGTGCCGCAGACCAGAGCATCACTTGGACCACAAGCTGAGGGATGAATGGGCAATCCCCAGCTTGGTCTATCACAGGAAGGGGTGACTGCACACCAGGATCAGAGATGGAACACTGAACTCTCCTACTGTGGCCTCATCCATGGCACAGATTGATTTCCCCCTCCTGGCATCTGTTTGACTGAACTACCATAATGTGGCAGGGAAGACAACTCCTCTTCAGGAACAGAGGAATAATGGCTGGAGAAAAGTGTGGCCCTCTCTGTGCAGCACAGCCAGAGCCTACAGCACAGCTTCTTGCCAAGCCTGAATCCCTGGTGCAAGGAAAGCTGCACTCATCCCAGCACACACACAAATTACAGCCTCTGCTATAGACCACAGCATTTTGGGTGATTTACATAAAATGCTGACAGGTTTTCAGGGAAGGGAAAAGGACTTTGGTTTTTGCCAATGAAAACAACTGGCCAGATCATGTTTTGGTTGTGTGCAGTTAAAGAGGAGAGTAAAGCAGGATTCAGCTCCCAAAACATACTTAAATTGGCTTTGAGAGGTAGGGATGTACATGCCAGTTGGATTAGCTGATAAAGAAAGTCATCCATTTCCACTCACTAGGGACAACCTCCCTTCTCTCCACCGTTCTCCCTTGGGCTGCAAAACCAGACTATCCACAGGTCGGGGCTCATTCCAGAGCTGGGGCCAGCCCATCACGCCCCACTGCTGAGGAAGTGGCAATATATTTTAAAATACTGCACTTTACGAGATAGATACCAGTATGTTAAAAATACTCCTTAAAATCCAGGATGTGGAAATCCAAGCAAACTTCTCCTTCTGTTGTGGACAGCAAAGTAGCAGCATGTATTAAAAAACAAACAAACAAAGTGGAGGGGAAAAAAAAAAATCCTCTGCAAAATTTGCCAACTGGTTTACCGAGAACAGAGCACCGAGCTGCACATTAAAAGAAATGTTATTTCTATATGCTTGAAATCATCTGTATAGAACAGTACACCCCAGCTCCTCTGCTGTGATGGGAAAAGTCAGAGCTCTCTGAGGAACCATGAGTAGCCTGAAGGAAAAAGCTACCAGTTATGCAATTGCTGCCCATGCACCCGCAGACGGCCGTCTCGCCCGCACGCAGATGAGATTTTGTTCCGTTCGCTTTGAATTTACACATCTTCTTTAACATGAAAAAGGCAGCTTGCCTGTATTTAAAAGATGCACCAGCTATTCTGTATCTCAGAAATGTAGACCATTTAATTAAGTACCTAAATCTAAATTTAGCACAGCTAGTTTAGCTGCTCAAGTTCAAATACGTGGACTCTGATGCACCTACAATACATATGCTCAGATACATGCAGGCACCAGTGGAAACTTTTCGTGAGGTTGAAAGCTGGAGACTCAGTCTGGTACTTGTTTCTCTTTCCCTCTTCTAGTAATAGCACGTCAAATTGTTAATCAAGATTTTGATTCTCCAGCTAATGTTTTTCCTCGCTCATAATTCCTGTCTAAAATCAGGAGTGCATCATAAACGATCCTGCCATGCTTTGCATTACACACTTAGGTCAAGTTATTATCAATACAACTTATATATAGGAGATTAACTATGCAATATATATTTATTATTCCTCTGTACAGAAATTCTATTGATCTCTTGCCCATCAAGAGCACATTACTTGACTGCAAACTACCAGGTTAACAAAGGGATTACACAGTCTTTCTTAATCTTCTCTAAAACTCCACTTCTCTTTTTATATCTTCACAGATCTCAGTCAGTGAGTCTCTCACCCCATTAAATAATAGCAAAGATTAAAAGCAAGATTTCTTTCACTTTGTCCAAAAAACATGAAGAACAAACACCCGCTGAGGCTCTACCACAAAAACCTGTGCTTAACCTTAGTAAGATTTAAGCATGTATCTGAAGTTAAGCTTATATATTGAAGCCCTTCAGGTGACTTACGTGTGCTTAAATCTCATAAAAGTTAAGCACAAGCTTAAGTGCTTTTTTGAATCAAAGGCAGACTGCTGCAAGACCAGAGAGCATCATCTTCTGGCACCACCTGTACTTCTGTTGGAGGTGACTACTGCTCCCACCTAAGGAGTGGGCAGCACAGGGGAGAGAGTATCAGCTTCCTGGGCATACCATTTTACCATATTAGCCACAAATCCCCTGAAATACCCTGGTTTAAGCTCAAGGCCTCATTTTTCAATCCACAAAGACCCATCCAATCAGCATATTGCAGAAGTTCCCTCTGCCTCTTCAATTCTCAAACCCACAAGCCTGATAAGCTGTTTGGGACTCCAAATGGTAGGAAAAATACAATTGATGGGAGAGAGCAAGCACTGAAAGCTACCTCCAGGAGGGTATTGAGATGGTGTGGGGGAGCCAGGTGGGTGGTTCAGCTGAGGTTTCCCTGAGGGAGCTGTCACACAGTGAGCAGCAAGCCCACCCTGGCATCAGGATCGCTGGGTAATGAGTGTCCCCTCCAGGGTTTGCTCATCCCAGGCCCAGCCACTTCCAAAAGAAGTGAGACCCCCAGGAAGCTGCTGGTCTTGTCCACCTGTGAGCACCTCCAATGGAAGAACATCTAAAACTCCCCTTAAAGGTTCAAAAGCTTTGCACAAGCACACACATGAACAACATGACCCACCCAGCCCCCCCCCCCATGGCAGAGAATGACTCCCACCATCTTGCTCCAGTCAAGAACAGTAAGAAAAGCAACTTCCAGACTTTTGTGCTGTTTTTAAGAACAAAAGGCTGGAAATCAAAGTAAAGGAAGCACTATGCTTGCCAGCAAGACAGCATCACCAGAATTTGGAAAGCAGGAACAGAAACAAAACCCAACCAAGCCCATTTTAACCCTCCCCAGCCTCCTGCTACCCCAAGAATGAAAAAGGAAGAGAGAAGAGTTGTCAGGTAACATTAACATCGCCACAGATTTTCTTTCAGCTGCTTACCAGTGTGGCTCCTTTTATGTACCATTAGCACATTGGGCCCAATGCAAACCATGCCACAGACGTCACATTTCAGTTTACCATTCGGAAGCCGGATTCCTCCCTCGCTTGATAGCTCCTGGATCTTTCTGTTATCCACCATCTCGTTACTCCCAATGAAGGGCTCTTCCAGGCTGCTTCCTTCATCGTGAGCTCTGATAATATCTTCATGAATCAGGGGCTTCCTGTCAAATTCCTCATCACTTTGCAATTCTAGCTTTACTGAATTTGCTGAAATAAAAAAATAAAATAAAAAATTAAAATTAAACCCACGTAGTTTTAAGTTCCAAACTAATAACATGATAAACTTTTTACTGTTATCAATATTAAATCACAGCCTTGAAGCTCAAACCATCATGAGAGCCTCATGGTGGTGATGGCATCACAAATTACAACTATTTATTTCTTTAAGACTTGGTTTGGTGGGTTTTTTTTTTCCCCAATTCCTAATTTCCATCCCTATTTTAAAGCTTAAGAAATCAGGTACAGCGTGATCCAGATACCTGCTAAAAGTTGCAGAGATACAGCAGGATTAAGAAATGACCTCCTGCTTCTCAATTTGAACCACAAGTTGCCTTCTTTTCAAGAAGCCAAAGCCACAGTAGCAAAGGACAAAGCCAGAGTTGCTCCTTCCAGGCCTCTCTTCCCAGTGCCCCAAGAGGCAGGGTTCCCAAAGGCACAGTGCAAGGAAACAAAGCAGGGTTGTTCCAAATGCAAAGATCTAGTGAAGCCAGGCTTGTGGGCTGTGCCAGTAATCTCCAAATCCCCCTGCCTGCACGGACAGGTTCCCCAATGGAGGGGAGACCAGTCTCTGGATGAGCCTCCAGTGCTTTTTGCTCCCACCTTCTGATTCATGTCAATGGGACACTGCCAAGGCAAACAGGGCTCCAGCACTACACTGCTGGATTATTTATATCTGCAAGTGAAATACGTGCAGTTGAAGACCTTTCACATCTGCCTGGTGAGACTGATGGGCTCAATGCTGATTTCTGTGATCCTGAGGTGACAGAATAAACCTCTAACCATCGAGAGCTTGTGGGATCAGCAAGCCTTTAATGGAAACAAATGCACCAGGCTTTGTCACAAAGGGGTGTCAGTGCAGGGGTGTTTTAATCACCAGATGCCCCCATTTTGATGCCTCAAGAATTGGTCGAACCTGCCAAAAGGCCCGTCCCAGAGTCACAGCTTCCATCCACAGTGTCAGCCAGAAGGCAAGCCCACGTGTCTGCTTCCCTAAGCCTTGATCCTGCTGAGGGGTTTAACAAGGAGGTGATTCAGCCTTCATATCTAAGCAGTCTTTGACCTCTGTACTAAGGCCATTGGCACGAGTGCCAGTGACAGCAGCGGATCTGGAGCACAAATCTGTGCCCTGGGCCTGCCCAGTGTCACCTAACTCTGGCCAGATGTGCTCAGTGGCAACTGCCAAGGGGTGCCCACCCAGGAACCCAATGACAGAGTTATAAGTAAACACCGTGAGGCATCACTGAGAGTTTCAAACAGCTGGCCTGGAAATGTCAGCAGAAAAAACCCTACTATTTAGACTTCTTCCTTCATCCTCCTTTCTTCCCCTTCCCAGAAAACACAGGCTTCAGAGACTGATGCTGACGTTGGAACTCTAAATCACTGCTGTTACTCCCAGGGAAAGCATAATGAACAGAGTAAAGGCACCAGAGACCAAGCAACGGTAAGATGTTTCTTTTTAATCATAAAACCGTTGAAACATCTTTCACTACTCATCAAGGCATTAATGGGAGCTAAGGAATGAAAAGAAAGTACTATTATGGCAAAGCCTATCCAGAGCAAGGACACTGCTGGATCAGATCACAGCAGACCAGTATCAGCACAGGCACTACCATCCAAATAGTCTGTAACTACAAAATATTTGAGTGCATCATTTACAGAAGGGAATTAATATTTTTGTTGCCACAGAGATGCATTTATTGTTCTTGAAAGAGTGAAAAACAGCCCAGACTGAGAGGTCCATGGCCCCAGGCGGTGCCCTGTGGTAGAAACAGGTCAAGAGAGGGCATGGGGAGCAGGAGGGAACTGGCCCCACCATGGCAGCAAAAGAAGCTGTGGGAAGCCATCCTGCCCTGGTGCTGAGCCCAAGTGGCACAGCCAACAGACCAGGAGGATCTACCCTTGTGGAGGGGCTGAGCAGAAAGGAGGAAGAGCAGGAGCTCTGCCAGCTGACAGGGAGACCTGAGGCCCCAGATACCTCTCCCCATGGAAAGCACACACTGCTGATTTATGGACAGCCCACTTTCAGAGCTAAGGAATGGCAGTTCACTGTAATAATAGCAGCCTTTTGGGGTATTCAGCAAGTCTGAGAACGAAGCCCAAAGAAACGGTTTGCTGGCTTTAGGAGCAGGATTTAATACACTTGGCCACACAAGTAGTTACAGCAGAGCCAGAAATACTGCCCTGTGCTCCTCACCTTAAACCCCAGGTTGCTGCCACGAGCCTGCATGCTGTCCTGGCACAGCACTGCACAAAATATCCAAAAGCCACATCCCAATTGTGCATATTTACATGTACTCACAAGAGAGAAAGGATCTTAGGCGTCTTCTCGCATATATAAATTTTTGTCTGTTTCTCTGACTTGGAATAACAAACACTTGAGTGCACTTAAGTGCTGAGCACCACGACTTCCCATTCCCAGCTGTGGAGCTCTGCCTGCTCAGCACACTGCAGAACAAGGCTGTGAGAGCTTACAAACAGGCAGACCACTGACTTTCTTTTCCTTCCCCTAGCACTTCTTTCTGCTGAATGATGCTTTAATGCAACAGGATGAAGCAGCACAACCAAACGGTGCTGTTTGCTAAAGCACAGCCTCCCCACACAGGCAGAGCACTCCGCAACCCCGGAGCTCACATGGAGCTCACAAAGCCCAAGGAATCCATGCTGCATCCTTCAAAACATCCCAGCTATTCTACAGAGCTGTGCAGGCTGTTTGCTCTTTCTCCTTCCCTCACCTTCATGCACACAGAGCATTGCTACTGCCATTTTCAGACACCCTCTGGTAGCTGCAGGAAGGTTTCCTCCAGCTGGGACCAGCTGCAGGTCTCCAAGGAGGGGAGCAGGGATCTCCTCTGCTTCTTGTGAGGGCTTTGCTAATCAGGTCATCTCCACTGCCTTATACCATAGGGGTATATAGGGGTGTATATATTAGGCTGTGTGGTAGCTTGCATACACACAGGTGCTTAAATTGCATATAGTTTGTTTTCTCTCTTCTCAGCCAGCCTCAGAAGCTGCAATCATTTAGCAGTGGCACTGTCTTTGTTTTCACCTATAGCACTCAGGAAGCACAATGAACTCTGCTTCAAAGGAAAAAGAAATGTTCAAGGGATGTTGATGGCTATCCTGCATCATACACAAAGCTCCACATCAAATTTCACCCTGTGTTCCCCTGCCTTTCTTGTTCACATGCTTGGTAAAAGCATAAATAAATAAATGGATTTTGTTGGGTTTTTTTAAAAGTTTTTGGGACATTCCTAAACAAAAAGACAGCAAAAGAGATAGCAGGGATAAAACTGTAATCCAGCTCACTGCAAAAGCATGAACTTGAGGTAAAATAATTTCCCTCCAGTTAATACACATTCCTTCTACTTTTTCCAGTCCAGCAGAATATCTTGTGGGGAAAAACAAAAAAACAAGCACCACAAAAGCTTCTACCTGTGAATACAAAGCTAATGGTACATATTCACAAGTCCACACATTAATGTTGCTTTCTTTTTCATTTTTCCTTATTTTTTGGGGGGGTTGGTGGGGTTTTTTTTGCTTTTTGTTCAGCACACCAACCAGCTGATCCTGAATCACACTTTATCATCCTGAGTGGCCAAGTTGAATACAATTATTGTTAATGTCTCATAAGTGCCAATTAAATTCCAATTCCCTGTTAAACAGTTTATTGGGAACTTTTCAGTACAAAAATATTCCCTTCACCCACAAATGGGTGGCAACAAACCAGAAGTTGGAAGGTCCACCTAAAAAAACTATTCCTGGCATTTCATCCTCTGTCACGGAAATTTTTCACTCAAAAGTGAGATCTGGGGGGAAAACAACCCTTCTGGTCTTGATGAGAGGTTTGATCCCTAGGTGGAGCGTAAATTAAAGCACTGGACATCTTTTTCTTAAGCAAGCAAACAAGAGCGCAATTTCCACTAAAGAACAAAATTCCTCCTGTTCAACACACCAGGGAGAAGGCAGAAGGACTGTGCCCCTCTGTCTCCTCCACTGTCTGCTGTCCTAGGTCAGTGCTTATTTTATCTGTGGCCTTGGAAAGCCAGGCTGGCCACTGTCACCGAGGGTTTGTGGTCTCCAGCTGGAGGCTGGCCTTTCCTGGCAGCAGCCATGCACCACCAGCCCCTTCCTGCTGTGCCCAGAGCAGCAGCAAGTCAAGCCAGACCCCTCAAGGCCTCCCACGCCTCTTCCCCCATCGTCCTTCTCTCGCCAGCAGGAAACAAAACTTTGGCCCAGCTTCAGATGCTCATCCTTGAGGAGGTAAAATTCAAACCTGCCACCCCCAAGGAGCCTTGGATGGCTCCGTGGGCGAACAGAGTGAAGGACGTTCACAGACACAACACGTTCTCTAACCAAAGTGGCCTGAGAGTGGGTGCCACGTAGGGCACCAGCAATCCCAGGGTCTGCTCCAGGCTCCCTGTCCAGAACGTACCAAAAGGCAGCATTCAAAGCCCAGATGATGAGTCTGTCTTTACATCTGGATGCAAAGATATTATGAAATTGTTACTTCCCACTGGAAAATGAGGCTGAGCCCTAACTGCAGCAGCACAGTAACAGGCAGCTACAGCACAGCCTTGTGCATATTGTCCTGTCAGTGGTCAGTGACACTGCCTGTTTTAGTCAAGCACTTCTCCTAGGCAGTGCACTAATGACATTGCTAATTGGCAGCTACAGACAAATAGAAAATAACCAGTTTTTAACAGGTTTTGAACCCAATTCTTAAACATCACAAGCCTTGGAGGTGGTGTGTCCCTATACTGTTAAACTCCCTGTTTCTAAACTAACAAAAGCACTCAGAGCAAGGGTGAGTGTAAAAAGAAAAAAATTTAAGAACTGGAATAGAAAACCTATGAGTATTTCGTAAGATGAAAACTAAAGGAGTAGGGGGAGAATTCTTCTGGCTTGATGGATTTTGAAAGCTCAAGGTAAGGAATGCCAGAAGTTGGAAACAATGATCCCTGGCTCTTGTTCAGTCTAAGAGCACTCTGGTAGCAAAAAGGGTCCTTCAAGAGGGTGTTTACATCACTCCAAAAGTGTAGCAAGACTTTAATGCATGTTCAAACACACTTTTCTCCTGGAATAATACAAAATAGTCTTGAGTGAAAGAAAACTTAATCTTTGAGTTTCTTGTTGCTGGTATAATTTGGGTCTCAGTTAATGACACTTTTCAAATGCATTTCAGCTTAATTGTGAGCTATTAAATGTGTAAACAAGGGAGAACCAACAAGGCCTCCCTTTTTAAAAAGGCACACACACAAGGGGTGAGAACGCCAGCCAAGCACCAGCAGAACCGGGCATGGAATCGGCTCTGTTGCCACCTCATAGCCACAAAGTACTCAGCTAACAGGTTGACATTAAAAAGCAAATAGCTTTAGCAAATACTGTTTAGTTTCTGAGAAACGAACAGGTCTTCCCTTCTCTTGAGGAGCAGGTATCACTCCAAAGCTGTGAGGCTGAGGAACACGCTGAGTGAGGTCTGCTCAAGGCACCAGCAGCACATCAGCTGCTCAGGAGAAAGGAAGACGTCTCTTCAATGGCACCTGTGGGCAACACTGTCCTACCCACACTAAAATGGAAGATGTTTCAATTGAGGGTTAGAAAGGTGTATTTCAAGGGAGCCAGTTTTGCTTTCACAGTAGATTGAAGCTTTCTGGAGGCTTAGACAGAAGCGAAGCTGAATCTGGATGGAACAAATGAGGGTGAATGTCACCTGCAAAAGAGGGAAATTACTCAACTCTTTTCTCAACTCAAGTACCAAAATGTCCTCTCACGGACGTTCCCAAAGCTGGGTGTTAAGTTTGTTTATTGCAAGCCTCAGAGATTTAGCTTCTGGCCACTGAGACACGGCGGCGAATCAGATGGTGATATCATCTTGTCATGAGTGACCTCCGCAGGGGTCCATTCAGAACAGTTAAATCAAAGCAAACAGTTCACAACTAATAAAAAGGAGAAAGGAATGTTTTAGAATCTTGGTGCCGAGTCCTCTTCTGCATGCCACAAACGGGATTCTTCAAGCCCACAAGGAGGCGGTTAATGCGCCAGAAATTCAGTGAGAACTGATCGCCTTATTTAGGGATCCTTAGAAATTTTTAGTTTTCACATTGAAGAATCTCAGTTTAAGCCTGCTACCTCTGAAGTCAATTTAAACTCTCACTAAATGCAACAGAAGACTTATTTCATATCTTCTGGAGGTGGTGTGTGCAGTAAGTGTAGACTAACAGGTCTGTTACACCCAAGTTTAGTTTAAATTAGGATGCTGTTGCATAGCTAAGCCAAGCTTCAGTCAGGTTTTAGCTGACACAAACTGCAGTTGCCATCCTCCCTCAATCCCCACCCCTTCCATCTTTTATACTGTCATCACTGCTCATGAAACTGGGTACTACACCAATCTGATTGAAAATAGATCTTCCTGAGAAAAATACACCCTTTTCAGCTGGACCAGGCATACTGTGCCATCACAACAACCAGCTTTGGCTCATGTGGAGCAGCATCCCAGATGTCACCACACGCTTCCAGCAGCAATGGTTCCAAATCACCATGTGGCTTCTCCCAACCCGGCTCTCCAAGTCCAGACACAAGGAATGATGACTAGCACTTAAACCCGTGAAACAACTTTCATGCTCAAATGGCCATACAAGCTCATGCAAATATGAAGATGGAAAGACCACAGATACAGTTGGAAAGGCTGTGATTTAAGCAAACAGCATCCCAGCAAGAGCAGCATTAATAGCTGAGATCTTGTTTCTATCATGGGGCCCAATTTTGATGGTTTCAATGACACTCACGCCAGAAATGTTTTGAGCCAGCATCCTTCCAGTCTCCCAACAAGGTCACATTCAGTGAAATTCCTGCTGAAGTCCAAAGGCTGGGACACTGAGTAAGGGGTTCCTTGGTGTAAGTACGGATGGCAGTATCTAGACCAGAATCTGCCTCAGATGCCCAGCCTTCAAGCATGACTGCTCACCACAAGTCACCCATGCTGCATACTTCCATCTGGCAAGAGTATGAACTCCTAATTGAATATATATGATTGCTCAGTGTCGCAAGATTCCTCTCCAGAAAGACCTCAGGCCAAATTTCACCCACAAACGCGTCTACACAAGTGGCACTTACACAAACAAGAGTCATGTATTCATATCCCAGGGTAGGAAAAGTACTCCTGATGACCCAGCCTCCTCCTCCCCCCTTTTGCCTGTACAAAGTAATTATGGTGCAACAAATATTGTGCTTAACATAATACATGGTTTCTACCAATTCCCTAAAGGCGGTGCAAGGAGGAGTTTCCCTTTCCCATTACCCCTATCCTTTTGCAGGGCCACAACCTGACCCCAATGCAATAGGAGGGAACACAGCAGGTTTCTTCCTCTAGCTGCTGTCCCCTCGACAGATGCTCAAGCTAACTCAGATGATAGTCTTGGACTCATGGATTTTTCCCTAAGGTCAAGCTAGGAGCAATTGGTGGATATATCTGGATATATCTGCTACTTTTGGGTTTTTTTCCTGTTTTGATAGGGTGAGAGGCAGCAGGATTTTTCCTATTCCTCTCCTTTTGCTGTTGCACGAGACACGGGTTTCTGGACAAACACCATCTGGCCAACTCTGCCTTTAAAGACACAAGACCTGCCCAGCCCTTGTGCTCCCCTGCTCTCCCCTCTCCCATGCAGCAGCCACTGGGACTTTCTGCCTTAGTGTGAATGATTTCCCACGTGTTTCCAAGGGCCAGGTGATGCTGGGGTGGTGGTGCTCAGCAGGTGTTCTCCAGGGCATTCCACTGTGAAGTCCCCATCACAGTCACTGTGCAGTGCAGGAGGCAGGTTCGGTGCTGGGGGTGGTCTCCCAAGGCCTTTCCCCTGCTGACCTAAAGCGAGTTTCTTACTGTCTCTGACATGTACATTAAATACTGTCAGCCTCCTCTCCTACCACAGCTCTTTTTTACTTCAGTAGAGCTATTTCTGATGCACACGAAAAAGCAGAGAGAGGAGGAAAAGGCTCAGTCCTGTAGTGAAACACTGCCTCTCAAAACATTAAACCATGAACACTTCTTTATTTTTAAGCCCAGTTCAGATTCTATTAAGGGAGCAGAAGAAATATACATTCATTGAGAAGTGACACAACATTCACCTCTAAGTGGATTTGCTAAGAGGCTGCTGAGAGCTCTATATGGTACCAAAACTAGAAGTTTGTAATGGAAAATGCTGACAAACTACAGCTATATATGGACCATCTCTTATAAACAAAAATAAAGTGATTGATAACATCCATTTGAAGAGACCAAAACCTTATTGTCACTCATTGTCATCTCTGCTTCTTAAAAAGTGCAGGACTTCCTAAAATGCTTTCCAGGATACACAAAGGGTAGTTATTGAAACAGTAATGATGATTTCATTTATAAGGAACTTTCCATTAGGGATCTGCACTATTTTGGAAAATACACCTGAAGAAATTGTTTGAAGCCAATGGAATAATTTCTCTGGCTCTGGATTTTGCTTCATTTTCTGGCATTTTTACCACTAAAGACATTATCTTAAATAAGTGAAAGGTTTTCTTTACCAAGTTACACATCATCATTCACAGCTTTCAGGAAAAGTTTTATTTCTTTCTCATTATATAAACTCTAAATCATCTTAATTCAACCTGACCTAGCCATGTCCTCCTCCTCTAAATAAGGCACCTCCCCAACTCATCAACCCATGGAAAATTATAGGATAAGCACCTGCCACAAAAATATTTTCTGTCTTTGTCACTATATTGTAAAAAGGAGATGAACAACAAAACCTGTTTCATTTATTTGTTTGAGCCAAAGCCTTGTCTGCACCCTGTGAGGCAGGTGGCTGCTGCAAAGAAACAGGCAGGTCCCCAGGTCCATTTGCAGCCCTGGATCACTGCAGATGCCCCAGCACAGGGACTTCTCCCCGTGCACCTCACAGTCACTGCCGGGCTGGACTCCTGCGTGACTAAAAGAAATAAAAGGGAAAGCAGCTTTGCTAACCTCAATGTGACTACACAATGTTGAAGGAGAACTCTTAAAAGCCAGTGTCTTTGTAAATGCTGACTTCTGTCAGCATGGTGCTGCTTTGAGACATGTATTTTTTCCTGAGGCAGCTGAAAAAAAAAATTGTATGTCCTTCCTTGGTTTTTTTTTTTTTTTTTAAATTATTTGTGATGGCAAATGAGGACAAGGATTTAGGGACCTGGAAATCCACAGTTCAGAGACCCCAGCAGTACTGAGTTCAGCCTATTAAGGCAGAACTTAGACACAAAAACTCACCCACATCTCAAGATGAACATGAAAGGGCTACTCCAAGAGCCACTTATGGTATAAGAATGGCAGCATCTGGTTTAGTCCTTCAGCTTTTCCAAATTTAAAGGACAGTAGAGTTTATAATCATTTTCCATTTTCATAAGTCACTTCAAGAACCCAAATCTGTTTAAAACCAAATTTTAATACACTAAAAATGGGGGGAGGGTATCTCTGTTGCCTCCTTTCCACAACTTAAAACACACCAGCTATTAAAGCAGCAAGACATTTAAATGACTATTCATTCTGATTTTTTTTTAAAGCAGTGCTAGGCTTTCACCTGTATCATTATTATGTAGGCAGTGACAGATGGCAATGGAAAAATATAAAATAACTCTTAGAGTATTAACTTTTTTCAGTACCGTATGTGTCAGATTCTTTAGCATAAATAAATGGCATTACACAGTCTCATTAAATCTATACATCTGTGTAGTAACTTGCAATTTATGGATACTTTCTGACACAATGTTCAAACCAACAGGTTTAGCTCACATGTTTCTTTTCTCACCATGCCATCTCCAAGTCACCAGAAAAGCAAACAAAAGCAAAACCCTACACTAAATATTCCTGAAGAATTCTATGAGAAGATTTGCTATTCATCATCTACACATATTTAAGCGAATGAGAAGGGAAGAGGGTGGTGGGATCATGGAAGAAAGGGACTGAAGAGAGTTGGCAAGTAAAACACATAATTAGGTACCTAAAATTTACATCTCTAACGAGTAAGAAATGACTCCCCAAGTTAGATTAAAACAATAACACTAGGGGCACAAACAGGCACATTTTCTCCTACTGCCCACTGAAGCACAGAAAGCCCCCAGTCTATTTTCACCAGAGCAGCCAGGAGCCCTGAGCAGATCCCCCAGAGACTGCTGTGCCCAGACAGAGCAGGATCTGCAGGACTGAACGCTGAGCTGCAGCAGCTCAGGCTGCTGAGGAGCTGCGGCCATCCCCGACCACACGGAAAGGTGCTGCGAGTGGCTCCGAGCACCACTCCCCATCATCCAGAGGAGCCAGGAAGTCAGGGACATAAGAGCTGCGTGCACTGAAGCATCTGATACTTCCTCAGGCCTTTCCCAAGTGTGGTCCATAAACTCAGCTACTCCATGGGAGCTACACATCCAACCACCTCTGCACACAGGTTCTGATAGATGGCGGAACAAGTTCTTGCTTCTGCAGCCTGGGCTGCAGGGGGACAGCAGGGACACTGCACCTCCTGGGACACAGGGCCCTGAGAAAGGTGGGACAGCAGGAGAGGGCTGGCTTGTACACACCAGCCTACTCCTGGGAGCACTTCCAGGCTCGCCTTCATTCATCCTTGAACAGGAGTGGGGCAGCTGTGGGGACCTCACAGCTGCTATAGTCCCAGTTAAAAAGACTCTTTTTGGGCAGTAAGTTGTGTTTGGGAGCCCTACCTTTAACACAAGAGCTCACTGGTCCAGGCTGGTGGAACAGGATGCAGCACCACTTGCTGCTACCAAACACTTATTAAAGATGTCAACAAAAGACAAAAATCTGTAAATGCAGCTGCACTCTCAGAACATGGAGTCCAGCAGCCCCACAACCTCAGTCCCCACGGCTGGGTTTCAATAGGTACCTCCCCTTTCAACTCCTTTGGCAGTGCCTTTGGAGATGTTCTCCCAAGAGCTGCAAAGGATCTGGGGAGCTGTTCACTGAGTATCAATGAACAATCCTGCCTGAACACCAAGTTACACCTTAGACAAACTCAAACACAGGTTGCACGTTCCCAGTGGAAAGATGAAATTTGGCAATAGCAGCAGCTCCTGCACATCATACCCTTTTGTCTGCTTGGGTAAAGGATCTGTTGGGAGCTATTTATGGACTGGCTCTTTTCCTCTAGGAGGAGCTGGTATTTCTGCCTAAAATTAAGATGGCTTGACACTTCCTACGATAAGGCCCTGTTTTTTACTTGCTTATCACTTTGCCAAAAACAAGTTAGGCTGAAATGTATAGACAATATTTTAATTTTGTGAGTGTGTGTGAAACCGCAAATCAAAACAGTTGAACTGGCTCTGATAAAGAGGCCAGAGAAACCACCACCCCTGGTTCTTAGTGTTCAGGTCAGGTGATCCACAATCAGGCAACATAACAAAGCCTGCTTTCCTATGGATTTGTACCCACAGCCTCTTTCAAGCTCTTCTTCCTTACAGGAATTGCAATTTGGGTACCTGCTGCCAAGCAGAATGAGTAACTTTTAAGTTCCACTCGCCTTTCCCCTCACTAATGAGGATCAGCAATCCCAAGGGATCTCCTGACCATGCAACTTCATCTCTTGGGGATGCTTCTACTGTGTCAGTTCAAGAAAAGTCAGACCCAGAGACAAAACATCACTGACATGCCTTACTTTGGTTTTGAGGACAGGTCATGTGCATTTAAAAATCATTACTCGCTGCAATGAAAAGAAGGGAAAAAAAAAAAAAAGAAAGAAAAGGGGAAAGAAATTGGCATCCTAAGAGGCTCACTAAAGCGCTTTAAAGTGCATAATTCCATCATCATACTGTACATAGCACACGATCTCTGAGGGGTAATTATCCATGGATTGGAAGCCAGTGTGAATATACACACAGTCAATATGATGTGCTTACTGCTGCTTCTCTTTTTTTCTTTCCTTTTTTTTTTTTTTTTAAATCAATTTTAATTGTTGTGGATCTATTTCTGCTAATAAAAGAGAGTGAACTGATTCTGGTTGGATAGATTTCTGGATACGGAAAATGAGTGAGCAAAACATGTGCGAGTACTTACTGTATTACCAGAAATATTTATAAATGGCTCTTCCCTCCCTCAGCTGGCAGAATATCAAAGCACTGAGGAAGCAGCACGGATGGCTTCTGAAGGGATGGAGAAAGCAAAGGTCCACTCCTCCATCCCCAGCCTGGAAAAGCAATGCCACAGAGCTTCAGTAGAAGCCTGGCCTGGAACTGCTCTAACAGCAACATCTCCCCTCTTGTTAAAGGGTGAGCACGAGTGCAAACTGTATCAGAAAGGATCACAAATTATTCCCTACAGGGAATATACGATGTGTCTACTGGGTTGGAACAAAATATGAACTGGAGACCCAAGGTTTTTTGTAACTAAGATGTGATTCCCAGGAATGTCAGTCATTCCAGCTGAGGACAATCCTGTTCTCTGATCATGCCTCCAAAATACCAAGCTCAGTCCAGACTCGTCAGGCTTGACAGAACTGAAATGCTCCCTGTAAAACACAGCACTATCACAACGCATTCATTAGCTGCATTTATATCAGCAAAATAAAAACGTGGAGGCAAGTACATTTATGAGGGGCACATATAAATCACCCCTACCCTTGCATGAGAACTTGGCTGAGCCAGGAGGGACTCGGTCCCCCAGAGCTCCTGCAAAGGGGGTTTCTGCAGAGGTACAAACTACACACACAGCGGCACCAGGATGCAGATTCCTTGCAGGGAATGCCTTTGTGTAACTCCCACCTGCACCAGACCAACTTTCTAGATGCATTAACCAAACACACACTCCGAACTTTGTCTAACATCACAATTTGTTTTCCAGGTATCCCATTTGTGTTGACTGCAGGTTTTCCTAGGACAGACAAGCACCCCATTGGCTGCTGTGCTCCCGGCTGTCCCCATGTGCAGCCGGTGACACAGGAGTGTCCCCAGCCTGCTCTCCATTCCCAGCGGTGGAGGACAATAAGGAGCACCAATTCCCGAGTTATCCTGTGCATGTGAAAATGCCTGGGGGGTCCTGATTCAGTGCAATACTTAAGCAATCACTGATCTTTAATGTTAAAGTCAACAGGACTTTGGTACATCCATAGGTAATTACATGAATTCATCAGTGGGCTGAGCAAGCATGTTCTAGCTCACAAAAGCAATGAAAGGACAACGTGCAGGAAGAACGAAAAGCCTTCAGGAAAGGATTAGCAGTGTCACAAGTTAAACATCTCCTCCCTGATGACATACAGGATCGGGTCAACTGTGCAGGCAAGCGAAAACGGAGCATGAAGTCACAAATGGTACAGCCGGCTCAAACTACTGCCTGTCGTAGCTCTGCAGGTAACAAATACAGAATACCAATGTACAATAAGCAATACTTTCACAGCTCTACTCTGTAGAAGAGGTAGGGATTTTTTCAGTGTTTAACTGCACATCATTGCTATTCCAGGTCTCCTACTTGGCTGTTTTAACTTACCTAGCAGATTCGAGTGTAAGAAAGAACAATAAACCTCTCTGTTATCAACCCCCAAAACCCTGCAACTCTTGCTCTACGGTTCTAAAAGCCATAACCTAGGAGGGCTATAACCTAATAGCGATACACTGTCATTAACTGGCTACTGAATTACAACAAATAATGTGGAAGGACCTGAGCAGCAACTCCACCCTACTATTTTAAAAATAGATTGTTGCCTATTCGGTGACAATATGAACACATTTCAGTTATACAGGACTTAGAATCTGACACTAGTTATGACCAATCTTGGGCTTTAAAAAAAAAAAGGCATTATTTAAAAAATCACCTTAATCCACACTAAATATACAAGTTCTTCAGATGATTATGTCTCCTCATAAGTACAGGAAATATCAAGAATTTACAGCAGGTCGTTTGACTCCCCTCGTTTACAGAAGGCAGAAAGCAGTTCAGCACCTGCTGAAATAATTGCCGAGCAAGGAAAAGATAAAGATATAAAGCAAATTTATTGGCTGTCTAGCTGACTTTACATTCAATTTTCCCTTGTCACATTCTCATCAAGTGTATGTACCTGCACAGTTCTAGTGAAGGCAATGGTCTTCACAGTGTTAGATTCAACTACTCCTGTGCCAAATTTGATCTGAAGGGTTCAGGAAGGCGGTGTGTGTGCTCCCAGGTGGGACATATAATTTTATATATCATGTGTCATGCTTCATTTATCTGCTTGCAAGTGCACAGTGAGTCCACTGACTTCCTTTGAAGTTCTGGAACATTCATAACCACGTTTATTCCTGCATATACGCTAAAGACTCTTTGCAGAAAGTGACTTGCTCGTATAACAATGCCTTGTTACTGCTCTGTTGCCAGGTTTCTGGCCTGGGGCTTTGGGATCAGCGGCTTGCTTAAAGATACCATCAACAGGGGATTCTCACTCCAGGGTAAGAATAAAGCATCTACCATGAGCAGAGCCTGAGATGTTTAAAGCTTGGAGATTTATTTTAGGCAGCTGCACCCCGCACACATGGAGGTGGAATATTCCAGTCTCCAACTTTCAGTTCTGGTAGGAAACATAAGGAAAACAGTTTTTGCAGAGACTACCAAACACAAAGAAATAATCATATGGGTCAAACAAACATAAATGTTTTATTTGCTATGAAAATAATTTGAATTGACTCAAGACATCTGTTTGGGCAAAATGAAAATAAAACCTTTCTGAAGCTGTGTCACCTCCCCCTTTAAAGTGCTGGCCATTTTGAAACAAACATGGAAATGTTTTCTTCTTTTAAACATCAAAAGCCATTTTAGTGTTGCTGAAGCTTTTTCTCCCCAACATTTTTATCTAACTTGACTCAAATTTCATTCCGGTCCTGCCTACAAGCTGCCTTTTTCAACAAATTTATTATTTGTCATTTCCACCTAGTAGCTTCCACAACAAGCTCATTCCCAGCAGGCTCTAAGGATGCAAACGAGTATCAGGTCAGTCTTTCGCATCAGGAGATAAGAAAGCATTGAACTAATTTAAATTAAAGAATTTCTGAAACAGGCATTGTTTAAATAAATATTTTTTTTAATTAAAGATATAAAAAGGCAAACGTTTGAAACATCTGTACATCCTTAATGATACTATGACAATTACATAATATTTTGGACAGTGATACAGCTAAGCCTCCTATCCTGTTCTTCAGCACAGATGGCTAATTCAGAAGCCTTTACTGGCTGCCCAGGCACAACAGGGACAAAGGAGCTCTGCAGCCACTACATCTCCACGGTCCTGGAGCTGCACCCTCTGCTGTGCCTGGAAACAATTCATCTGAAAATTACCCTGAGGTGAGAAGGGGGCAGCCAACGGAATGACAAGACTGGGAACAAACAGAAAGGCTGTGTGTGTCTGTGTGAGCAGCACTGCCCCCAGCACAGGCTCTTCGAGGACCCAGCCTTCCTTTCCTACTGCACCTCCTGCCTACCTGGTACAACCCTGGGTTTGGCTCTAGCTCTGCTCCCAGACACAGGTAAGACCAGGGAAGTCAGTACGAGACTGCTATAGATACTCCAATACCTTGCTGAATTTATAAATCCCTTCATTTCTCTGGGCTCTAAACTTCCACCCAAGATCAGTTAAAGACACTTTCATAAATCTTACTTGGCATCTAGTTGCATCCTTAGGTGCCTAAACACATGTTTAAACAGGAATCTAAATCTCTTTGCAACTCAGTTCATCTACAAAATAGAGGTTGTAATTCTTTATCTTATGAGGGTTCAGAGACAATAAATTGATTAACGTTGGAGATGAATGTTCTTGTGCTGAAGTCAATGGAAGCAGAAACAAATCCTAATTCAGGGTGACACAAACTGCTTATAGGACTCCCAGCATTTGTAAAGCCAGTGCCTTCTCTGTCACGGACAAGATACATCTGCTTGCAAAGAAACTTGCACCATCTTCACTCCGTATATTTTGGCTCAAGCTAGAAGTAGCAGTCTGCCTCTTTTATGAGCCCTTCAGAAAAAATATCTCTGTACAGCCTTTAAATTATCTACTGTTGGGTCCAATGAATTTGATGAAGAAAAACTTGGAACATAAATCCAAGTGACAACTGAAGTTTAACACAGGCTGCAAGGAAGAGAAAGGCATGCAGGACTTTGCATATGTTTGCACAAAAGAGAAATTGTTCGAGTGAGTGGGAAGAAATTTCTAAAGCTGATGCCTTATAATATGACCCCATGCCAGTTGAGATGTCTTTCACAAAGACCACATCACATGCTGTTGATGCCATAACTCATTATTTCCAATGTTAAAAGTATGGCTGGATACCATACCAAGAAGGAAAATTATTTTGTGTCACTACAGTAGCTTTTTCTTATATTGCAAACAGAATCCACTGATTAAAGCACACAGAATCTGGATGCTGATTTAAGGCAAAGTAGGTAATTAATAGTAATCTGGAAAGAAGGAGAAGAAACAACATCTGCTAAAGTATCACGTCCTTGAAGACACAGGTAACAAAATCTTACTGAATATCTAATATTCAATCCATTTTATCCTCTATAAAAAACATGATGAAAGCCAGTTTTAAAGATGGGTTGCATGAACAGAAAATATCAAGGCTGGCATTGTGAAAGAAGATGAAGCACACCTCGATTCAGGTGGAAGGAAGAACCTCTACCTTCCTTTGGCATCTGCCAGACACTTTGAGCACTCACTCAGGCTGAGGGAGCCCAAGCTCTCTGTGGCGCTGCTGCAGCCTCTGCCTTCTAAGCTGGCAAGGGTGTTGATCACACATCTGTTTTCATCACAAATTCCATCTGGATTTCAGAATTCTCAATTTAGATCTCATCAAGACTCACACACATCTGCAGAGAGCTTTGATTTCTAGACGCCAAAGGCTTCCAGTGGGAAAAAGCAGCTCTGAATAGTTTCCCACCCACTCTCACAGCAAGACTGATAACAGTGCATTTGTGCCAGTGTTTTTGGATAGAAGAGGTACACACACACATATACATAAAGGCAGACACACGTGCTGCTGCTGGTGAAGCTCTGCTCTTTTCTTAGCTTGGGTTTGGATGTCCTTGATTGAAAAACATCACAGCAGCCTGAACTCATCAGTCTGCCCTGAGCCCAGCAGCACAGGTTTTAATGAGGAAGTATCTGCTGATAGCTTTTGTTTCTACTGTACATTTAATTGTTGGCGGGAGAATTTAGGAAAGGACATGGATGTCAGCTAGACACCAAACATCACTGGCCACTGGTCAATCATCAAGCAAACAGCAGGGCTGAATGGAATGGATTTGACCCAGAGGTTACCAATTTTTCAAAATATTACACGTGACCATTTCTTACACAGATTAGATGACACATTCTCAGCCAAACACACACCAGAAAATGCGACTGTTATTGCCCTATTTGTTCTCTTTTTGGAAAAAAAAAACGGAGGGCGAACTTTCAAAACTTTCAACCTTCTTAAAAAGGCAGAAAGCTTTCTGCATTCCTGACCTTTCACTTGCAGAGGGAATGCTGATTTCTTGCTGAGCTACGGCTCTGATCATCCCTGCCAAAGCTAAGATGTACACGAGCTGGCTTACCCTTGTTTCCACTGGCTGCTGGAGCACGCCAAAGAGACTCTGTGCCCTCCTGCCTCCAGCACCCAGCCAAGAAACGTGATACTTTTCAGAACCTTATATAGCACTTTAAGAGCTGTATAGAGGAGCTCGAAACAGGATGACACAGAGGGCAGCGGTGCAGGGAAGTTGAGAAATGTCTTCTACTTTTGCTCTCAAGCAGATCAAATGGTCAGTTCCAAAGTGGGGCATGATCAACTCCCTAACTTTTTGGACGCAAAAGTTAGCTGAAAGACTAGAATAACACAGAGTAGGAGTGGAAGTGGATGTGCTCACCCACAGACAAAAAAAGAAGGTTTATTCAAGCATTGCAGTATGGCAATCATGCAATGCAAATGCCCCAGTGAAGTGAAAATGTGCAGTCAGTCCTGGAACCCGAGATTTCAGCATTCCCAAGGCAGGGCAGCAAACTGCAGCACTCTGAGAGCAGCCCTTTGACCGTGTCATTTCTCCCAGTAAGCCCAACAGGAAACACTAGAGCTGAACAACTACTTCTAAATACCCAAGCTACTGCTAGAACATCAAAGCTTGTGCCTACAGATCCTATACAGTGCCAGGGTCTCTTCCTGCCCAGTGCTGTTTTACCCAACGTAAGGAAAAGCTGAGACAGAAGAAAGGTCTGTCAGGAGGTCTGTACCTGCACTGCCTACTCATCTATGCTGTTATTTACTGTGCTGCCTAGAGATGTGCCACAGTCCTACGACACTACTTCTGAATGAAGGAAGAGGGATCAGTGTTTCATTTTACAACCACTGCAGCACAGATTTGGGGTGCTCCCTACCAATATCGGCAAAGACAGGCTGCATCCTCAGGCCCAAGGAGAAGAGAATTTTGTCCAAGATGTTAAAGGGTTATTTTAAGGAATGCTTCTCCCTTCTCCTTCTCTCTCTCTCTCCATTTGTTTGTTTTGGAATTGATACCAGGAAAAAAAAATGTAACTAGGAAACAGAATACATAACCGCCTGAGGTGATGTACAAGAAGTTTCTTCGCATTCTCTGACTTTTTCCTGGTTAAAACCAGTTTGCCTGGGGATGGGCCAGCTCGGTTTCGGCTTCTCCTGCTTTCCCAGCATTCCACAGAATAGCATGACCTTCATTAACTCAACACAGCAACTGGATCCAGCTAACAAAATCCAACACATGTAGGCACTTGTCCTCCTCGTCCTCAAGGGTAGAGAAACACGGATACCGTTGTTCCAAAACTGGCCTTGTCATTTCCAGTCCTTATCCTTGCACAATAGATGCTATCAGGACTGCTCCTTGCTGGTCAAAGGCTGCAGCAGCTTCTCTACACCCTTTCCACTCACTGGATTAACACCCAGTTGCTCTCTAGCGAGGGAACGTCACAAAAAATAGTTTACAAGAAATTATAAATAACTACTAGCCAGGCTTTTAAACTTGTGTTGGATGGGTGTCAGGGCATTTGTTAGTGAGAATATGGACTTGTCCATATTTCAAAAAAAAACCCCAAAACCAACAAACCAAACAATAACAGAAAACTTCAGAATTGTAGCAGCCTGGATGTGGCTGGATGGATTAGGGGGCATGGGGGAAGGAAAGGGCTAGTCAGCCTGCAATATTACATATCTGGAGATACAACAGAGATAGTGGGGAATGCACTGATGATAACACACTGGCCTAGTATTTCAGTATTTATTCAAACTTTTCATGTTTTGAGCCAAAATTTCACTTCCAAAAAAATCCAATAGCTATGGGCAGTAGAAAGCAGGACACTATTATGAGCTAAAATAAAGCATGCTCTTTACCATTCACACTCAGGACCAGCAATCACAAGCCCAGACTTGGCAGGGGCCAGTCTTACATATCGCCTACAACCTGCTACCTTCAGTTTTTCTGCATTGATAGGTGAGTGATCAAGAAAAGCTTCAGACCTAGTAACTTCAAAATTGGACTGTGCACCTCATCCAGGGCAGAGAACTGCAGTAGGGGAACTGCATCCTTTTATTGACTATGCTGTTTGTCAGGCTATCACTTGTGCTATCACTTGTGACAACCTTGCAAATGCTAAATTTGATCTTAACCCACAAAGGCTTCTTGAGTGAAGCCAGCCCTTTGTGAAGCAGCAGTGCTGCCCAAGGACAGGTCCAGAGGCAGGCACTGAAGCCTCAAAGCCTAAAGCTACTGTGACTCAGTTCAGCTGCAGATGAGTATCTCCTCTAACCAAGGGTGTGATGCTGGTCCAGTCACTTCCGCAAGGAGATGAAAGCTGGCACACTTCCTACTCAGGGAGGTGTTCTTCCACTTAAAACAAGGAAGACCCTTGACATAATTCTGACCATGATGTAAATCTAAGTACTTTCCAGACTGAGACCCTTTTCCCCATTCTGTAAGAGTCACACAAAACTCCATGAAGTCCACAGACTAATCAGAATGGAGATGGGCAATGGGAGACAGAGGAGGAATGAGCCTGAGTGAAGTGTTGCATAAGCAGCGTTAATGTTTCAGTGGGGTTGGTTAGTTTAGTTTGTCATATCAGCAAAATAAGCAGAGGAAAGTGAAAGTGTTTCATATTTATGAAGTTCCATAAATAATTCTCAGGACTTTGCTCCTTGGTAAGGATTCCAGGTACCACAGTAATACCAGAAGGAATAAAAAGTACTATCAAGCTTGTACAGCCGTCACTATATCTCTGTTATTTGAGCGAACGGAGAGAAGTCTGTCATTTTTATCCCCGGTTTAATCTCATACATAATCATCTGGTGGTGTGTATATTTAACCAAATTCCTCACTCTAGAGCACAAGAGTTCCACCAGCAGACAGCACCCCGGATGCTGCTACAAAGATCCTTACTGTTATGAGCACATATATCAAAACAACCACTGCATTTAAAGTTACCAAAATGAGAGGTGTCCTTGCCATACTCAAATTCCAGAACGGTTTTGGGCGTACATTCCCATCTGTCTTGGTCCTTCCCCATGGGGAGTTTAACCATCACTTCACCATTTACTGCTGCAAGGGCAAATTTATGCCACCTAGTTTTACAGATCTAGCAGCAAGTTATCCAAGTCCCTGGCAGCACTGTTTAGGTTCCCTGTGAAGACAATCCAAAGAAATAAGCATCTCCAGAGGGCAAATAACTTCATCCCACCTGTTCTATGAGATGATGTTTTCTGGAGAAGCCCACAGTACGAGATAAAATGACTAGTTTGGACTAGATACCTCACCTCTGCAAGGCTCAAATTCCTCAAAATGAACCCCACATGGACAGTGCTATTCAGTGCAGAACTTCACAGATCCTTCCACAGAAGCTGGAATATCTTTTACCAGCCATTTCAGCTGAAACCATTTATTATTAATGGTTATTAATCATCTTCAGAGCAAGTCATTCTTGGCAGATAACAAGTAAAGCTGGACTATATTGCTATGCCTCCCCAGCTTTGGGGGGAATGCTCAGATGGCCCACCACCCCCTGTGTTCTACTTTCTTGCTTATTTTGGTCCTTCAAAAATCCTAAAATTACATGGTTTACCTATGCGTTCATTTCCATGTTTTACACATGATGTTCAAGTCATGTTCTTACAATATTATAGGCCTTGTCTGGCTTTGAGAAAGTTTTAGTCAAGAGTGTTTTATGTTACTGGAACTGCTTATACAAAATTCCATTTTACAGATTAATTTATGAGAGAAGAAAATCCTGTACTTATCTTAATTACTTTATTGATTCTTGGAAAAAGAAATACAAAAATCAAGCTGGGAAGAAGGAACGATAGCATGCACTTGTCTTTCACATACAGCCAAAATCCTTCCAATGGTGATGTTTTATAATGCCCAAGAGCTACTCTTCTGCTCTAGAGTGGTAAAAACTGACCCTTTTCTTTCCCCCACTCCCATGCCAGAAACAACTACAGAGAAACAGCAGGAGGGGAGACATGGAGAGACAGACTAATGTATGAAAGCTTTCATGTAATACAACTTTACAACAAGTTTACAAGCATTCACAGAGAGCATCGTACAGCAAGGAAGAACCTACTGTTAAGTCCCTGTGAAAGAGCAAAAGGAAAACCACCACTAATGAAGGGGGTAGGACAGTTAAAGCAGTTCAGAGAATGGCAGGATTTGGACACATTAGGATGAGGAGAGATTGTTAGGATCTCCTGGTCTGACCTCTCTACCCCCACAGAGCTTCTCCTGTCCATGCCTGCACAGAAGCCACAGCTCGTTGGCTGTTACCTTTCCCTAAAGCACTGACACTCACTCCATGGAAGACAGGGCAGGGAGCTCAAAGGTTTCTGATCAGCTTCTTTCACTGCCTTGAAAACAACAGGTACGTTACATACCCAGCTCTTCTGGGGACAGGCCTGAGCTCTGATGGTGTGACCATGGTAATTAACTCAGGACTCATTACAGGCATGTTGTGATCTGCCCTGAAAATGCCAGGACACATGGCTGCACTTGGTCATCCATCATGCAAAGCCTTCCTTCCCATCAAGCTTCCAGCCAGGACACTGAGCAAAGCCAGGTTTAATCCCACGTTATGAGTGTGCATGAGAGCATACTGCTGGAAAAGAGCGGATTAACAGAAGCTGGAATTCCTCCTCACTCCACAAGTATTGCTAGGGCTGAAGTCCTGCAGGTTGACTCACACAGTTCCCCACCCACCCTGAAAGAAGCAATCTACTCAAAGACCTATGAACTGAAACAGAAAAGAAACCCTACAGGTTTGCTGAAAGGGAAAAGAAAAAAAAAAAAAAAAAGGAAAAAGACTGAAAAAAGAAAAGATCCTAAAGAAGCACAAGCTTGGATACTTCCTAGGGCTTTTTTATTTTTTAAGTAATGGAGAAAAATCACTTTCTTAAATTTAAAAGATTCTTACTATTTCTAAAAGCTTGTTACTGCTCAAGAGAGATGTATTGGCTATGTTCTAAACCAGAGCAGCAATACGAAAATCTGGAAAATTAAAAAATCCTCTTGCAGAAAATACTGTGGTTTAGCTTTTGAACTCTGGCTTTTCACAGCTCCAGGTTTTCATTTGATTTTTGAAGCCCAGTCTGGTCACACAACTCAACCAGAAGAACAAGAATGCACAGCCTGTGTTAGCAAGGACATGAGAACAAGCAGGCAAGGGATGAGGGTCCTGTCCTTCCCCTGTTTCCAGGAAAGGAACACCACCAAGGCAACACCATGCAAGCCTGGGTCCTGATCTGTGGGATGGAAAAACAATCACTTCTTCCTACAGCAAAACTGTGAAGGACCAACAGGTTTTCTGTGCTATTTAAGGAATAAATAAAAAAAAATATCAAAAAGAAAAGACTAGTTGGCTTTTATTAAGAATGGCTGCTCTCAGGTCAGAGGTTACTCTAACAGGCATTATCACCAATTGGTTTGAGTTCTTTGGTTGCTGCCTGAGCAGAGCTGGAAAACAGATTTGTACTCCCTGCAATAAATTATTGACTGCTATGACTCTCAGGAAGGCCAAGGTGTGGTCCTTGCTGGCAGGTGAGAGGGTGTTTGTTTGCCAGCCTTTCCCCCAACTGGAGGAAAGGTGCTCATAAAGTAAAACTGCAGAAGACAAGCCAAAAGCAAGAGCCAGGATTCCTGTAAGTGACTTTTTGGTGTTCAGTGGACACAACTTCTGACCACGCTGAACCATGGAAGCATCCTCAGAGCACCAGGACACCCCGCAAGAAAGCTGGGGGTTGGAGACGTCTGTGTGAAAATGCACGGAGCTGGCTGACCTTTGCTACATCTCCTTCTCCAGAGCCACAGGTAAACACATCAGGAATGCAGAAAGTACAGATCACACACACACCACACAGAGCAACCACATGGAAAACACTGAAAGGCCACTGTGGTTGTACCAGGCCACTCTTAACAGCCTCTGAAGGACATTCCTGCCCTGCATTCAGGTGGGGATTAATCAACTGTCTGCCCAACACCCATCCTGGAGGCAGGCAGAGAAACATTCTTACCCCTTTACTTCTTTGGGGAGGAAAATGAAACAGAAAGGTGAAGGAGCTTGCTTAAGTCTGCCCTGTAAGCCAGAAGTAGATTTCACCACCTCCTGCCTTCCAACCCAGCTTTCATTCCTGCTGACCACAGCACTTCTCAGATCTGCTCCAGCTGGGCAGATAACACTCATGTACTTCATACTTCAGAGGAGGAAAAGTCATAGAGGAAAGGGACTCAAGGATTCAAAGGTTTGGTGTGATTTATAACCAGCATCCTGGCAACAGTAGAGGCTGACAATGTTTGAAAACAAGAAAAGCAAGAGCATAAAATTAGATCTGGATCTAAGGTGCTGTTCTAAGTGTGATGACCTGAGTGCAACAGCAATGCCTTTCACACTTCCCCAGTGCCCTCAGAAGCCTTCAGACACGAGGCAACTTGGATTTCATTCATGATTCCCTGGTACTACACCAGTTAACATCTCCAGCACCCTTTCCCCATATTTTGCCTCCTGTGCAGCAAAAGATTATTTATAAGTTTCATGACAAAAATCCAACTTTATCAATGGTATAATTCCTTAGGGCATTGCCAGTGCAAAACCCCAAGAGATGCAAAATTAAATGCCTGGTGTCCTTAAATCTTGTAAAGTGTATTTTCTAGGAGTTTTGGTTGCTGAAAGCATCAATGACATCAGGCTGTTCAGAGTTATCCTTGGTGTGTGTTTACATCATTCTGACCTCCTATTCTACAACACAACAGCTAACTCCTCGTCAGAAATAGGACATTTTAATAAACCTGACAGCTCTACCTCATATTATTTTAAAGTAATGCCCCTTGCTAACTCCTAGCTGTACAAAGCTGGACTTGAAACTAAATTGTAGGCTCTGGAAACAAAAAGATATCATGGCTAGACTTGCAGCAGTTAGCACAAAAATACCCAGGTGAAACACTCCATAGTCAGAGGCTCTCCAAAAGAGCACACTGAACTTCAGAGTCCTGAAGTTACAGGCTTATTTCAGTACTTGGTGAATCTTAAAATAAAGCCTCCACACGAGCCTTTTTAGGATTGTGGCCCTCTAACTGAAGAAATGAAAACTATCATTATATAGCTCTGGAAAAGCCTTATTCCCAAATAGATCCTATTTACAGGTCAAAATTCTACCCTCTCATGTTTACATGCAATTTAAAAAAAAATTAAATACCGTCCCCTGAAGATCATGGGATTGTGCAAGTGCCCACAGGCTCCTGAGCATGTTCAGCCTGCAGGTTCCTCTGAGCAGCATCTGTTGCTCCCTTGCTCTCAGGGGTGCTGGGGCATGGCCACAGTGCCAGGGCTGCCCTGGGCTGGGAGGGTCGATACCCAAAACCTGAGCACTGCTGGCCCTCCCTGCCTGTACACACCCAGCTCATTTAGAGCCGGCCCAGAAGCTGCATTCACATCTCTGACCACACTCTAGATGGACGCTGAGGGGAGCAGAAAAACCCTGAAAGCTTTGGAAAAACTGGCCCTTGAAGTCAAATTTCAAAGTCAAACTTTGTGCCTTTCACAGGCCTGATAAATTAGAGGTTACAGAAAAATGAGTTTTTACAGAAATAAGAAAGGTGCTGCACCTTAGTTAATTTAAGAGTTAAGGCTTTCAAGATCACTGGTGTTTTTCCTGTCTCCTTGAAAACACTGTCTCAGCCATACCTTGGTGGGCCAACATAGGTGAAATCAAAATGTCAGATTTTTAAATCAAAATCACCTGTCAGGACAATGGAGTGCAGCATTTCTTGCTGAAAATAATTTTCAGTTGCTTTTGATAAAAAAAATACATTTTTTGTTTGTTTGTTTGAATGCTCCTGGTGAGAAAACCAATCTGCCTGGCAGCCCCCTCCCTCTCCATGCTGCTGCTGAATTTTGAGTGCGTGGGGAAGACGGGATGGCTGTTAACCTCTGTATCATCAGGTCAGCATCACAACAACATGCTCCTCCAGCAATCCTACACCTCCTGTCACAGCATTCCTCTACCTCCGCTTGTTTTTCCAAGTTTAATTAAAATCCACTGCAGTTTTTTTTCCCATCTGCTCAGAGGGGTTGAGTGGCTCGGCCATGTTTCTGCTTCCGGAAAGCAGCAGGAACTGAGGGGTTAATGCTCTGTATTCAGAACAAAAACCACAGAACTGAGGCAGATCTGCACTCATCCAATCCATTCCCTGACAAAACTTGTTGCTAGTCCTGTCTGCACCATCCTAGATCTCCCAGGTTTCACTGGCTTCTAGCCAAAAGTGTCGTTTTACTCTCATAATGAAGGGGGCCAGAAGGATTTATCTTTCCCAACCTCTCCCTACATTATGTCCATCCCTGCAGAGCAATCTTCTTGTTTTTCCACATTTTCTTGCAGTCTGAAACCCTCCCAAGGGCATATCCCCAAGGATCTGCTGAGACGGAGGGCTTCTCAGCTTACAGCTTCTGCCTACAGTGCTGTATTTAGCCCATTAAAAATCCCAATAAGGTTACACATAAAAGCTCCTTCAAAGTTTTGGCTCAGACACTTTACTCCTCACCTTCTAAATCAAGTTATGCCTTATTTGAAAATCTTCAGAAATTGTTTGGAGGAGTGAATGACCTATTCTGAGGCTTTAAAATTAGATCAAAAGTATAAAGTTGCTTCCTCCCAAGCCACTGTATTACTAAACAAGGAAACGGTCACACAATAAAATTTCCACAAGAAGAATGGAGTCTGTAAACTGAAGCTGTCACAGGTGAAGAAGGGAGAGAAAAAAAAAAAAAAAAAAAAAAAAAAAAGGCTGACGCTGTAGCATTTATTAAAATCCTGCAAGCTAATCCGACAAAATACAAATTACAGTTCCCACCTTTCAAAGTGCATCAGGAACTGCCTCCCCCAAAACAACCACACCTCCCAAAAAGCCCAAACCCACAAGGTTGAACATTGTCCCTAGGCAGTAAGTGCAGGCTGAGAGACTCAGGTTAAGGGGGGAGATGCCAGTTTTGCCTTGATCTGCTCAAGTCCTCTGCTATTCTGTTGGAGTGTGGGGCTTAGAGACAAATACAAAGTCTGCCCCCACTGGATCTCTCTCCTTCCCCTTTCCAGTCTCTTTTCTCCCTACAACATATCCTGACCAAGTTAGTTGCAATATTCCCACTGACTCATGAAAGCCCTCCCAAAGCACTGAAAGCACACCTGAAATGCAATCAAAAAAATCCAGCCCTATATAATGATATGTCTGGTTTCTCTGAAAGGTTTTCTTCCCCAGGCCTGGAAGACTAATCCAACATCAAATTGTTCTCCTGCTGGCCTGTGAAGAAAACTCAACAGTAAAAGATCTGCAGCTGGATCTTCACAAATAATCCCACTGACAAGGAACAAAAAACCTGTTCTAATGTGGCCACTGTGGCTCTACTGGCTCAGTCACTATTAGAGTCGGAGTAGAAACCTTCCTTGTTTTTAGGTTAAGTGAGCAAATACAAATTTTAAGCAGGGGGAAGGATCCCGAAGTTAGCAAGCACTATTTTTACATACTAATTGCTGATAAAACCATACTTAAGGAAAGAATGAACATCCATTGTTCCCCATTGCCATGGTCTACTGAAGGGAATCTCAACTAGATCAAGCCTGCCTTGAGTTTTACTGTGTGTTTTGATTCCAGTTTTGATAAGGTCACACCTTAGAAGAGCCAAGCATAGCGTAACAGATGGGGATAAAGCTTTCAGCTACTCCCAGACTCCGTTAATAGCATTTCTAAGAGAAGAAAAATAATTTTTTTTTATATTTATATAAATAGGTATGGTTTTTCAAGTTACTTTGGCTCCCACCTCATCCCACCAACCCACACAGGGATGATTCTGCTGCAGTGGAGGCTGTGACAGCTGAGAGAGCAGGGGCAATACCCACTCAGGCAGGAGGGGCACCTACAGCTGCTTCCCCAAGGATCAGGATCATGCCTGGCCTCCCTGTCAAGCCACAGTCCTCAGCAGAGCAGCTCCTCCCATGAGCTCTGTAAACCCTCAGATCCCCAAACACAACACCTACTCTCCCACAGTGCCAAAGACCAGTCTGTGCCCAGACCTTTCTTCCCGAATAAGCCTGCCATCCCCCACTGCTCTTCACTCCTGGCACCAATTTCACACTCTGAATTCAGCCCTCTGAAGCCTCGGACTCTGCCTTCGGGCCCCTTTCTGCTGCCAGCCTGGGATCTGATCCATCTTGGGTGTCACTGGTAAGACAGCAGCAGTGTCAACTACAGGATATACTACAGAATTAAAAAAAAAAAAAATAACGAAAACATAGAATAGTGAGGTAATGGTGACCTAATTTCCTAGACTGGCTGTCTGCTAACCACAACTTTAAGGTTTCAGAGACTTTGGCTCACTATCAGCTTGCGCTAAAAATGCCTTCTCTGCAAACCAGAAATAAGCCTATTACGTTGTTTTCAGATAATACCATCCAAAAAAAAGGGGGAAAAAAAGGAAAAAAAAAAGAAAAAAAAAAAAAGAAAAAAAAAAAAAAGGAATGCCACAAACTTGCATCCCCATGAATAACAAACACAGGATCTTTTTTATTCATATCAAACTTTTACAAGGAGTATGGCCTATTGTATAGAAAGGAGCTTAGCTCTCATTTATCACAAAAATGATGCTGTCACAAAAATGACCCCATACCAAAATTTCTACAACACAGACTTAATTTCCAGTGAATTATATTAGAAAGGCCTTCAGATAACTATCCCTTTATATCCAGTAAAGAGATAAGAGGTAACATTATTAGCCCTAACACAGAAAATGAACTGTGGTGGGAAGGTTTTGGAAACTGCATGCCACAGGAATGAAACGCTAGCATAATGTGGACAGCAATGTGCTTCAGACTGCGGCAGCTGGACTGAGGCAGAAGAGGTCATGCTTAGCAAAGCCTCTGGAATTCCCAGGGATGGTACTGCAGAGACATGAAGGAATTTCACAGGACGTTGTATACTCAGAGTGCTAAAAAGCAGAAGATTCTGCACCAGACAGGAACAGCTAAGGTGAAAAGTTTTGGAAGAAGATCTAAGAAGGAGCCTATGCAGTAAACAGAGATAAGGGCAGGAGTCAAAAGGTGCCAAAAGTGAAAATATTTCAGGTTGGAATGAAATAACAAGATGACTTCAGAAGTCGGTTTAAACCTCTATTTAAAAGTATATAGGTAATTATTTACATGTAAAGGCTCTTCTTGTCTATTTATGTGTTTGACAGAAGTATAGCAAGACCAAAATGTGGTTGTGGCCCACTCTCCCC